>CAUYUJ010020843.1:31393-108893 GCA_963575745.1 Prorocentrum cordatum
TCGCTCTTGGCGCCTTCTTGGGCCATCTTGGGAGCCTCTTGGGGCCTCTTGGGGGTCTCTTGGGAGCCTTTTGGAGGCCTTGGGGCCTCTTGGGGGTCTCTTGGGAGCCTTTTGGAGGCCTATTGGGCGCCTCTTGGCGTCTCTTGGAGCCTCTTGGGGTTCTCTTGGGGCGCTCTTGGGGCGCTCTTGGGTGCCTTCGGGGTGCTCATGGCGCCATCTTGGAGGAGATCTATCAAAGAAGGGTGGAGCTTTATTTAGCCCCGCCCCTCTAGAGTGCCTCGAGTCGCCTCTTGGGCCCCCCCCCAAGAAGCCAAAACGTCCAAAACTACTGAAAATTTGTTTTTTGTTTCTCGCTTTTCGTCTCTTGGAGCCGTCTTGGGCTCTATTGGAGCTTCTCTTGGGGCCTTTGGGGCCTCTTTGGGGCGTCTTGGGGGCGCTCTTGGAGCTCGAGCGCTCTTGGGGCCATGAGGGAATATATATCATCAAGAAGGGGGGTTTAATTTAGCTCGCCCTCTAGAGTGCCTCGGATCGCCTCTTGGGCCCCCCCAAGAGGCCAAAATCCTTCCAAATCTAAGTAACATCAATGTTTTCTGTTTTTCGCTTTTCGTTTGGGCAGTCTTTGGCCTCTTGGGGTCCAGGTGCGGAAGCCCGTCCTGGTCAGTGGGGGGGGTAATGGGGGGGTAAACCCTCCGTTGAGATAGGGAAAGAAGGGGGGTTGGCAGAGGAAACGCTCTAGACCACCTACGCCCTAAAGGGCTGGTGGGATTATACCCAAACCCGCATGGATTGACCACTAAATTTGGTATGCTCGCCACAGGGGAAGAAACGAATCTTATCAACCCGTTCCAAACGGTTTCGTTCGTCTTCCGCGAATTCCACATTGCCCAGTAAAGATTTATAATTCTGAAACGCTCAAGGCCGAACTGTATTCAAGAATGCCAAGGACCGACCATGCTCCCACCAATGTAAGAACCCCGGAGTTGCGTTCAATTCGAGAAGAAAGTGAATATTCAGACGGAGACCTGTAATACCACGGAACCACATTCCTCGAGCATTTGCGTCGAAAACTTCCGAATGCAACATGTATTGTCAATGGCACACTTGTGGAAGACATGGGCGCGAAATGTACTTGAACATTAACAAACAAATGGCAATGGAAAACCGCGAAGGTGTCAAAAACACCGTGCGCCCTCGGCGTACCGAGGCCCGACGCACTCGGAAATTCTCAAAAATGGAAACGCACCGAAACCCACTAAGTGGGAGATCGAATAAAAGGAATGGCAAGGCAAAAACATTCCTACCTAAGCACCCCTTGCACCAGACAAGAGGACAACAATTTAGGCACACAAACGCCCACCGAACAGCGTCCCCGCTAAATGGGGCACCTGTCGGTATTGCGGACGGCCGCTGCCCCAAAAATGGTGCCGCCTTGCAGTGGCAGCGCGGGGGCGTGACTCCCCGAACCAAACGATGCCGCGGAAGTGCGCCCTTTGGCCGCCTGGGTCAAAACAAACCCCAATAAGGCCTACTACGATTACATGCACATGCTGCTACTACCGTAATCACCATACTCAAACCCATACAGTTGAGTTGGTGTTCCGTGCTGCCGCCTTGGAATGATTCGAATATGAGGAGGGCGAAACCTTTCGGTTATTTGGAGATCTGCCGTTGCCGTGATTCAGTATCGTAATTTTAAGGTCGGCATTTTCGAAATCTTGTTAGCACGGCACTTGAACGATTCCATATACCTTGTCGAGGAAATCGCCGATATTGACGTTCTTTTATGAACAAGTTGTCAATTCTTCACCCGTGCACAAGGGTAGAAGATTTGTCCGCCCGCCCCTTGATCAAGAACATTTTGAGAGGAGCGCAGAAGCGTCAATAACGGATTCAACCAACATTTTTCGTATTCTGTCTTTCTGGTATCCGTATTAATGGTTTGTGCATCCATGCATGACCATATCAACATCTATCCGTGCAAATTTCTGTTTGTTTTTGCTCACACATATATATACACACATACATGTATATATATATATATATATATATATATATATATATATGTATATGTATGTATATATATATAAAAATAAAAAAAAAAACATATGTACTTACCGGTTACTTTGTCCAACCGCATTGGTTATTATATATACTCGAATGTGCTTTAACAAAAACAGCTTCAGTGGGAGAAAAAAACATTAATCATTCAACAACGCGTTGTCGAACAATTGCTGCGATATTTAACAATTATTTTTTTTTCATTTGTTGTTACAACTCTACGCGACGGCGATATGCTGAACCATAAAGGCATTAAATTGATTAACACGTTTTGTCTTGCTCTTTCTATTGAAAACCCATGTCCCAACTCCCCACCTGGACCTAGAACCAGGAAAGGGTACCAAGGCGATAGAACGACCAAAATGATCCAATATTGCTCCACCTCCAAGATGCCCCATAATATTCAATATTCATTTAAGCAGCCTCCATACACGGAAACCGGTGCAACTTAATAAAAAATCGGAGCCACGAAACGTCTGAGTAATGCGACGACACGGGTAGGGATGACGAATGTTGGCGGTAGGCTGGGGCCTTCTGTGGAGCTCATTACAGGGCCACGAAACGTGCAAAGCCATTATGGGAATGGGTGACGCACATGGGCGGTGGCATTGTAGCCTTCCGTGAAACTCCTTCTGGGGCCATGAGGCGTATGAAGGGTGTCACGAAATGTGTGTGGGTGACATGTGGGCGATAACGGTGGAACCCCCATGGGGCCACGAATTTCAGCAGAAATCTGACGGCACGGTTGTGGGTGACGCGCACGGGCGGCATCATTATGGCTTTCAATGTACTTCCTATGGGCCACGAAACGTGTGAAGGATGTACCGACATGAGTGCGGGTGACGCGCACGGGCGGTGGCACTATGGGCCTTTGGTAGCAACACGTTCTATTAAGTAGGTGGAACGCAACGAGAGAGAGGGGGGAAAAACACGGGAAAAAAAAGGAGATGCTGGGACCGCCTCTTCAAAACGAGAAGCCAATACCTTAAGCCAATTGGGAAATATAGAAACCGGGAAACCCGGGTCCCGTGATTGAAACCAGCATCCGCAATTACGGAAACCGATTTTTTGTTATGGAAACCTTTTTGTCTTCAAATATGTGGTTTGTGATTCGTCGCGTACAATGTATGATTCAGTCTATGTTGTTTAGGATTCGTCGCGTACGGTCAATGATTCAATGTATGCTATTTAAGATTCGTTGCGTGCTGTCTGTGATTCGTCGCGTGCGGTTTCTGATTCAATGGATGTTGTTTGTGATTCAGCGCGTGCTGTCTGTGATTTAATGTGTGATGTCTATGATTCGTCGCGCGTGGTTTGTGATTCAATGCGTGCTGTCCGTGATTCGGCGCGCGGTCTGTGATTCAATGATTCAGCGCGCGCGGTCTGTGATTCAGCGCGCGTAGTCTGTGATTCAATGTTTGGTCTGATTTGGCACCTGCCGTTTAGATTTCAAATCCATTTCCCTTCGCTCCAGCGGCCATCGGCCGCCAAAATTGTCAATGGGTCAGAATTGGGCGCCCACCTAAAATTGGGTCAAAATTGGGTCGCAACCGGCCGCGCTAGCAAATTCCTAAACCAAGAAACGCCCACATGAAAATCGCCGACACACATACCCGGCGGCTTCCACGGAATTTCCATTACGGTATTACGGCTTGCTGAACAATCAACGCGACCCTTTTGACCGTAGCTCCGGCTTTGGATTTTTCCCTTTCCCAATGCCTTGCGCTCGCCCTGCGCATTTCTATGTGTGTTATCCCACCAGCCCTCTGGGCGCAGGTGGTTTAGAGCATTTCCTTTTCCAACCTCCTTCTTTTCCCTGCTCGGGAGGTCTACCTCACCCCCCTCCCTGGGTCTGAAAGGGGAGGGGCCCGAGGGGTTAGAGCGTCCATGGCCAAAGACAGCTCCAAGAGGGGTTCAGATAACCTAAGATGGCCTCCAAGATGGCCTAAAGTACTTCGAAATGGCTCAGGATAGACACGTATCCAAGAAGCCTGAAGACGCGGCCCCAAGACGGTTTCGAATGCCTTCCGAGCCCTCCAAGGACCCCCCCCAAGAGGCCAAAATGGGTTCAACACCTACGGAACATACATATGTTTGCCTTTTCGCTTTTTCGCTTCCAATGGGTTCTTGAGGCGTCAAGATGGCCCCAAGATGGCGCAACATAGCGCCAAGAGAGGCCCAAGAGAGCCCCAAGACGGCAACAAGAGCGCCCAAGAGCGGTCCAAGAGGGCCCCAAGACGCTCCTTTTGGGCCTCCGAGGGGACCTGAATCTAAGACCCCCTCTTTTTGAGCGAAGGGGTCCAAGACGGCCCCAAGAGACCTCACAGACACCCCAAAAGAGCCCCCAAAGGGCTCCAAGACCCATCAACAAAAAGCTCTAAGAAGGTCCCAAGGCGGCGCCCAGAGGACCCCAAGAGGACCCCAAGATGGCACCCAAATGGCATTATGAGCCTTCGAAGAACCCCTCACCACGACATATACCCAAAGCCCGACTTCTCGTCCTCATTATCATCGTCCGTTCCTTCCTTACTTCTTTCCTGCCGCCTCCTTGCTCCTCTTCATCCTCCTCGCGCCGCGTTCCTCCTGCTCCTCCTCCTTCCCCTCCTCCTTTTCTTCTGTTTTTCCTCCTCCATTTGAAACTTCAATGTGGGGAGCTATTTGTGATCCTCGTTTTTCTGAAAACGGCCGCGCAACTGCATGCTTCCAGTCGTCCCTGATTCACCAAGTTCCCTGCTGATCGTTTCTGGATGGGCTGGTGGAGATACCCGAAACGTCAAGAATTTGAACAACATCCGAACTCATTCTTATGTTCGGTCGTCCGAACTACAACGAAATTGATAATGACATTGCCCATCCATCCGTTCCTTATTCCTTTCACCTCCATGCTGCATGTTTTGTCATCACTAATCCAGCACGAACTACAACATGAATTACACAAACCATATTTCGGATGCCCTGACACATCGGGCTTGCCAGGCCATCGTGCGTGTACATTGCATGGTTTTCGGAGTAAGTTTGGAACGCTTTGGGCTTGCCAAATGGCTTTGCGAGGCCATCCCCCCGAACTGGTGGCACCGGGGCATCTCTGCGGGCGCGCGCGGAACGAGGTGCCGGAAAAAAAACGACCGATGCTACCAATGCTGCTGGCCAATGGAAATGGTCCGGGGAAAAAACATGCGCACAATGACCCGTCATTTCTCCCCCCTACCGTTCAGCACGATTCAAACATTCGTGAACAAGAACTGACTCCTTTTCAGGAAGGGCGGGCCATACTTCCGATGGTATTTGCGCTGCCTTCACTCCTTGGGCCTGCCAGGCGGTCATGCGCATATGGGATTCCTATGTTGGAATGGCTTGCGACACTGCTGTTAGCCTTCGCCCTGCTGGAACGCCTCAAGTTTCACAGGCAATCCTGCGCAAGCCCGATGCCTACTTTTGGTTTTATCACATAGTCGAGAAGGGCGGAGCCGAGCCGCGCGTCCAAGCTGCAACGAAACTGATATGTTCAAACTGCGAGTAGGCAGCGCCGACCACTCTCGGTGTCGGAGCACGGTGCCGGAGAGCGGCCGGGCAGAACAACACCATGCTCTGCTCGTCACGCGGGGCCGCACGGGTGCGGGGTGCATGCTGCTCGTCAGCACTCGAGCAGTGGTTGTGTGCACAGGCGTGCCCCTTGGAGGCCACCCGTCCCACAAGTGGACGGGCGCCAAGGCTGTGGAGGGAGCAAGTGCCTCCTCCAGCCTCCTCCCCCTCCTCCCCCCCTCCTCCTGCCCTTTCTCTCCCCCCTCCTCTCCATATTTTGCTCTTTCACCCCCTCGTGTTCTCAAGCCTCTCCTCCTGACTTTCTTCTCGCCCTCTTCTTCATATCCTCTCCTCCATTCGTTCGCCCCCCATCTTCTATATCCGCCACCGTGCCGCTAAGCACGGAGTGGGCGTGTTCTGAAATCCTTTTTGGAAGCCCGAAATGGGTACGGAAAGAATGGGTACAATGCCCAACAGCAGTTCCTGTTCATTCTGAACAAGACTCGCTGTCCACGCCGCCGCGGCCTGTGTCCATTCGAGACAGGAGGCCGCCTGCCCAACAGCGGCCGCTGTTGGCTTGGGACAACATTTGTTGTTGGGCATTGTACCCATTCTTTCCATACCCATTTCGGGCGTCCAGGAGGAGGAGGAGGAGGAGAAGGAGGGGGAGGTGACAGAGAAGGGAGAGGAAAAATGGGGATGAAGGCGAGAACGGGGAACGCGGCGAAGAACAAGCGAATCCCGAGCACAATCCCCTGAGTTTACAACCTTCAGTCCTCAGGAGCTCTCTACGGGCCCGGACGCACCACTGCCAGATTTTTCCTGGGCCTTCCCACGTGCCCCCTGGGGTTTGGCACGACTTCTCGCCTTATTTCTTCGCGTCGGGCCCCGAGAGGGACCAGGGCACTCAGAAACGCCCGAGACGGTCCAAGCCCCAGACGGCCTGAGAGGACTTCATGATGCCCCCAGAAATCTCTAAGAATCCCAAGAGGGCCACAACAGGCCAAACTCATTGATTCTCATTCGGTATTTGAAAGATTTTGGCGTCCTCGCTTTTTTCGCTTCCCGACGCTCCCAGACGGCCATAGGGGCGCCCAAAACAGCTCCAAAACGGCCCAAGAAGCATCCCGAAGGGCACCAAACCGGCTCACGAGGGCCGCAAGACAACCCAAGAAGCGCCCAAAACGGCCCAAAAGAGCCCCAGGACGGCCCCCAAAGAGACAACAGAAAACAACAAATCGAGCCTTCCGCCTCAAGGCGCGCCTGGATGCCCCAAGAGGCGCCCAGAAGGTCCTAAAAGGTTGAAATAATGGCGCTTACTACTAAGATGGTAGCGCTTATTGCTGAAACCATGGCGCTTGTTAACTAAACGGTGACGCTTGTTACTGACACGGTGGCGCGTAGTATTGAAACGATAAACTTATTTCTGAAACGGTGGCGATTGTTACTGAAACAATGGTTTTGATACTTACTAAAACTGGGGTCTCTTACTAAAACCGCTGTTTCCGTAATATTTGAGTGCGCATTTCGTGAAATCAAACATAAGCGCGTTGCTTTGTTTCCCACAAGCACCCTCGAGCTAAATACATGCAGTGTAACGAGGTGTTGGGTCCTCGTTTTGAAGAGGACGGCTCGCGTTCCCCTCCCCTCCTCCTCCTCCTCCTCCTCCTCCTCCTCCTCCTCCTCCTCCTCCCATCCCTGCCTCTGCTGTTAGCATGTCGCACCCATCGTCATCATCATCACAATCAACATCGTGATCGTCATCGTCACCGTCACCCCCGTTTCGGCACACCCTTCACACAATCAGTGGCCCCATAATGAACTCCAGCTAGAGCCCCGGTGCCACCGTCCGCCTGTGGGCGTCGTTCCGTTTCGGCACAGCCCTCACACCATTAGTGGTCCCATAAAGAGCTCCAGCTAAGGCCCTGGTGCCACCGTCCGCATGTGGGCGTCGGCACTACCATCACACGTTTCGTGGCCCCTATATGGGGCTCCACCTAAGCCCAAGTGGCACCGTCCGCATGTGGGCGTCACCCGCGCTTCGGCACACCCCTCACACGTTTCGTGGCCCCATAGGAACCTCCACCCAAAGCCCCAGCGGCACCGTCCGCATGTGGGCGTCACCCCCGTTGCGCCACAACCCTCGCGCGTTTTGTGGCTCCATGAGGAGCTCCAACTAATGCCCCACTGGCACCGTCCGCATGTGGGCGTCACTCTGTTTCGTGGCCCCATACGGAGCTAAGGCTCCAGTGGCGGCGCTCTGCATGTGGGCGTCTCTCCCGTTTCGGCACGCGCCCCACACGTTTCGTGGCCCAACTCCACCCAAGGCTCTGATGGCACCGTCCGCATGTGGGCGTCGCCCCCGTTTCGGCATCCTCTCACACGTTTTGTGGTCCCATAGGAACTCCAACTAAAGCTCCCATGGCACCGTCCGAATGTCGGCGTCGCCCCCGTTTCGGCACACTTCTCACAAGTTTCGCGGCTCCATAGGGAGCCCCAACTATGGTGGCACAGCCCGCATGCGGGCGGCGCCCTGTGAACTGAAACGGCCAATCTGTCTTCCAAATGGCAGATTTTCGATTTGAATCGGCTTCCGCACAGTCGATCTGGCCTCCTAAGAAAGAGTCAGGTTTCGTCCAGTGCGAGTTACGTCGGTCTCGCCCTGTCGATTTCGGCCGGCATCGGGCTCGCCCGGAACAATTTCGCCCATAACGGTTTCGCGCAGTGACGGGTTCACTGGGACAATTTCGCACCGGTCAAGTCAATTTCGCCCCGCGAAATGAACGTTTCGCCCGGCGACGGCGACGTCGACGGCGAAGCCGCCCAAGTTGCCGAACTGCTGTGGCCCAGCTTTCCGTGGTAGTGGTCTTCGCTGGCTGCATTGTTGGAAAAACCGGAAACTTACTGCAAGTTTGTTGTGTGCCTATGTTTTGGATGCCTTTTGTAATTTGTTCCGCTTTATCGTTGATCATGCTCCCCAAGTTGCCCATGCGCTTTTCCATGTTTCCGGATGCTGCTTCCAACGCCGCAACTCGAATGCTCATGTTCGCGAACTCTGGGGCGCATCTTCGTTCGACTGCTTCATCTCGTACCTCGTGTCCCGGACAGCGCGCATCGTGGGGGCCGAGTGTTGTTTTCGGACATATTTCTGATTGATTTCATTGTGACTGGTTTGTGGTCGTCCTCATCCACGCGATCTTCGTCGGATACAGGTCGGGCTTCGCCGGATGCAGCTGCGGCGCGCCCTAACTGGGGAAAAGGAGGTGATGCTGGAACTTGTGCAAGCGGTGCGTCGTCGTCCACCTTATTCAACGGGCTGTGCACGCGAGCCTCTTCGGCTTCTCGGGCGCCCCCGCGCGGCGTTTCTCTGCCGGCGCCCCCGCCCGCGTCGGTGGCGCGAAAAGGCCAGAACTATTGAATTACACATGAGTATAAGCGGCGCGCGTGGAAAAAATGCAAGTACTGGCTGACATTTGGGGCCAGAATGGCTTGAGCCAAAGCGGCGGAAAGAACGATTCAACCAATCCCGCGAAAAAGCTCGCGGCACCATTCGCCTTTGGGGGCCTCGGCGCGAAGGACTTGTTTGCGTCGCCGTTCGCTCTTGGGGGCCTTGGCGCGACGAGCCTCTGCGCGTCGTCGTTCGCTCTGGGGGCCGTGGCGACGATGGCTCGTTCCCTTCCCCGTTCGCTCCTGGGAACGCGATGCGACGCGCTTTTCGCGCCGTCGCTCACGCTTGGGGGGCCTCGGCGTTGGAGGCTTTTACGTCGCCGTTCGCTCTCGGGAACCTCGGCGTGGAAAACATTTTTCGGCGGCATTCACTCTTGGGGCCCTAGGAATTGAAAGCCGTTTACGCCGCCGTCCGCTCATGTGAACTTTGGCGTCAAGAGCTACTTGTGTAACCGTTCGCTCTCGGGAAGCTTGGCGTTCAGAACTGCATCTGCCGCCGCTCGTTCTTCGGGTCATTGGCGCTGATGAATTGTCTTCGTCTTCTTCTTCTTCTTCGCCGGCTCGCGTGGAAGACAGCGATCCAATCGCCCGGTGCGGGCGGGTGCCTTGGCGTCGAAGCTGCGTCCATAGGGGCCGTCTCGAGGGGGTCCTCTGGGGGCCATTCGGGATGTTTCGGGACCTTCTTTTGCATTCTTGCTTGGTCCTCCTGGGCTATCTTGATAGGCTTGGCTCGTCTCGGGGCCTCTTCGGCTCTCTTTTTCATGGCGGGCTCCCGCGGCGGGCGCTTCAGGCGCTCTCTTGGCAGCCTCCTGGGGCCCCTCTCGAGCTGTCTTTAGGGCGCTCTGTGGCAGTTCCGCGGCCCTGTTGGGCTGGCCGTTTTGGGGGCCTCGTGCCTCCTGCCTGGGCCGTCTCGGGGCAATCTCGAAGGCTTTGGAGCCGCCGTCGGCTGATCTGGGCCCGAAAAAATGATGGAACGAAAACTGGCCATGGCCACCCAGCTGCCTGTGCCCTGGCAAGCCGCGAAGCGGCGCAGAAAATTCCCCCATTTCACCCGCCGTCTCGTGGAAGGCCGCAAGATCCGCGTGGAACTGGGCTGCCGGCGGGCTGCTGCTGCTGCCCACTCGGCGCCCCGCCACGCGGTCGCGCGCCGCGCCTGGCTGGATAGACGCGCGCGCGTCGCGCGTCCCGCCCGCGACCGCTTTCGCGCGGCGCGCGCCTCGATCCGCTGTCGCGCGCCAGCAGCGCGTGCGTCTTTCAATGCTTTGCGCCGCGCGCGTCTCCCTGGGGGCGGCGCCGGTGCCTGCGCATGCGCCGAAACGTGACATTCTGAGCTGGTTTTAGAAATCATAAAATATCAACTCTCGGGGTCCATGCGCGCGTTCCATGGAGCGCGCTGCTGCCGCCGGACGAATCGAACAGCCGGAACTCCTTTCTTCTCGACGTTGCTTGATTGAGGAGAAGACGTTTCGTTGCCCAGAATTTTCGACGACCTGTTGCCAGTCTGCGCTTGATCTCGGAGGGCATGGCGTCCTCCAGCGGGGCCTCCAAACTCTCTCCTTCTGGCAAGACCTGCAGCGAGAAACCTGCGGTCAGCTCGACGCTGCCGCGCCGGGCCCAGTCCGCGCGATTGGTCTGCGCCTTGCACTTCGCAGGGTGCAACTGCAAGCCGCGAGCTCCCAACGCGTCTGGAAGCACCATGACCATTCGTTCTAAGGGCGCTCAATTTCTCGAAAACAACGTCACGTCGTCTGCGAACGCTACATGCGGTAATGTCTGGCCCTTCACCGCCTGGCCCACCAACGCGCCGTACTTGCGACGCTGCCAATCCAAACTCGCTTCTTCTAAAAACCTCTGTCGTTCGGACAGTGAACAACAACCGCCCTGGGGGCGCGGGATCTCCATGCCGAACGCCGCGCTGCACCTGAAAACGCCTGCTCTCTACGCCAGGCGCCAGCTGCGCATGCGCACTCATGCCCCTGCGCATCTTCCCGAGTACGCTGACAACGCCGGCGCCCGCGCCGAACCCCATCAGCGTGTCGAGCAGCTTGCTGTGATAGGCCTTATCGAAGCTTTCTCCACGTCCAGCGTTGAGAACCGCAGCTCTTCCCCGCACTCGGCCGATTTCTCTACGACCATCCTGGGGGCGTGCACCGCGTCGTCACAGCCCCTTCCACGGCGGAAGCCGTGCTGCTCGTCAGCGAACCTCGTCTTCACGATGCCCTTCATGCGCACATACAAGATAACAATTCAGCCAACACGGGAAGCAATTCTTGAGTTTTTGCGGGCAACCTCGCAAAACAAATGTCGACGAGCCTGCTTCCATTCTTTTGGCGGATCCATCCGGCCACGCGCCACAGCGATGAAATTCTCGGCAACTGCCTGCTGCAGCCAATACTGCTCAATTCGAAGCATTTCTGAAACCAATCCGTCCGCCGCGCCGGCGCGCCCATTTTGCATTCGCTTGGACGCCGAACGCAACTCTGAGTCAATTTTATTTGCTTCCTCAGGCGGTGTGGGAGGCCCTCGAGGGAAGCTCTTGGGCCGTCCTGGGGGCCTCCTGGGCCGTCTTGGGGGCTTGGGCTGTCTTGGGGCCCTCTCGGAACCCTCTTCGGACTTTTTGGAACTCTCTTGGGGAACTCTTGGGCCCCTCTGGGTCCCTCTCGAAGCCCTCTTGGGCCGTCTTGGGGTTCTCCTGGGCAATCTTGGACCCCTCTTGGGGGCCTCATGGGCCCGACTTGGGGGCCTCTTGGCCGCTTCGCACAAGCGACTGAGGCTGGTGATTTTGCCCCGAAAGCTTTGCAAAAACGGATTGCTGGCGATTTCCCCGCTGGCTGCCAGACTCTTGCGGACTTTTCGTGCGAAGCCAAAGCTCTCACGACTTTTCCGCAGGAGCGGTCTGCCGCGAACTCTTCGCGGGAAGCTCAGGCTCTCGCGAACTTTTTGCGGGAGGCCGCGGGGACGGAGCCGCAGCCGAGGCCTCGGCCTGGGTCTGGGCCTGGGCCAGGGTCGGGGCCCGAACCGAGGCCGGGGCCGGAGCTGGCGCTGGGCCCCCCGCAGGTTTTGGGAGGAAAAGGATGATGACTGCGACGAGGGCATCGCGCAGAGGCCTTTTTTTCCCACGTCTCTCCACCGACGTCTTGCTGGCATACTTCAACGAACGAGGGTGCAACGCATCCCGCCCAAGGGCTGTACCCGGCAAGAAGCATTTGAGCACGCTGTAATTATCGTCAGCCGAGATGTCACCCAGAGTCCACACAGCTTCCCAAGTACGAGGATGCTGCTCATGGTCGCGGACAGGGGCCAGGGCCAAGGCCGGGGCTGCGTCGAGGCAGGGACTGGGGCCAGGGCCATGCTCGTCCGTTTGTTTCCTTGGAGATTCCTGACGTGGTTTTCTGAATCCCCCGCCCGTACTCGCAAGCAAGCCTCGAAAACCGCCCCCCCCCCCCCCCACACCCCCTGAATTTGCTCTCCAGCGCTCTTTTCGGCCTCCAGGCGGCCAAGATGGCCTCCGAGATGGCTTCCAAGAGAGCCAAAATGACACCAAGACAACCCAAAATGGCTCATAAGGCTGTCAAAAAAAAGGCCTCAAGACGGCCCTCAATACGGTCCAAAAGGGTTTCCAGAATCCCTCCAGGAGAGCCGGAGAGCCGCAACTTTTTTTTGACTAATTTGACGCTCTCGCCTGCTTCGGTTTATGACCGCGAAAGGCGGGCTAAGACGCTTCCACGACAGCTCCTAGACAGCCCAACGAGGCTCCCGAGAGGGCCGGCCGAAGAGTACCCAAGATCACCCAAAAGACGTCCAAGAGGGCACAGAGTCGCCCAAGAGGCCCTCCAAGAGATCTCAGGGCGCTCCCAGGAGCCCCCCAGGAGGCTCCATGAGGGTCCAAAGGTCTCCTCATTCTCGTCCTCAATCTCCTCCTTCTCCTCCTCATCCCCCTCTCCCTTCTCTTCTTCCTCCTCCTCCTCCTTCTCCTCCTCAATACAGCGCGAACGAAAACGAGGTCAAGATCACGGCCCTATCCAAATCAGACTACTCGCTGAACTTCCGCGGGGCGTGCACTCGACCTCCTTTCTAACGCGCGGACGAAGACGAGGTCAAATTCACTACCTGTCCCAGTTCAGACCGCTCGTCGAAATTGCCGATCCTACACTCAGCCTCTTTCTGACCGCGCTGTTGCACAAGCACGGTATCGGGGTTTGCCGCAAACAACTGGACATCCTCCGTGTGCTGGGTGGGACCCAGCTTGGCACGAACAGCAACTGGTTCCTACTTGGGCACAACATAGCATGGACACGTCAATACGCAATACAACATAAGATATGAAACAAACGATCCAACTGCAACACTTTGTCGAACTTGCCCACATGTTTTACCGTACTGCGCCGTTCCAGCTATTGCACACATTTGCCCGTGTACCCATGTCAAACAAGCCGTCTTGCAAACGATGCTGGGCTCTTAGCGGCCGTGCCAAGAGGCTGAGCGCAAACGACGCCGGGCACACTTGCGCTAGAAAGTTTCGCCAACTTTTGTTGTGTCATGAGCAATACTATTTGCGCGCTGCTGGCGACGAGCTCGTTCGTTGTTTTTGTTGTTCCTACTTTCGCGCTGCTGGATGTTGCTTGTCTGTTCAATATTCCCGACGTGTTCTTGGACAACTAGCTTGTCACCAAGCGGATGGGTGTGCCTAAGAGGTCTTCAGGACGGCCCGAACAGCTCCTTCGAACAAAACCTCAAGGGCCCCAGACAGACAAACATGGCCCCGATATGCCTCGGATATGGCCTAGGACGGCCCCGTGACGACCCGCAAGCGCAAACAACATTGAAGGACCAACATGTGTGTGAAGGTTTCTTGCCTGCCCGTTGTTTTCCCACGAAATGTCTCAAACTCGCTTCTAGATGTCCCCCCGAAGTCTCCCAGGACTGCCAACAAGGTGATCCGCCGAAGGCCCTAAGGTGCCGCCCGAATCGCCCAGGATGGCTCGTCGAGGCCACGAGGTGACACCAGTGCCCCGCTAAGATCAGCCCCAGAGGCCCCCAAGACAACTCTAGGATTGCCCAAGGTGGCCCCAGAGGCCTCAAGGTTAGAAGAAGAACAAAAAGCCGATTACATGCACTTTTGGCGCTCCGCGCGGATCTCTTGGATCTGCGCTGGGACCCCCTGGCGGCGCCTCCGGCGCCGCCCCTGGCGCCCTCCGCGCGCCAGCGAGGGGGGTCCAGCGCAGATTCAAGAAATCCGCGCGGAGCGCCAAGTTTATGTTTATGGCATTGTTTCTGCTTCGAGAGATGCCTCCGAGATGCACAAAGATGGTCCCACGTCCTCTCCAATCTAGTCACAAGACGGCTCAGCCCAGGGGGCCGGCGGCAGAGAGCACCGCCCATCGAACATTTCGACTGGAACCACCGAGCGCGCTCCACTACTCGCAAAGTGCCTGCTCGCAAACGTCAGAAAACAAACAACATGTGTTTTCCTCGATGTGAGTATCGCAGATCCCTCGCGGCTGATCCAGGTCATTTGCGAGTGATTACTTCGCGCGTAATGGAACGCGCTTGTCTATTGCATTCCGGCTCCCAAGGAGCTGCTGGTGATGCGCCGACGGCGTCCTCGATATTTAGACTCGACTTCCTGGTAGAAGGAAACATGTGGACTCGCTGACCGAACACCGAAGGGCATTCCTCACAATACCAGGACCCCGTAGCCTGACCGGATGGATTGAATTGGCAATGTTTCATCAGTGGCGGTTCCACCGCCCTGACAACACTGTTCAAGGATCCCGCTGCTTCACGGGAAGCACTGAAGCAGGATTGACTTAGTTTACTGGCTCCTTTCTCCTTGTCCTCCTCCACTTGTGTTGCCGACTATACAAGCTGGTTTTCCTCATGCGCTGTCGTTCTGCGGTTCCCTGCCCTGACGCAAAGCCAAATCCAGGACAAGCGGTATTGCTGCAACTAGCAGTCACCGAAAACAATTGTAGAGTGACAGGGCCCAAGTTCATTGCTCGGGGAGACAAGTGATCGCGCAGCACCCTCCCGTTTGGTATCATGCTTTTCCTTGTAGCGATGATAGCACAAGCCGCACTAAAGAGTGCAGTTAACTTGTTCTCTCGAGGCACTGTCAGCACGGGTCGTTGGAGAGGCTTGGTCGACTCCATTCCGATCTGATATCATATTCTGTGTGGGCTTAACCTGTCTTGCACGTTTAAGAAGCAAGCGCGATGGTAACATTTAATGGGGCCCCCATTCTTGTCGGGAACGGGGAAGCCAGAGAAGCCAAACACCTCAATGTTGGACACGTAGGAAGTGGTGCCATACCTCATCAGGCGCCGTTAGTTATAGAGAACGGACGTTTGTCCTGGCAGCCAGCACGAATCATGCATACTTTGTGCAACTTGGTTTTCGACACATGCCCCGTTGGGATTGCTGGGTTCAATCTGGAGTAGGAGAGGAGGAGAAGGGGAAGGATGTGTCTGGCAATCGCAGCTGGGGGACACCCTAAATAGGTGGGTCTCGTGAACTTGGAAACTCCTGGGCACCATAATCATCTGCTTGCACGGCCGCGCGTGTTTGTCGAGGAGCATCAGACATGCAAGCTCTTGACGTCGCGATTGTGCGGAGCAAAATGCACATACATACATTTTCGGAACTGGATCGGCGCTGGACCTCCGTCCCTGGCGCGCAGAGCGCGCCAGGGGTGGCGCCGGAGGCTCCGCCAGGGGGTCCAGAGACCTCCGGTGTCTTATGTTCATGCAGGCTTCCTTCGAGACATCCAAAGGCTTGGCGACGCAATCGAGCCACGCATAGCCACGTAGTGCAAACGTTTCCCCATGGGTTCCAGAATGTGGTCGGACTCTTGCTCCGCGTGCCGCGGCGGCGGCCCCGGCGGCACGCTCTGTCTTGCAAGCGGGAAGTGCACCGCTCTGCTCTGCTGTTCGAGAGGCTGGGAAAGGCTCGCGTGAGAATGGGGAAGTGGTTAGCATGTGGCGCCGAGGCGTGGTGGGACGTGGCGCAATCATGTCTCCATGAGTTTCAAGATAGTGCGCGCACTGGCAGCAGCTGAGGACCTGCTCGACGCGCGTCCTGTTGTGAGCCCATCCTTCGCCCGCCTCCATCTGCTGCTCCTCCTCCTGCTGCCTCCTCCCCCGGCTCCGCTCCCATTCTTCGTCTTCTTCGTATTATTCTTCTTATTCTTCTTTTTCTGCTATTTTTCTTCTTCTCTTTTAATATTACTGTTTGTTTGTGGTTTTCCTTTTCTTCCTGCCCCTTCACCATCCCTTTCCCTTTCTCCTCCTCCTCCTCCTGCTTCCTCTCCTCCCCCTGCTGCTCCTCCAGCTCCTGCTCCTCCTCATTCTCCTCCTCCCTGCTCTTTCTGCTCCTCCAGCTGCTCCTCCTCCTGCTGCTCCTGCTTCTGCCCCTCCTCCTGCTCCTCCTCCTGCTCTTGCTCCCTGCTTGTCCTGCTGATCTTCTCCTCCTCGTCCCCTCCTTTTCTTCCTTCGCCTCCTCTTCATCATCATCATCGTCATCATCATCATCATCATCATCATCATCATCATCATCATCATCCTCATCCTCATCCTCATCCTCATCCTCATCCTCATCCTCATCCTCCTCCTCATCATCATCAGCATCATCATCATCACCATCATTATCACCATCACCGTGATGATGATCATCACCACCATCGTCATGATCATCGCATCACCGTCAGCGTCATCATCATCAGCATCATCACCATCAGCGTCATCATCATCACCATCACCATCAACAGCACCATCATCACCACCACCATCACCATCACCATCACCATCATCAGCGTTAGCATCAGCATCAGCATCAACAACATCATCATCATCGTCGTCGTAGTCGTCGTCGTCATTGACATTGTCGTCGTTATCGTCATCGTCATCGCCATCGTCATCATCATCACCATCATCATCACCTTCGTCTCCCTCCTCCTCCTCATCATCATCATTTCCACCACCATCACCACCACCACCACCACGTTCATCATCATCATCATCTTCTTCATCTTCATCTCCATCTTCATCAGTATCTTCATCAGCATCATCATCATCATCATCATCATCATCATCATCAGTATCGCTCTCCTCCTAATCCACCCTCGCATCCTCGTCTCCCCCTTCCTCGTCCACCCTCCTCCCCTGTTTCTCCGCCTGTCCGACCCTGTTTCTCCGACCTCTTCCCGACTTCTCGACTCCGCTTGGCAGGTCCAGCTGGAAGTCCCAGGAGGTCCCCCGAGAGATCCCCGACGCCGCTCGCATGAAAACATTCGCAAGCTCATGTTCTCGATCTCCTGGCGTGGCCTCGATCCTCGAATGCTCGAGGCCAGATGCCCGATCCTCGAGAACCGCTGCGGCCGTTTTTCCTCGCGGGCGCTACTTGCACTCGGGGAACGCGGGGTCCGAGGTACACCTGGCGCGGGGGGAGCAGAGGGGAACGGAAGGCCGATAAGGCGAGAGCGAGCAAACAACGCAACCATGTACGGAAACCGCTGATTTGGGCTCCTTCGGGCTCTCCTTGGGCACCTTCTGGAGGCCTCTCGTGCCATCTTCGGGGCGTCTCCGGAGCCTCTTGGCCCGTCTTTAGGACGAGCATGATGCCGCGAGAATTGGCTCAGGATGCGCTCCAGAATTCCCAAGGTATCCAGCGGCCCTCGGTTCTGGAGCCCGTGCCGCCCCCTCCTCCTTGTCCCCCTCGCTCTCTCCTCCTCATCCTCACTCTCCCCCTCTTTCTCCTCCTCCTCCTCCCCCTGCTCCTCTACCTCCTTCCGTCTCCCGGCCTGCCTCCAGCCACCTGTGTCTCCTCTTCTCTCCTCCGACTTACGGCGATGGCGACGCGCATGCCGCCAGCCTTCAACGCGCTGCCGGCGGCGTCGATACCGCCTCTGGGCACCAAGGAGCCCGTGAACGTGCTCCTCCTGATTCTGGCGCTGACCGCACTGCCGACCCGTCCGTGGCCTGCCAGTGCGAATGTGTCGGCGCCTGCAGCGGCTTGCACGCTAAGCTGCCCCTCTGCCGCGCGGCGGAGCAGAGCGAGTGGAGCACCGGCAGACCAACATCTTTTCCGAGCTGCTGCGTCCAGCCGTGGCGACGAGGGTTCCCCCCCGATGACCAATTACCGACTGCCTTAACTCGCCCTCCTCTGAACGTGGTGCTGCTCCTTACGGCGTGCCAGCTCATCGTGCTCAGGGGCTTCCTGGTGGTAGGCCTGCTGCTGGCCCAGCTCGTCGTGAGCGCTCTGCCTACACGTCGGTCGGAAGAAGTAGGGGACAGTAGACTGGGCCCATGCCCTCCCAGAGAATGGCAAAACACAGCATAAGCATGGCGGTTCTTGAAGCAGGAAGGCATTTGGCAATCAAACAAAGTCCAACGACCAGCGTGTGCGCTACTGCAGCTACCACCAGTGGGCCCAGGGAAGGGGCCTTCCTCCTTCCTCCCTCCTCATTCATTCCTTCTCCCTCCTCCTTCCTCCTCCCCCTCCTCCTTCCTTCCTCCTTCCTCCTCCTTCTTCCTTCCTCCTTCCTTCCTCTTCCTCCTCCTCCCTCCTCCTTCCTTCCTCCTCCCTCCTCCTCCCGCTCTCTCCTCCCTCCTCCCATGGCGAAACATGGGCGTTGACAGGATGATCCGCCTGAGGGGCAGAACATGTGGGCGGATATAACCGCTGCGCGGCCACCAGCACGCCACAACGCCCAATGTGAGATGGAGGGGAATACCAATGCCGAACGTAGCCCTACATCCGTGTAGCCTTAGGTCGGGCGTGTCCTCCTACAGGCGGATTTTGGACAAATACAAAACTCGAAACATGATAACACAAATGCCCAATCTATTCAAAAAATACTCCCCAGACTATTTTTTTTTTACCACTTTTGAATATTCCTCCTGTAGAGGGACGTGCCCGACTTAAGTGTAGCCCACAGGAGCAAACCTGATCCTGCTTTCACGGTGCGCTTTTGCATGGCCTGGGCATCGCTGCACTGGTCCCTGTCCCCGCCGGCGTTCAGATAAGGAATCTTTCAGGGTCCGAAGCCTCCTGGGTACATTCCTAAACGAGCGCCCCCACCGTACCCTGGCCCAGTGGGGATGGGGATAGCCCAGACGATGCCGAGCTCCTGCCCGTCCTCCGAGCGCCCCCATGGATTGCAAGGGGGGCATGGGCGCGGGCGAGCCTATCAGCTGCAGTCAATGCCGCGCCTGCATCCTGGCGCACCGCTCTGGCAGCGGGGCTGGCCGCTGCACCGCGGCCTTGGCCGATGCGTGGAGTCCGTCCCGATCGGCGCCCTGCGTTGCTGGCCGCTCGCTCTCCGATCGTGGCGATCGGTCATTTGCCTTGTGGCCCCCCCCTCCTCCCCCTCCTCCTCCTCCTCCTCCTCCTCCTCCTCCTCCTCCTCCTCCTCCTCCTCCTCCTCCTCCTCCTCCTCCTCCCCCCCGCATGACGGCCCTGAATCGAATCGGATGGTCGGACAGGCAATCGAAATACATCGAGTCGGCAGGTATCGAAACCATCTGAATCAACGTCTGCTGCAATCAGAAGCCGAAGCGACGTGGAAGTCCTCGGAATCGGACCGACTGGGTCGACATCGCTCCTGCCCCGCCCGAGTCCCGAGGCGGAAGAATCTCCGGCGGGCCATGGCCAGTCCATGGAGGCCCCTGGACTTAGGTCGGGCGTGTCCTCCTACAGGCGGATTTTGGACGAAAATAAGACAATACCAGAAACATTGCCAAAACATGCCCCAACATTCCCAACAAATAGTTACATTTTTTTTTGTTTTTACTATTTTTGTTACTTCCTCCTGTAGAGGGACGTGCCCGACTTAACCCTGGAGCCAGAAAACAAGAAGAGCGCAGACAACAGCTGGACCCCCGAGCCTCCTCCTCCCTCGAGCCGCCTCCTCCCTCGCCTCCCGCTCTCTTCCCTGCCCCCTCGAGCGAGGGGCAGGACGAAGAGACCCCCACCCCTGGGCCCCTCGCCCTGCCAGCGCGGGGCGCGGGGGGGCATATTGCTCGCCTCCTGTAGGCCTCCGCGATGCAGGGGGCGACCAGGCCCGTCTCCTTCTCCTTCACGTACCGCACGTCGTTCCTGCCGGATGGTACTCGTCGTCGTCGTGCGTCATCGTCGGTCGTCGGTCGTCGGTCGGCGTCGGTCGTCGGTCGTCGGTCGTCGTCGTCGTCGTCGTCGTCGTCGTCGTCGTCGTCGTCGTCGTCGTCGTCGTCGTCGTCGCTACCGCCGCCGCCAACGCCGCCGCCGCCGCCGTTGCCGCCGTCGTCGTCGTCGTCCTCCTCCTCCTCCTCCTCCTCCTCCTCTCCTCTGGAGGCCTCCGCGGGAGCCTCCAGGGAGGCCTCTCCGGAGGCCTCTCCGAAGAGGCCTCCAAAGACACCTCGGGGGCCTCTGGGGGCCTCGTGGGCCCTCCTGGACTCTGCGGCGGAACTGCCAGAGTCCAGAGATCCGAGGAACTGTTTTGTTTGACTCCGGCGGCTTTTCCTGGATTTCGGCCTCTAGGGGTCGTTCTCGGGCCCGGGGACCCTCAAAAGTGGGCCCGGGACGAAGAACCACCCTTGGGGAAGGGGTCGAGACCTCTGGGGCCGCGGATTGAACAACTCATATCAAGGCGTCCGACGCAGTTCTTAGATAAGCGCGTTCCACTACTCGCAAAGTAGCTGCTCGCAAATGGCCTGGCTCCGCCGAAGGGGATCTGCGATCCATTACGTCGAAGAAAGCACTGATTTATCGGACGTTTGCGAGTGGGCACTTTGCGAGTAGTGGAGCGCGCTCGGCGAGCTTTTAGAATTTCCACGACGCAGGGCCCCCTCTCGGGGGCGTCCAAGGCAGGGGCTCGCAAAAACGATGACCCGAGGCACGTGCGCGGATGAGGAGGGGGGGGGGGGCTAAGGGACGCACAGGAAGGGAGCAAGGAAGGGAAGGGCACGTACGCGGACAGGAGGGGGGGGTGCGCAGGAAGGGCCACGAAACCCAAGGAGATTCACGAAGGGGTGGGATTTCAGACCCGGGCCATGATGCAGCCGGACTTGAGTGGACAGGACGCACGAGGAGGACACAAGACCCCACATCGCCATAGCAGTGTAGGAGGCATGGGTCGCGAGACACGGGACGCAAGGGCATCCTTGATTTGGCAGGGTAGACCTACTACTCAAGGCCGACTGTGTCCACCCTCTTTCTGGCCGCCCCCGATCCTGCTCGTCTGGATCCTCCTCCTCCTCCTCCTCCTCCTCCTCCGCCTCCTCCTCCTCCTCCTCCTCCTCCTCCTCCATCTCCTCCTCCTCCTCCCCTCCCTCCCTCCTTCCCCCCGGGTCCGGCTTTCCCTCTCGAGTCGCTGTTGGCGGCCCCGGGGAGCGGCAAGGGCCCCTCGAGGCCGAAACTGCCACGCCCTCCAGTCATGATTTTCTCACCCTGCGAAGACGTCGACGGGGAAGCGTGACCGAGGCGGTCGGCTGGACTCGGCATGGCAGCAGTCTGCGCGCCGTCTTGCTGAAGGCTCGCGCCCCGAGAACCAGTGGGGGTACGCTTGTAGCTGCCGCCACCCTCCCCGGCGAATGGAGACCCAGCCCTGAGCCGCTCAGGCGGCCCTGGGGAGACCACGAGGTACCGATACCGCCCTTCTGACCAGGATCTCGAAGCGAATCTGGCGGTGGCGGCGGTGGCGGCGAGGGCCTCCCAAGAGGCCCCCCAAACAGGAAGAACGAAGGGAAGGGCAGCGGTCTCGGCGCCTTCTCCTCCTTTGAGCCATGAGCCCCACCAAGCGGCCCAGCGCACACAAGCGAGAGCGCCGCGGACGGCGGAGGCGGAGGTAGGCGTCGGGGGATCTACTGACCTGGGTCAGTGCAGACCCATGCCAGTCAGCCTCTGCAGCATCCTGCACGCTCCTGCGCCCAACCCTTGGTCGATGCCACCCTGGCACTGCAAGATGCTGCAAAATCCGGTGGTCTGACACCCCCCCAGTGACGGACAACGAGGCGGGCCGCCTCAGCCGCGCGCAGGCGGCCTTCGGCGGAGACGCGCTGGCCTGGATGAAGGACGGGCGCAGAGGGGATGCGTGGTCCTGCATGGAGGCCTCATGGGGGTCCCAACATTCCTTTTGGTTTTGGGGGGGGTCCTCCAGATTTCGTTGTTTTGTTTGCATGGGCCCCCGTCACTGGAGCCCCGAGGGCGGGCTCTGATGCGTCCTCAATTTTTTTTTTTGGGGGGGGGGGCGCGGTTTGGGGGGGGGTCCTCCGGATTCTGTCAATTGCATGGGCCCCCGTCCCTGGAGCGCCGAGGCCGGGCTCTGACGTGTCCTCCGTGTTTTTCCCAACCATCCTGTGGTGCTGTGGTGCTGGGTCCTCGTTTTCAAGAGACGGTCCCCGCGTTCCTCTCCTCCTCCTCCTCCTCCTCCTCCTCCTCCTCCTCCTCCTCCCCTTCCTCCTTCCTCTCGTCACCCCCCTCACTTTGGCACACCCCTCACGCGTTTCGTGGTCCCATAGGGAGCTCCTCCTAAGGACCCAATGGCGGAGTCCGCATGTCGGCGCCGCCCCATTTTGGCACACCCCTCACACGTTTCGTGGCCCCATCGGGAGCTCCGCCTAACGTCCCAATGGCGCAATCCGCATGGCGGCGCCGCCCCATTTTGACACACCCCTCACACGTTCCGTGGCCCCCTAGGGAGCTCCGCCCTGTCCCATTTCGGCACACTCTTCACGCGCTTCGTGTCCCCAGAAGGAACCCACCGAAGGCGGCACTAACAACGACGGTATTCACAACTGCGTATGGTTGGGTCTTTCGCCAGGCTCATTTTCTTAGAGTTGGGAGGGGGAGGGGCGAGGCCCCCGCCGCCGCGCTGGCGGCTCGCCGCGGAGGCCCAGGGCGAGGCCGCGCCTCGGGGCAGGTCCTGGGAGGGGGGGCAGGTTTATTAATCTTTATCATTCGAATTATTATGATTGTTCTTCTTCTTCTTCGTAGTCGTATTATGATTCGTGCTAGTACTACTCTTCTTATCATTCTTGTCATTCTTATCATTGTGAAGCGTGCTTGTATTTCTTACTATGATTATTATTCATATTATTACGACGAGTTTTGTTCGTATTACGATTGCTGGTGCCAATACTATTCGCATTCTCTTTCTCATTACGATCATAAGACAGGGGGGCGCGAGGCCGCGGCTCGGGGCAGGTCGGGGGGGGGGAGGGGGCGGACTCCTCCGAAGGGGGGCGGGCGAGAGCGCGAAGGCCCGGGGCTCGGGGCGGGCGGGCGCTCCGAGAGGCTGGGGTCGGTCGGCACCGAGTCGGGGCCTCGGGCCGAGATCGGGCCGCGTCGGCACGGCATCGGCATCGGCATCGGCATCGGCCACGCCGTGCAGACGCGGAGCCGCGCTGGCCCGTCGGAGGGCATCGAGACCGTACGTATCGGATCGATTCGGCCAGAACCGAGATTGAACCGGGTCGACTGGAGGACCCTGGAGGCGCAAGCGACGGAGGAGGCCCCCCACGCCGTCGTCGTCATCGTCGTCAGCGCCGTCGCGATCGACGACCCAAGGGCCAAGGGCCAGCCGCATCCTACATAGCAGAGCCAGGAGCGGATACCCCAATGTCCATCCGGGTCCGCATGGACACACACACACAGCTGGATTCACACGCGGAGCATGCCATCGTGCCTTGCCGCAAAAAGGGCGAACGATGGAAAGGCATGCGGGCAGCATCAACCTCTCGCCCAAGCGGGCGCTACGTCATGCGTGTCTAACTTCCTGGTAAGTTTACTTGAACCCCGACCGAAATCGCCTCAACATCCGTCCACGGACTCCTCCAGGGCTTCATTATGGTTTTCGAGCCGCGTCCAGCCGTCATCTGAATATTGTGGCAAAGATTGGGAAAGCATTCGGATTGGACCTCAACGAGGGTAAAACCGCACTACTACAATTCAGACTTTTAGCAATGATTCTCGGGCCTGCTGGAGAGAAAATTCAATGCAAAAATCACGCAATATATCTGGGCGGCTTTTTAAGCGTGGATGGGAATGCCAAAACAGAATTGGCGAGGCACCCGGGGGAAGCCAGAAGTGCTTTTCAGCAACTCCGTGCTGTATGGAACCATGCGAACGTCACCCTGCCACGAAAGATGCACACATCTATCGGAAACACGTCTCTTCTCCGAACTGCTCTGTGGCTTGGGATCATGTGCACTACCAGCTGCTGACCGGGAAAGGCTCGATGGGTTCCAAGCAGGAGGTGGAGGAGGAGGAAGAGGAGGAGGAGAAGGAGGAGGAGGAGGAGGAGGAGGAGGAGTAGGAATAGGAATAGGAGGAGGAGGAGGCCAGAGAGAAGCAACAAGCCGGGTGTACTACCGGCTGCTGACCGGGAAAAACTCGACGGGATCCCCCCAGCCGACATTTCTCGAGAGAAGCAGCGCAGAGGCGAGGCCAACCGCAGGCGCCCGCCCTTTGTCGGCCCTGCTCCTCCAAAGCAGGCTGCATTTTTTCACGGCAAGCTGGCAACAGTGAAGGGGCCCTGGGACACACAAATAAATGAACACAGATAACAGGATTCCCTGTGTTTTCCCACATTTTCTGAGCTTTTGTCTTCCCCCCCCACTTTCCATGTTTTCCCATAATTTCTGGGGAATCGACGATTCATTGTGTCTGTGTGTTTTTTCCCTCCTGAAAGAGCCCGCCCGAACACTTTACCTAGACGCATGGTTTGTGAGGAAGGCCGAGTTTACAGCATATTGCCCAGGGGCTGGCATTCCCCTCGCAAGCGCGGAAGACCCCGTTTGCCAAGGGCTGAATATATGCACGCGTGCGCCTTGAGCCTAGCAGGAAACGACCCCGATATATTACATAATCTGCTGAAATCTCCAGGAAACCCAGTGGGAAGCAGCTGCTATTGCCAATCATTGTGATTATAGTTCTCAGTTGCTCTCCTCTCCCCCTCTCTCCCTCCCTCCCCATCCTCCCTTTCCCCTTCTCTCTCTTGCATGTCGCCCTGCTGGTGTAATTCCCACCGCCGCCCACTGAAATATGTAGTGGCTGCGTTCCAGCGCCCCTTGCATTCAGCTCGGAATTGTCATCGCATGACTTTTCCTGGCCTTTTGTAGCTTGTCATGCAATGCAGATGCGCCGTCCAGGCACGGCTTCTTCCTGTCCTGTCCTGTCCAGCCGCGGCGGCGAGACCTTCCAGATGCGCACAAGAAGCCCACGAAACGACGAAGTCGTCGAGCCCCTTGCAAAGATCCTTGAAAATCCCTTTATGGTGAGAAGGAGCGCCGGGGGCGAGGTGGGTGGGGGGCTGGGAAACATCGCCTTGGAATCTGCGATATATCTCCGACAGATCGGCGACAGGCCTCCGATAGCGAATCCCCACGTTCCTGAGCGGGGTGGGCTCTCAGGCCCCTATCGGCGATCAGTGGGCGATTGGGGGTCCCGCTGAGCTTCTGTCGGGCGTGTCCCCCCCCCCTACAGGGGATTTTTCGACGAAAAATAAACAATCCCCCCAACATACTCCAAAAAGGCAAAGAATACTCAAAAAATAGTCCCCAGGCTTTTTTATATTATCAGTTTTGGACTATTTTTGGGTATTTTCTATTTTTCGTCGAAAATCCACCTGTAGAGGGGACAGGCCCGACTTAACGCTGAGCAAATCCCCCTTCAGATTGCCCCTGACCGTTCCGTGCGGGCCGCGTGGTTTCCTTGCATCGGCGCTGGAGCTCCCTGTCTGGCGCGTGGAGCGCGCCATAGGGGGGCGCCATGGGCGGCGCCGCTGGCGGCGCCGCTAGGCCGGGAGGGTCCAGCGCCGATCCAAGAAATCCACGCGGACCTTCGAAGCTTTATGCTGATGCAGCTTCTCCTCCTCTTCCTCCTCCTCCTCCTCCTCCTCCTCCTCCCCTCCTCCTCCTCCTCCGCCCTTCCTCCTCCTCCTCCTCCTCCTCCTCGTCGTCGTCCTCCTCCTCCTCCTCCTCCATCACCACCACCACCTCCCCCACCTCCTCCTTCTGATCTGTGTCCTGTGGAAGTCAATCTTCTCCACCTTGGCGCCGGCGTCGTCCAGCAGTTCTGCGCGCAAGGACGCGGGATTGGTCGCGGAGGAAGAGAAGGAGAAGGTGACAAGAACAGGGAGGAAGGAGCAGGATGAGGAGGAGCAGGGAGAAGGGGAGGGGAAGGGAAGGATGGTGGGAGAGGGGGGGTGGACGAGGGGGAGGAGAAGGAGGTGGTGGGAGGAAGCGAGGAGGATGGAGGCGAGGAGGGGCAGGTGGATGAGGAGGATGGGCGTCTACCTTTTGCAGGGGAGCAGCCTGCTTCCCGACGCCTGCTCCGAGCGGGCTGTGGAAGGACCCAAGGGCGCAGGGGAGGGGGACCGGCTGGTCGGCTTCGCTAGCGGTCGGCTTCGCTGCGGTCGTCTTCCCCTCCAGCGCGGTGCTGCGTGCAGCAGCCCTGAGGCTACTGTCACCCATGCCTTCGCCGAGTGCGTGCACACCTCTGCGTTGAGGCGCACGCCGTGGTCCTCCCATGCGCAGCCGGAGCCGCCGTCCCAGGAGAAGCTGTTGATGCCCACCCTGTGTCTGGTGCGGGCGGCAGACGCTGCTTCGCTGCAGGGGCATGCTGAGCACCTGGCAGGGGACAGCGGGTGGAAGACGCCCCCCCCCCCCCGGCATGTGCGGCCTCTCCCCGCCACACGTCGGAGCGCGCCCCGCGGCGCGGGCGCGGCAGGTGCGGGCGGGCGGCCTCCTTGCAGAGCGGAGGGCGAAGAGCTTCTCTTTTTTTTGCCGGCGAGGACTCCAGCTGCATCATGGCACAGCGGCTGACTGGGAGGGAGCCCAGGCAGCCGAGAAGGTGCAGGGTGCCGCCGTGCCGGGCCGCAGCGGCAGACTGGCAACGGGAGACCTCCAAGTAAAACCTCGGAGGTCGGTGCCTCGGCGTCGACAGACGTCCAGGGACACTCCAAGACCATCACGGGAACATATCCCAACGGTCGTCTTCGCTCGGCCGGTTTTGCTGCGATCGGCTTCGCTGCGGTCTGCTTCCCCTGGTCGGCTGCTTTCACGTCCCGCCCGCCCGACCCACCCTTCACCAAGGGTCGCCAGGGGACTGAATAAGGGGACCTTGGGTGCTCCTGGTATGCTACGGCCCCGGGGCCCCCAGTGCAAGGTTTCCGGCAGAGGAGGAGGAGGAGGAGGAGGAGGAGGAGGAGGAGGAGGGGGAGGAGGAGGAGGAGGAGTAGGAGGAGGAGGAGGGGAGCAGGAGGATGAGGATGAGGATGCGGATGATGATGAGATGGGATGAGGATGAGGATGAGGATGAGGATGACGATGAGGAGGTGGAGGAGGAGGAGGGAGGAGGAGGAGGAGGGAGGAGGAGGGGAGCAGGAGCAGGAGGAGGAGGGAGGACCAATGTAAGTGTGAATCCAAAGAGGCAGAGGAGGAGGTGGAGGAGGAGGAGGAGGAGGAGAAGGAGAAGGAGGAGCAGAAGGAGGAGGATGGGGGGGAGCAGGAGGATGGGGAGGAGGAGCAGGAGGAGGAGGAGGAGGAGGAGGAGGATTAGGAGGAGGAGGGGCCTTTGAAGAACTCCTCCGTCTGCAGGGGGTCCCCGCGGCGCTTCGCGCGGTGGGCCCTGTTGATCCAGCGAGCCATGCGGCGCACGTGCTCCTGGACGAGGGCCCCCCTTCTCTCAATTCTCCTGTCCCCCTTCTCGTCGCCCCTCCTGTTCCGCTTCCACCCGCCCTTTCTTTCTTCTTCACTTCTTCCTCCTGCTCCTCCTCCTCCTCCTCCTGCTCCCCTCCTCCTCCTCCTCCTCCTCCTCCTCCTCCTTCTCCTCCTCAACACACGACTGGCCTCCTTACTCCGTCCCCTTCGGCCTAGCATGTTTGATGCCGCACCCCGTGGTGTGCTGACGCAGGATGTCTGCTACACTGAGTTCCCATATGCATGCTGTATCGCTGTGAAGTGCCCAGCCGAACGCGCAAACTCAATGACGGTCAAGTTGCAACACAACCCTCCTTCTGGCCCTCCTGCCCCTTCTGCTCATCGTCCTCTATCTTCCCCCTCCTACTTCTAATCCTCTTTTTCCTCATCTTCCTTCTCCTCCAATTCGTCGTCGTCATCTTCCTCGTCCTCCTCCTCCTCTTCAGCATAATCATCACCACCACCACTTATCATTGCCGTCGTTATCATCATCGTCGCCAACACCACCACCATCATCGTCACCACCACCATCACAACCATCATGATCACCACCAACATCATCATAACCACCACCATCATCACCATCATCACCATCATCATCATCATCATCATCATCATCATCATCATCATCATCATCATCACCACCATCACCATCACCATCATCAACATCGTCATCATCATCATTATCATCATCATCATCATCATGACCAGCACCATCATCATCACCATCAGTATATTCATCACCATCATCGCCATCATCGTCATCATCATCGTCATCAGCATCGTCATCATCATCATCATCATCATCATCATCATCATCATCATCATCATCAATCATCATCATCATGACCATCATCATCACCATCATCATTATTTCCATCACCATTACCATCACATCCTCATCCTCATCCTCATCCTCCTCCTCATCATCATCACCATCACTATCATTATCTCCATCATCATCATCGTCGTCCTTGCCATCACCACAATCACCACCATCACCACCATCATCCTTATCCTCATCATCATCGTCAACATCACCATCTCCATCATCAGCATCCCCCTCCCCCACAAACTCCTCCACCCGCCTCCTCCTGGTCCATCGTCCTACTCATCCTCCCTTCCTCCCTCCTCCCCATGAACCTCCACCTCGTCATCCCCACGAGCCTCACGATGGCCTGGTCCTGATATGAGCGATGACTTCGTCGCGAGTGACGCATGACAACTGCGCGTGAGGCACGGGTCCTTCGTGGAACATAGCGGTCACGGGAATGACCCCTCGCAAGCACGCTCATCCTCGCTCGAGCAAGTGCCCTTCGTGGGCCAAACCTCTGGCGTCTTAAAGCAAACACGGCGACCGGTGTTCCAAGCTCGGGCCTTCAGGGGCCATCAGAAGACGACCCGCAGCGACAAACAAGCCCCAAAAGGGTGAGGCCACCGACTGGGGGGCCAATACCGTCAAGAAGCCACGACGTCGGATGTAGGAGGAGGAGCAGGAGGGGGAAGAGGAGGAGGAGGAGGAGGAGGAGGAGGAGGAGGAGGAGGAGAAGGAGGTGGAGGAGGAGGAGGAGGACCAATGTAAGTGTGAATCCAAAGAGTCACCAACGATGTTAGAATAAACCCTCCCTACAAGCTCACTGTTCATAGGCCCCTGCAACGGTTCATTTCCACTGAGGGAACTGCCTCGTTAGAAGACAACCGTTTGAAAACCCTGAACCATGCCAAAGCATTATCCTCGGGACTCCAACACCACGGATCAACCGGACTCTTGCGTCTTGACGATCCTGCGTCTTGCCCGAACACAATTCCTGGAACTCCAACACCGCGAATCAACGTAACTGTCGCACCCTCATTATCCGGAATCTTTCCAATTCACTATTTCTGGTTCGTTGACCATGGGAATCCGTGACACACTTGCAATTTTTAACATTGAATGTGCGCGGCGCTAAGGCGAGAACCACATTTTGAAAACGAACCACCCTCAATCCGTGAAGCTCTTGCGAAATGTTGAAACGTATGTGCGCGGCGCTAAGGCGAGAACCACTTTTGGAAAACGGCCCGTCCTCCATCCGTGAAATTATTGCAAATCTTGCGGCGCAAAGGCGAGAACCACATGTTGATAACGAATCGCCCTCAATCCTTTTTTTTTTTTCGTTCGATCGCGCCTCGGACGCAGAAGTATGCATAGCCGTCTGGGAAGCACTAGCATGGCGGCGAGCTCCTGACATCGGCAATCCTAAACCTACTTGCGACGCCCAGCACAGCGCTGCTAATGAAGAACGCCTGATCACATACACAGTGCGCAAATCAAGTCCTAAATCCACCCTGTGTGGATTATGCCACACTTCCTGAACGTTATGTACAACGAGGTGTCAAGTGTATAAAAGACTAGCAGTGAGCGAGGCCAACGAATCGCCCTCAATCCTTGAGCATCCTGCAATTCTTTAGGACGAATGTGCGCGTCGCTAAGGCGAGAGCCACATTTTGAAAACCACCCACCCTCCATCTGTGAAGCTGTTGCCAATGTTTAAACTTCAGGGTCATTAGTGGTGAGGAAGTCTCAGGCCAAACGCCCCGCCCACCCTTTCGACCGGCCTCGGGGTGCGACAGGGAGAAATTATCTATAAGGGAAAGGAATGGAGGAGGAAGAGGAAGAGGAGAAGGAGGAGGAGGATGAGGAGGAGGAGGAGGGGGAGGAGGAGGGGAGGAGGAGGAGGGGAGGAGGAGGAGGGGAGGGGGAGGACGAGGAGGAGGAGGGAAGGGAGGAGAGGAGGAGGAAGGAGGCGGAGGAGGGATGAGGAGGAAGTTCGACGAGGGGGAGAAGGGGGGGAGGAGGAGGAGGAGGGGGGAGGAGGAGGGAGGAAGGATGAACGAAGAGTTGCCACCCTCGCGTCCTCACCTCTGGCAGAAGACTCTGGATGCTGCGGCAGAAGGAAGAGGGTATAGACGAAATAATGAAGGATGCCTGGCCAAGGAGGTACATACGTAATCACACCCATCCGGGGCCCAGGTTGGGCTTCGCCGGGATTGGCAGCTGACGCGCCCCGGAGAGAGGGGGGGGGAGAGGACGGAAGGGAGGGCGCGAGAGGGGTGACCGGGAGAGGGGACAGGGGCGAGAGATGCTGAGATGGCGAGAGGAGGAGGAGGAAGAGGAGGAGGAGGAAGAGGAGGAGGAGGAGGAGGAGGAGGAGGATGAGGCGGAGGAGGAGGAGGAGGAGGAGGAGGAGGAGGAGGAGGAGGAGGAGGATGAGGATGAGGATGAGGATGAAGATGAGGATGAGGAGGTGGAGGAGGAGGAGGAGGAGGAGGAGGATAGGGCGAGAAGCTCGCCGCGCGAGAGCCCTGGCACGCGCTTTCGCTCACGACCCTGCCGGCGCTGGGCGGGCCTCCTCGGTCGACGGGAACAGCACCTCGGCGCCCCTGCGGTTCGCGAAGTAAATCTTGTCCGAGTACGCCCCCCAGCCGCAGAACCTCTCTCTGGGATGGTAGCGGGCAGGGTTTAGGGTTTAGGGTTGGGCTGGCGCCGCACCCCCCTCCCCTTAGGGTCGATCCCCGCCCTCCACTGCGCGCCGTCCGAGGAGGGCGGCCGACAGCTCGCACAGCCTCCTCCTCCTCCTCCTCCTCCTCCTCCTCCTCCTCCTCTTCTGCCCCCCCCGACCGCCTGCTCCCCCGCCGCAAAATCTGAGGGGGGCAGCGGCCGTGGGGGGGGAGCGCGATGGGGGAGAGGCGGAGGGCAAGGGGGGCGGGCTCGGAGATCGCCGGGGGGGAGGCGTGGACGGGGGAGGGGGGGGGGGACAGGGAGGGGACGGGAGGGGCTCTGGCGGGGGGGGGGAGGGGTGGAAGGGGAGCGAACGAGGGGGGAGGGGAGAAAGAATGAGGGGATCGTGGGGGGAGGAGTCGATGGGGCGTGGAAGCAGGGGAGGCTATGGAGAGGGTGTTTTCTGACGCGGACCGCTGCAAGTGCGCCTGGGCTTGAGGCGCGCAGACGTGCTCTTTCTCCTGCGCCAGCGAGGGTGACGCAGAGGGAAGGTGGCGCAACACGAGCTCGTGCCCAACCACGCTCACCGAGGGAGCCCTCAGCCGGCTCTCTCAGAGGAAGGCCGCGCAGGGCGGCCAGCGTGCGCGTGAGGAGCGCCATCCGAGGCCTCTTCGGGTGCAAGCCTCGATGCGTATGGAGCCACGGGTCGGGCTCGCGGGACCCCGGCACAGACAGCAGCTAATCCCACCCGCCCTCTGGGCTAAGGTGGTCTAGCGAATTCTCTGTCCTGTTCCAAAAACCTCTTCCCTTCCAGGGGGTTTGCCTCCACGCCCCAATCCCTGAGGTTTTTCGGGGGGTCGCGATCGGTCAAGGCGCCCTAGACGGCCCAAGATGGCCTCCGATGCTCCAAGATGGCCTCCAAGATGGCTACAAATAGCCGACGATGGTTCAAGAAAGCTTCCGACATACCTCTAAGATGCCCGACGAGGGCCACAATACGGTTCCAAGTGCGCTCGGAACCCCATCTGGACCCCCCCAAGAGGCCAGACTCCTTCAAACACCGAAGGGCGATCAATGCTTTTTGCATTCTCGCCGTTTCGCTTCCGATGCGCTATTGAGGCCTCAAGAGGGCCTCACGACGTCCCAGGAGAGGTCCAAAATGGGCCCAGGAAGCCCCCCAGACGGCTCCAAGAGCACCCAAGAGCGGCCTAAGAGGGCCCCAAGAGATTTTGATGGCCCTGGGGGGGGGGTACCAAACGCTACGACCCCCCTTCTTTCGATTGATGGCCTCCAAGATAGCCCCAAAAGGTTCCCTAAGGCTCCTAGGGGACTCCCAAGATACCCACAAGATAGCCCTAAGAACCTTCAGAAGAGCCCAAAGAGGACCCCCAAACTCCCCAACAGAGCCCCACGGGGCCTCCAAGAGGCTAGTTTGGGCGCTCTGCCGTCCTCGTTGTCCTCCTCCTCCTCCTCCTCGCCCTCATCATCTTCCTTTCCCTCCTCTTCCTCGTTATTGTGGTGGTTGTCATCGTCGTCGTCGTCCTCTCGGGTTTCCTCCTCCCCCTCCTCCTCCTACTCCTCCTCCTCCTCTTTCCCCCGCCCCCACGCGCGCCCCAGGGATGGCCGAAGAGGCCCTCCAAAGACCCCCCCTCGCTCCCCGAGATCTCTCTGATCACCCTGGTTGCCCACTGGGTTTCACTACATGCCTCTTCGCCCCTTTTCACGTCAACTCTCATGGGCATGGTTTCCGAATCGGCTAGCGGGGATACTTTTTTGTTTTTTAACCGAAATGTGCAAAACCAAATTAGCCTGGCGAAGAACCCAACCATATGCAGTTGTCAGTACCGCAGCTGCGGGCTTCATCTTCAGTGGAACTCCCCATAGGACCACGGAACGTGTGAGGGGTGTGCCGAGATGGGTGCCACTGGGGCATTCGGTGAAGTTCCCTATGGGGACATGAAACACGCGCGGGGCGTGCCGAAATGGGTGGCGGAAACGCATGTGAGGGCCGCCGCTGGGGCCTCCAGTGGAGCTCCCTTTGGGTCCCCGAAACATGATGCTGCTGCGGGGGGGGGGGCCGGGATGGGTGGCGGAGACGCATGTAAGCGCCGCTACTGGGGCCTTCTGTGGAGCTCCCTATGGGGCCACGAAGCGCGTGAGGGGTGTACTGGGATGTGTGGCGGGGACGCATGTGGGCGCCGCCATTGGGGCCTTCGGCGCAGCTCCCTATGGGGCCACGAAACGTGTGAGGGGTGTGCCGAATTGGGTGCGGGTGGTGACGCATGCGGGCGGTGCCAGTGGGGCCTTCGGTGGAGCTCCCTATGGGGCCACGAAACCTGTTGTTGTGAGGGGCGTGTCGGGATGGGTGGCGGGGACGCGTGTGAGCGCGACCGTTGGGGCTTTCGGTGGAGCTCCTGTGGGGCCACGGAACGTGTGAGGGGTGTGCCGAATTGGGTGGGTGTGGGTGACGCATGTGAGCGCCGCCGCTGGGGCCTCCGGTGGATGATGGGGCCACGAAACCTGTGACGGATGTGCCGAAATTGGTGTGCGGGACGCATGCGCATGTGAGCGCCGCCACTGGGGCCTTCGGCGGAGCTCCTATGGGGCCACGAAGCGTGTGAGGGGTGTGCCGACTTGGGTGTGGGTGACGCATGCGGGCGGCAGCACTGGGGCCTTCGGTGGGGCTCCCTATGGGGCCACGAAACGTGTGAGGGGTGTGCCGAATTGGGTGTGGGTGACGCATGCGGGCGGCAGCACTGGGGCCTTCGGCGGAGCTCCTATGGGGCCACGGAACGTGTGAGGGGTGTGCCGAATTGGGTGTGGGTGACGCGGGCGGCAGTACTGGGGCCTTCGGCGGAGCTCCTATGGGGCCACGAAACGTGCGTGGGGGTGTGCCGGATTGGGGTGGTGGGTGACGCATGCGGGCGGCAGCACTGGGGCTTTCGACGGAGCTCCTATGGGCCATGGGGGGGCTGTGCCGAATAGGTTGTGGGTGACGCATGCGGGCGGCAGCCCTGGGGCCTTCGGCGGAGCTCCCTATGGGGCCACGAAGCGTGTGAGGGGTGTGCCGAATTGGGTGTGCGTGACGCATGCGGGCGGCAGCACTGGGGCCTTCGGCGGAGCTCCTATGGGGCCACGAAACGTGTGAGGGGTGTGCCGAATTGGGTGTGCGTGACGCATGCGGGCGGCAGCGCTGGGGCCTTCGGCGGAGCTCCTATGGGGCCACGAAACGTGTGAGGGGTGTGCCGAATTGGGTGTGCGTGACGCATGCGGGCGGCAGCACTGGGGCCTTCGGCGGGGCTCCCTATGGGGCCACGAAACGTGTGAGGGGTGTGCCGAATTGGGTGTGCGTGACGCATGCGGGCGGCAGCACTGGGGCCTGGCGGAGCTTCTATGGGGCGGTGTGAGGGGTGTGCTCCGGGCTAGCGCTGGGGCCTTCGGCGGAGCTCCTACGGCCACGGAACGTGTGAGGGGGTGTGCCGAATTGGGTGTGGGCGAAGCATGCGGGCGGCAGCACTGGGGCCTTCGGCGGAGCTCTATGGGCCACGGAACGTGTGAGGGGTGTGCCGAATTGGGTGTGGGTGACGCATGCGGGCGGCAGAACTGGGGCCTTCGGCGGAGCTCCTATGGGGCCACGAAACGTGTGAAGGGGTGTGCCGAATTGGGTGTGGGTGACGCACGCGGGCGGCAGCATGGGGCCTTCGGCGGAGCTCCTATGGGGCCACGAAACGTGTGAGGGGTGTGCCGAATTGGGTGTGGGTGACGCATGCGGGCGGCAGCATTGGGGCCTTCGGCGGGGCTCCCTATGGAGCTACGAAGCGCTGTACTGGGTGGGTGAAACGCAATGAAACGCAGGGAAGAGGGGGAGGAGGAAGGAGGAGGGAACGCGGGGCACCGTCTCTTCAAAACGAGGGCCCAACACCACAGGATGGTTTGGAAAAACAAAAATTATCCTGGCGAAGAACCCAACCATATGCAATTGTGAATGCTGCAATTGTGAATATCTTGTCGGTGGAGCCCCCTACGGGGCAACGAAACGTGTGAGGGGTGTGCCGAAATGAGTATGCGGGACGCATGCGGGCACACCCACTGGGGCCTTCGGTGGAGCTCCCTATGGGGCCACGAAACGTGTGAGGGGTGTGCCGAAATGGGTGTGCAGGACGCATGCGGGCACACCCACTGGGACCTTCGGCGGAGCTCCCTATGGGGCCACGGAACGCTTGAGAGGCGTGCCGAACTGGGTGTGGCTGACGCATGCTGGCGCTGGCACTGGGGCCTTCGGCGGAGCTCCCTATGGGGCCACGAAGCGTGTGAGGGGTGTGCCGAAATGGGTGTGTGTGTGTGTGTGTGTGTGTGTGTGACGCATGCGGGCGCGGGCACTGGGGCCTTCGGTGGAGCTCCCTATGGAGCCACGAAACGTGTGAGGGGTGTGCCGAAATGGGTGTGGGTGACGCATGCGGGCGCGGGCATTGGGGCCTTCGGTGGAGCTCCCTATGGGGCCACGAAGCGTGTGAGGGGTGTGCCGAAATGGGTGTGGCTGACGCATGCGGGCGCGGGCACTGGGGCCTTCGGTGGAGCTCCCTATGGAGCCACGAAACGTGTGAGGGGTGTGCCGAAATGTGTGTGGCTGACGCATGCGGGCGCGGGCACTGGGGCCTTCGGTGGAGCTCCCTATGGAGCCACGAAACGTGTGAGGGGTGTGCCGAAATGGGTGTGGCTGACGCATGCGGGCGCGGGCACTGGTGCCTTCGGTGGAGCTCCCTATGGAGCCACGAAACGTGTGAGGGGTGTGCCGAAATGGGTGTGGGTGACGCATGCGGGCGCGGGCACTGGGGCCTTCGGTGGAGCTCCCTATGGAGCCACGAAACGTGTGAGGGGTGTGCGAAATGGGTGTGGGTGACGCATGCGGGCGCGGGCACTGGGGCCTTCGGTGGAGCTTCCCAATGGGCCACGAAATAAGTTACGTTGTGAGGGGTGTCCGAAATGGTGTGGCTGTCGCATGCTTTGCGCGATGCACTGGGGCTTCGCGATGAGCTCATATTGGGGCCTCGTAAACGTGTGAGGGGTCGTGTAGGCCGCGAATGGGTTTTGTGTGGCTGTCGCATGCGGGCGCGGGCGCTGGGGCCTTCGGTGGAGCTCCCTATGGAGCCACGAAACGTGTGAGGGGTTTTTTTTATGTTGCCGGGAAATGGGTGTGGGTGACGCATGCGGGCGCGGGTACTGGGGGCCTTCGGTGGTGCTCCCTATGGAGCCACGAAGCGTGTGGGGGTTTTGAGGGGTGTGCCGAATTGGTTGTGGGTGACGCATGCGGGCGGCTGCACTGGGGCCTTCGGTGGAGTTCCCTATGGAGCCACGAAACGTGTGAGGGGTGTGCCGAAATGGGTGTGGGTGACGCATGCGGGCGCGGGCACTGGGGTCAGTAGTGGAGGCTTCTATGCAGCCAGACGTCGCGCCCAGGGGTGTGCCGAAAGGGGTGTGGGGGACGCATGCGGCCGCGGGCACTGGGGCCTTCGGTGGAGCTCCCTATGGAGCCACGAAACGTGTGAGGGGTGTGCCGAAATGGGTGTGGGGGACGCATGCGGCCGCGGGCACTGGGGCCTTCGGTGGAGCTCCCTATGGAGCCACGAAACGTGTGAGGGGTGTGCCGAAATGGGTGTGGGTGACGCATGCGGCCGCGGGCACTGGGGCCTTCGGTGGAGCTCCCTATGGAGCCACGAAACGTGTGAGGGGTGTGCCGAAATGGGTGTGGGTGACGCATGCGGGCGCGGGCACTGGGGCCTTCGGTGGAGCTCCCTATGGAGCCACGAAGCGGTGTACTGGGTGGGTGAAGAGGAGAGGAGGAGAGGAGGGGAGGAGAGGAGGAGAAGAGAGGAGAGGAGAGGAGAGGAACGCGGGGCACCGTCTCTTCAAAACGAGGACCCAACACCACAGGATGGTTGGGAAAAAGCTAGCGGGGATACGCGAAGCGTGAAGGAGTTGGCCAGACGATTACCAGACGTCCAACACTTGCAACATCTTGCAAAACAAACGAACACACCATCAAGACAATTGACCGCCCTGCATGAGTGACCGTGAGCGCGGACTGCGCCCTGCTGAATCTTGCCGTGAAGCGAACAGATGCCAAGGGGAGGCTCCACCACGCGGCCGAACTCATTGAGCTCAAGGCGCTTCCCCGTGAGACAACGAATGCCTTGCCAAGCGGAGCCACGAGTTCGGACCCGCTCGTGGGCGGATCTCGGCGCTGGCGGGGGATGCGCGGCACGATCGTGCGGCACCCCGCAGGCCCGCAGGGCTCAAGGCGGGGCCACAGCGGGATGACAGTGGCCGCCAGGGTCGCCACGGCCAGGGCGACAAGGACGCACTGGCTAACAGCCTTTGAGGCTCGGGCGAGGCCTCAGGATGCTGCAGAGGGCATCGCTTGGTCGCCGCGTCGGCTAAGTGATTCCACATGCGTGAAAAGACCCAACACATCGACATACTCGTTGACATCCTGATGTGCTTAAACTTTGGAGATAATTAGGGACCGAGCCAACCTGTAAGAGGACCTGCAACACGATACCAACGAGCTTGTGGCCAGTCTGATTCGAGAGAACTCGTGCGTAGTACTTACTGTGCAAATTCAAGCAGTGTTTGTACAACTGGCCGGGACCTCCAGCCAGGGAAGAAACACCTCTGCTCGCCGCACACTCCCCCCTTTGGCTAGTCTGGTGGGTGGGGCCCAAACAGGCGCCAATGCAATGCAGCGACGAATGGTGTCGAGGCCCAGCACCGGCAACCCCCAACCAGCTCGAGACAATGCGCGCAAAGGGTCCTTCGTACACGAAACATCCATGAAAACGTGGACTGCCAATCCCACTCCGAACCGACAAGGGTCGTTGTGCCACTCAATGAGCATATCTCCGTCGCTGAGAAGAGGAGAATTTTAGAAACCGCCGGGGTGGCGGCATAATCCACGCGAGACAGGAGGTCCAAATTCGGCCACTCGAGGCTTCAAGGATCCATCTCGTGACCAAGGCCTCCTGATTCGCAGAACAGGAACCGCGCTGGCAATTCCGATGGAACGGATCGTCGGGCTCCCCGCAGAGGTCGCACCTAAGGCAACGCTGGTGATTATCCCAGGGGCATGACCCTATCCCGAGCGCAAGGCGCCCCACCGAGCGCAATCTTGACGCGGGCCCTCTGGAAGGCCGCGGATTCAGAGGAACTAGTGGCCGAGACCATCATGTCACACACGATCTGCCCCGAGCGCATAGAGTATCCTGGCGGAGCAATCCAGAGATCTCACAACACCTGAACGGAACCTTCGTAATCCAATCGGTCCTGGACGTGGAGGGGGGAGACGGAGAGGGAGGGAAGCACGAACACAAGCAGCGGGGGAGTAGGAGGAGTAGGAGGAGGAGGAGGAGGAGGAGGAGGAGAAGGGCGGAGGAGGAGGAGGGGAAGGGCGGAGGAGGAAGAGGAGGAGGATGAGGAGAAGGATGATGATGATGATGATGATGATGATGATGATGATGATGATGATGATGATGATGATGATGATGATGATGATGATGATGATGATGATGACGAGGAGGAGGAGGAGGAGAAGGAGGAGGAGGAGGAGGAGGATGAGTAGGAGGAGGAGTAGGAGTATGAGGAGGAGGAAGAAGAGGAGGAGGAGGACGAAGGACACCTGAGGAAGGAGAAAGGAGGAGGAGGAGGAGGAGGAGGAGGAGGAGGAGGAGGTAGGAGCGGGAGTAGGGGAGGAATGGGGCCACGGAGAAGAGGGAGTGATGGACATGCGGCACGACCGCGCGCCAAGCTGTGGCTGGCAGGGGAAACGCCTGCTGCCACGCCACGCCCCCCACCCCCCCGAAGTCGCCCCAGCAAACCGCGGCCCGCCCGAGCGATGCCTGCGCCAGCGCGTCCGCTGGCGAGCGGTTGCGCCGCGAGCGACTCCCGCTCTCACAAGCAAGTTCACAAGTTCACGCGAGCGGTCCCACGCGTGCAAGCACAAGTGAGACCGAAAAGAAAAACGGAAAGGAGACACGTGGTCGTTTTCCTACTCGGCGTTTCGACATTGGGCGGAAGGGGGGGTTGGAGGAGGTTCTGGCTCCGGACCTCTGCTGAATGTGACTCTTTGCAACAATGTGTCTTATGGGGAGGGACTCCACCCGCTCGAAACAGGAGCCCAAGACAGCCAAGTTCTACTCTATAGGGGGGCAAGGGGGGGTGCGAGGGCCTGCGCCAATCGGCAAAAGAATGCATAACAAAAACGATCACCTTCTCGCGCCTCGGCGGCGGCGGTGGGACTCGCCAGCGACCCAGGGACACCCCCACGCTGCAGAAGCCCCCGCCCCGCCCGCAGCTCCGTGTCGTCAGGCCTATCCCCACCCCGAGCGGGCCAGGGGTCCCCAGCGACGCCCTACCCCCACGACGTGAGGACGGATGCTGCTGCGGCGGAGGAGGGAGGGGGGAGGAGGAGGAGGAGGAGGAGGAGGAGGAGGAGGAGGAGGAGGAGGAGGAGGAGGAGGAGGAGGAGGAGGAGGAGGAGGAGGAGGAGGAGCAGGAGGAGGAGAGGAGGTGGAGGAGGTGGAGGAGGAGGAGGTGGAGGATGTGGAGGAGGTGGAGGAGGAGGAGGAGGAGAAGAGGAGGAGGAGGATGAGCAGGAGGTGGAGGAGGAGGAGGAGGAGGAGGAGGAGGAGCAGCAGGAGGAGGAAGAGGAGGAGGAGGAGGAGGAGGAGGAGGAGGAGGAGGAGGAGGAGGAGGAGGCCGACGGAGACGGCATCTGTCTCCACCCGGGGATGGCCGGTCGGACAGTGGGGCTAAGGCTTCCCAATTGGGGATCGGGACAGCCTGTTCGCATCCCGGATAAAGGAACCCCCACTCAACACCATCCGTCAGCCCTGTCCTGGGCTCCCGTTATCCCGTGCGACGGCGAGATTCTGAGACGAGCGACGCGCCCCTTCAAAATCTCCCCCCAGACCCACCCTTGGGTGCGTTCGGGCCAAACTGTCGAGGCGGATCCAGCCGTGGCCACGAGGGCGCCCCAGGAGGCCCCAAGAGGCCCCGAAAGGTCCAAAGCCCTCGATGCTCGAATCTCGATCTTCGATCCCCTCCCCTCTGCCGCCCTCCCCGCGAGCTCCCCCCCCTCGTCGTCGGCGTCGGCGTCGGCGTCGGCGTCGGCGTCGGCGTCGGCGTCGGCGTCGGCGTCGGCGTCGGCGTCGGCGTCGGCGTCGTCGTCGTCGTCGTCGTCGTCGTCGTCGTCGTCGTCGTCGTCGTCGTCGTCGTCGTCGTCGTCGTCCCCCTTCAGGGTCGGCGGCACCGGCCGCACGGCCTCCCCAGTAAAGAGCACCCGAAACATATGCCAGGGAACCGCTGGCGGAAGCGCGTACGGGGGGGGGGGCACCGTGGCCAGGGCCTCGCGGCCCAGGCCTTCGCGAAGGGCTCGCGCGCACGCTTCGGGGGCAGACTTACTACTTCACCAGAGCAAGTGTGGCGTGGGGCAGGAAGTGGCGACTGGAGGGCGGAGGGAGACATGGGCGGGGCAGGCAGGCGGGAGGGAGAGGGAAGGGGGGAGGATGGGCGGGCAGGGGGGAGGGAAGGGCGTGGAGAGCGCAAGGGGGGGAGGCGGGAGAGGGGCGCGAGGTGGGAAGGGGCACTGCCCTGGCCTGCCTGCCTCCCCACCCCCCGCCCTCTCTTCTCTCCTCCTCCCTCCCTCTTGCTCCGCTCCTCTCCCGTCCGCCACCCTCCGCCCCCCCCTCCTCTCTCCGGCCCGCACTCTGCTCCTCCCCGTCGGCAGGACCTCTGCCACAGCGTGGGCGCACGGAGGCCCGGGCGCTTCCCTGGAACGGGCTCTGCGCCCCGAGCCGCTGCCCGACGGCCCGGGACCTGGCGAGGGCCCCCCGAGGGCCGAGAGTTGCGCAGAGCCTCCGCTGTGAGTTCTCTGTCACGGCGTCGGAAGTCCTGGATCCCCCTCTCGAAAAGCCGGCCCTAGGGAGAGGTTGGGACTTCCAAGGAGGAGGAGGAGGAGGAGGAGGAGGAGGAGGAGGAGGAACAAGTCACTGCATATGGGAGGACCGCGCGGACTTCTTGGATCGGCGCTGGACCCCACCTGGCGGAGCCTCTGTTGCCGCCCCTGGCGCGCTTCGCGTGCCAGGGAAGGGGGTCGAGCGCCGATTGAAGAAGCCCCCGCGGACCTGGGAACGTCTTTGCTTCTGTTGCCTCTCTTCTTTGGCTCTCCGCGTCCTTGCTGGCCCCCCCGAGGCTCTAGAGCTCCCGACCCCTGCCCCAGGGATAGGTTTGAGCCCTGGATCCATTTTTGCTGGTCCTGCGGTGGCCCGACAAGCGGTTCCTGGAGGCCGGAATGATGAAAACCCACGCGATCGACATCGGGGGGCTCAGTCTCCTCGAATCGCTGGCTCCTCAGCCCACCTCCCATGAACTAGTTTTCGGCGGCAACCAGCTTATCCGATAGGGGGGGCCGGCCGATAATCTACCACCTTTTCGCTTTGGGCAGCCCCACGTATGCCAGCACGCACCAGCACTGCTTACCTTTCTTTGGGCCCGCGCAACCGACAAGTTCAGGTTATCCAAGGGGGGGGGCGGGCGGGCCCAACAGCCCGCCCTGGTGATCGCGTGATCGCTGGACCCTTACAGCAACAGGCTCCATCCGCCGGCGACGACGACGGAGACAGAGAGAGGGGGGTGGGGCGCGCTTGTCCACAACGACGGCCGCCGGCGCGAGGTCCCGGGGGGAGCCGCCGTCCTGAGGCGCCCCCTCTCTGCCGGGGGGGGGGAGAGCCACCTCGAGTCGGGCCCTGACATCATCGCGTCGTGCACAGCATCGGCATGGATGGGGGCCTCCCTGGTCATTACCGAGCCCAGGGACAGCAGCCGAAACTTCAGTTTTGAACGGGGGCCTGGGGACACGAAAAGGTACCAATATCGCTGCTCCCCAGACCTCTCCTGGGGTGCGTGGTGCGTCCTGACCAGGATTTCGAGGCGAATCCAGCGGTGGCGACGAGGGCCTCCCAGGGGGCCCCACAAAGATGACAACGGGCGAAGAGTAGCGGTACAGCAGGGGCTCGACCACAAGAAACCTTCCACAAGAAACCCAACCCTGAGATCCCCGGACGTCCTCTGATCTTTGGTGTGTTGACGTGGCGCCTTCCATCGCCAAACCATCGAGACCCAAGACACCCAGGGCACCCGGGAGGCAAGCCGGGTGTCTCTTGGCACGGGTCTCCGCTGTGTGGGCACCTCCGCCTCCTCTGGGGGCCGCCGCTCCGAAGACTCCGCGCCGCTCGCTGCGCAGCTGGCCGCCCCACCTGGGTTGGGGGGCGGAAAGATACGGATGCGTGTTGTCTCCGGACCTCTCTTGGGGTGCGTTCTGACCAGAATTTCGAGGCGAATCCAGCGGTGACAACGAGGATTCCCCAGGAGGACCAGGAAAGGCCGAAAACGAAGGGGGACAACACGTATCCGTATCTTTTTCTCCCCTGACTGGGCGGCCAGCGACGGCTCGCGGTGTTCTCCTGCCGGCCGGCCCTCGCGGGAGGCCGAGGCACCGATGCCGCACTCTCGCGCGCCGCTCGACGAGCTCCGACCCACACCTGCCGCTGCAAAGGCAGCGCGTGCGCCACACCGTGGGCAGGGGGGAGGGCAACGAGGCAGCAACGAAGGGGCCCTGGGACACACAAACAAATACACACACACATCCCAGGATTCCCAATCTTTTCCTCATATTTTGTGGGTTTTCGTCTTCCCCCCCACTTCCCATAATTTACCGTATTTTCTGGGGGACCGACGATTCATTGTGTCTGTGTCTTTTTTCCCCCTCCTGAAGCAAGACAAGACCAGCAGCGAACGCGCCGCGAGGCCGGCCGCCGCGCTCCGTGGTTGAAGCACCCACCCGGCACGGCCCGAGCCACATCGTGACCGCCGCCGTGCGGGCACGCGGGAGCACGAGGCAGACTCTTCCGCCGAGGCAGCGATGCCACCGGACTCGGGCCAGGCGAGGACCCCTCGAGAGCAGGAGGCCCCCCGTCGGCCGGAACAACCAGAGCATCCAAAGGGCACCCCTCCCCAGGACGCACGAGAGCATGCGGCAAGCCGGAAGAACACGAGGGGGGGCCCTCCACGAACCGACCTCGATCTTTTCTGCCTCGGGCCGACCGTCAAGGTGCTGCCGCCCGGCCTGCTTCTTCCCGTGCTCTGCTCCAGGACCAGCCCTGGGCCGATCGGGCGTCACGTTGCGCTGAGGGGGGCCAGCTGTCATTCCGGAGTAAGGCGAGGCTTCGGACGAGGACAACTTCGGACGAGGATGCACCGAGAATCTCTGAGAGCCGACGGCCCTGGAGGGTGTATCGGGCGTCGCGGCCTTCTCAGAGCGTTGCAGGACGCTCTGAGAGCGGGACGCTCTGAGAGCGTTCCTGAGCCGCCCTTTAACTGTTGATGTGCACGTGAACTCCAGAATGGTTCCAATAGGGCCCGAACGGCGCGCCTCCAATGAATCCTGTTGGCGTCCTCGTTTCACGTTGTACTTACCTGCTTCCCTTCTCCGGGCAGCTCGGCGACTCGTTTCTGGATGGGCTGGTGGGGGAACTTGAGGCGTCAGGAATGTTTCACTGTTGATGGCACGATGCGAGCCAAGCGCGTCCAGGTGCGCTCGCCTCTGGGAATTGGACATCGAACGTGGGGGAGGTGTGGAGGGGCATGGAACTTGAAGGGATGGGAGAGGCAGGGATGGGAAATGATGCGAACCGAAGGGGTGGGATGGGATGATATCCAGAAGTTCCAGAAAGGTGATATTGGGTGGGCAGAGACGGAGTTCAAGAAATAAGAGGATCGAGGGAAGCATGGATGGGGAGGGCGGGATGGCTGTCGAATCTGCTCCTCGGGAGAAGTGCTGATGCACTCATCCTATCACCGTCCCAGTCCCCTCCAACTTGCGCGCCAGCTCCAACAGCGTGTATGGTGGACGCACGAACACGTTGTCCTCAGTAAGAGCGAGGCTGCAGAATGCCTCGAGCATCAAACCATGCACAAACCATGCACCAACAGAGACCGATGCGCACGGTTCATGGTTGACGCACCGCGGCTTTGACAATGACACGGCTCCCTCACGTGCGCGCAGACCGGTGGACATCGCGCAGCTGGACAGCACGACCAAGCAGGGAGGAGGGTCGGGAGGAAAAGAGAGAGAGAGAGAGAGAGAGAGAGAGAATGAGAGAGAGAGAGAGAGAGAAAGAGAGAGAAGGAGAAGGAAGAAGGAGGAGGGATGACTGTCTCGAGACCTTACCGGTAAGTCGGGCGCGTCCCTGCATAGGAGGACGATTCAAAAACAGTCCACAAATAGTCAGGCGACGATGTTTGTACTACTTTTTGGCCAGCTTTGGAGATGTTTTGACTCTCGGCTGCTTTTCCCTCCCAAATCTGCCTGCACGGGGACATGCGCGACCTAACTAACCTGACCTCCGGATGCCGCGGTGGGCCGACCCGTACGCACAGGGCGACAAGCACAGGCGAGAGGGGGGCAGCGCGCTCCATTCCCCCCCCGCCACCCGCTGCCCTGCCCCCTCGCCACCCCTGCACCACCCGGTGTCTCTCTCTCTTGCTCTCTCCTGCTCTCCCCCTCCTCCCCCCTCTCTCCTTGCCCTCCCCCCTCCTCCCTCCTATTCCCTCCCCCCTCTCCCCAGCTCCCTATCGCCCTCTCTCCCCTCCCAGAGACAGAGAGGCAGGACGAGGACACATGGGGAGGAGGAGGAGGAAGCTGGACCTCCGAGAGCAGGCGGGTCTGGAGGATGCATCAGGCGCCGCGGCCGTTCCAGACCGCTCCTCAACGATCTGTTGAGCGCCTGCGAGAGGGCCTCAGGATACGGCAGGTTCCCGCTGTGACGACTCGCACATTTCTGACACCGCGTGGATCGCTCAATCCCGAGCGACCGCGGCTTGCCGACCATTAATCAGGAGGGGCAGCGCGCCAGGCCAGCGCGGATCCAGGAAGTCAGTGCCGAGCGCCAAGAGCGCATGCTCGTGGCACTTCTGCTTCCTAGAGACAGCGCGGAGCCTTCGATGCCGGCCGACTCCGGGCCACCACCGCGGCGCTCCACCACCCTGGCACGCCCCGAGCGCGGGGGCCACCGCGGGGGTCTGCCCGGCGCGAGCCTGGCGGCGGCACCCCGGAAGGGCCCCCGAGGCACGCCTCGAGATGACCACGTGCCGTCGGGACGTGCACGCGGGCATCGGGGCCTCCAGACATGAAGGGGCCCCAGGACACACACAAATAAATGCACAAAAAATAAAAGGATGCTCCATATTTTCCCATATTTCCCTGGGTTTTTGTCTTCCCCCCCACTTCCCGTATTTTCCCATATTTTCGGGGGAATCGAAGATTCATTTTGTCTGTGTGTTTTTTCCCTCCTGAATCGGGGCCTCCAAACATCGGGCGTTGGCCGGACGGGGTTAGGGGGGACCCGGTTTAATGATGTGCGCTGGGGAGCGCCCCCCCTCGTTCCGATGACCGGAACTGCCGTCACCCGAAAGACACCAGCCAAACGGCAGACCTGGTCTAGTGATCCTAGCGCATGCTTTGGACCTCGGGGCCCCATCTCTAACCGGCTCCCCTCAACCGGAGCCCTAGCTATCCCTGACCAGATGCTCCCAGACGGCCTCACGAGGCTCACCCCCAGGCGCCGCCAGGAGGCGCACCAGCGTGCACCTAAAGAGCCTCCAGAGGGCGCCAGACCTCCCGACGGCACAGGATGCAAAGCAAGAAACTCCGGAGCAACCGCAAGGCGGCTGGCAAGTAGCCTCCACCAAGGAGGATAGAGGCATCAAGTGGTGGAGCCCTTCGAGGATCGAGTGCATCGAATCACGCGGCTTGGGCTGATCCAACGCTTCCCAGAGGAATCCCAAACGTCAAGCATGATTAGCATCTCGGACATATCAGAACGCAACTCCCTGGGCAAGCGAGGAAGCCACAAGCCCGCCGTGAGATGATCGCGGACGCATTGGCGAGATGCTTTGTAACACCCCAGTCCCCTGCCGCAGCCGACCTGGCATGTCCTCATGGTGGGTTCCGAAGGCGCTTCTACCCATCGTTCGGAAGAACAGGGCACGTAGATACATGAAGTAGGAAGGCGTTGAAAATAGGTTTGGACTGCGCCGGCTCCATGAGAATGAAGGAACATGGGAACCATTCGATTATTGAAATAGGACGGCGCCTGGCATATATTGGAATTCGGTGAATGTGCATAACAAAAAGCAACGTACTTTCAACGAGCGGTGGGTAATCCTCGCACGTCAAGGCCACACTGTAAGTGGATGGAATCGACCGAGTCCCCCAGAGACACAGAGACAGGTCACTCGGTGATGAGGCGGAGGAGCATGAGGCCGAGGAGGAGGAGGAGTCCATTCAATCCCTGCACCACCCGCAAGCACACGCCGGTGAGAGCAGATCCCCCTGGAGAGCTCGCGCAGCTGGCTGCCGGGTGGTGAATTCGGAGCGTGCCTCCTCCGCCGAGGCCTCCGCAGCGGAGGCGACTACCGCCACCCCGCCGACGGAGCCCGCAGCCGCGCAGCGGGCCACTGCTGCGGAGATGGGCTCCCGCGGGAGGGCCAGGACCCGGGGGGCCCCGCGCGGTGCCATCGGGCCGCGGGGCCCTTCCGCGCGGAGCCGCCCGCGGGCGAGCGCGAGCGCGAGCTCGAGGCCGAGCGCCGCCACGACGGGCTGCCCGGGGCCCAGCCGCCGCCGGCCTGCTCGGGCCGCACGAGAGGGGGGGGGGCAAACAAGCCTGCCTCGCTTTTGACCACCCTCGCTTCCAAGAGATACCAAGCGATGCCAAACTACGGCCTGTACTGGTCAGGCCGCTTGACGAGGAGGCGCGTGGTATGACTTGGTTTTGCCTGGAAGCGAAAGCGGGGTAGGTCATTGACGCTCTGAGAGAGGGGGGGGGACGGCAGGAGGGGGGGGGGTTGCCGAAGCAGCTCGCGCAGCTGACTTCACCGGCGCCTCCTGGCGCCAGAGGCGCCCCTGTATCGAGGAACGGGCCCGGCGGCAAGGCCGAAACTAGCTGCCAGCAACGGATTTCGGAACGCCCCCTTTCCCTGTCCCTTCCTTTCGTTCTCGGCGGCGAGCCCGGGGGGGGAGCGAAAAGGGGCGGGCCTTCTCAGAATTTCCCGGGAGTCCCTTGGCCCTCTGAGAAGTGTTCTAGACCTTCCCGGAAGACACCGACGACTGCTCAGAAGGCGCGGGGGCCTCCGAGAAGTCCCGCCGCCTTCTGAGAAGGCCTTCTCCTTCTCACTTCCCCCCCGCCCCCCGCTCGCTGCCGAATCTGGTTTTGGGGTCATAACTCGGGTCTGCGGCGGGCGTTCGGGACGATCCGGCCAGCCCCGGAACGCTCGCGGCGAGGCGCAGCTGCTGGCAAGCACCCCGAGATGTGACAACCGCCGACAAGGCATTCTCCTGCTCCCTATACCCCCCTCGCTCGCCGCCGACGTTCGGCCCGACCTGCGCGCGCCGCCCGCGCCACGCGCGCGAGGCGGGAAGGCCCTCTGCGGGGCAGCCGCGGGGCGCGCGCGCGCGCGGCGCGGGCCCCGCTGCGGGGCCGCCGCGGGGCGACGGCCCGCGGCGCGCTGCGGCCTCGCGCGGCGGGGTCGGCGCCGCCCGCGGGGGGGGCGCCTCCGCAGCGCGCCGCGCCCTGCGCATGCCGAGCGCCCACAGCACCGCCCCCTCCGCAGCCTCACAGGAGCGAGCAAGTCGTACAGGTCCTGCTCCTCCCTCCTTTCTGCCTCCCTCCCTCCCTCCCTGCCTCCCTCCTTCCCTCCTCCTCCTTCTCCTCCTCCTCTTCCTCCTCTTCCTCCTCCTCCTCCTCCTCCTCCTCCTCAGTGGCCTCCCCCTCTCCGGGAGGGGGGGAGGAGGAGGAGAAGGAGAAGGAGGAGGAGGAGGAGGAGGAGGAGGAGGAGGAGGAGGAGGAGGAGGAAGAGGAGGTGGAGGTGGAGGTGGAGGTGGAGGAGGAGGAGGTGGAGGAGGAGGGAGGAGGAGGGAGGAGAGGAACGATGTGGATCTGTGTAGTTGCCCTCCTCCGAGCCTCGTAGTCCGCCCGGCAGCCCAGGTCCGCGGAGAGCCCGAGGGTGCGCAGGTGTGCTGGCGAGCCGGGGCCCAGGAGCTCGGGGGAGAGCACGTGCTCGGCGCCGGGCGCCGCGCGGCTCCGCGCCGCGAGCTGGTGCAGGAAGACCGCGGCGACCGCGTCCTCCACCTGCACGCAGGGGTGGCGGAGGAGCTTCGCGTGCGCCCGGGACAACCGCAGGAGCCCTTCCAGGGCGCGCGCGGTGGTGGGCTCACCGCAAGTGGCCCGCTCGCTGCGCTGGCGCAGCAGCGAGTAGTAGCGGACGAGCAGCTCCTCGGCCTGCGGCTCGGCAGCCGGGGCGAGCTGCCAGGCCCTGGCGCTCGCGAGGACGTCGCGGAGGCTGTGCTCGTCCAGCGGCGCGCCCCGAGAAGCGCGGCGGCCGCGCCCGCCGCTAGTGCCGTCGGCGTCAAGGATGGCGTCCGCCACCATGTCGTCCTGTTCGCCGGGGGCTCCCGCCCGCAGCGCCAGCACGAGATCGAAACGGCTCAGCAGCGGCGCAGGCAAGCTGGACACCTGGGCCCCCCTCGCGGGCCACCCCTGCGCCGCGACCACGCTGCACCGGGCGCGGAGCTGGCACACGAGTCCGCGGCTCGCCACCGAGATCGTCTGCTGCTCCATCGCCTCGTGCAGAGCCGCCAGCTCCTCCAGAGGCCTCCCAGATGGGGTCCGAGTAGTTGGGGTCGGGGGATCGCGCCGCACCGCCGATGCATCGGCGATACATGACCGATGCATCGGCGACGTCGGCGATGCATCGGAGCCGACGGCGTGGAGAAGGCTGGGCTCCACATCGAGCCGCACCGCCCATGCATCGGCAATGCGGCCCGATTCTCCGACCCCATCGAACCTCGGACACCATCTCAGAGGCCCAGGATTGAGGGATGCAAAAACGCCCCTACCCTGGGTTACAAGTGCGCGGTCCGCAAACCTCCTGGGAGCTCCTAAAGGCCAGAAAGCCGCAAGGACGCCGCGCGACACGCGCGATATGCGGGGTTTACCCTGTCAGCCCACAGAAGGTTCAGCGCACAGCGCCTCGTAAACCTGGGTAGGGGCGTTTTTTACGCCCTTAACAAGAGGCTCCTCCTTCTCCAGCAGCGTGAGGTCATCGATGCAGCACAGGCCGCCGTCTGCGAGCACCAGCGCGCCCGGCTCCAGCGCGGGCACAGGCCCGTCGCGGACCACCGCGCACGTGAGCCCCGCGCGCGAGGCGCCCGCGGCGCTGACGCGGACCGCCCCTGGGCAGAGCCGGCGGGCGGCCTCCAGCAGCTGCGTCTTCCCCGTCGACGGGTCTCCCATCAGCAGCACGTGGGACGACAGTCGCCCGCCCGCACCCGGAGTGGCCGCCCAGCCTTCCTGGAAGGAGAGGCGGCACGAACGTCATCCAAGGGGGCTCCGCGCGGACTCTGCCGGACCAGTGCTGGCCCCCCCGCTGGCGGCGCCGCCCTCGGCGCGCTCCGCGGGGGCTCCAGCGCCGATCCAAGAGATCCACGCGGGCCCCGACACTTCCGGGCTGCACGTGCGCCGCCTATTCTCTCCCTCGGCCTCCGGCGCGCCCTCCCGCAGGAAGCGCTCCCAGCGCGCCCCGTCGGCGGGGCAGGCCGCCGGGCAGCCTGGGGCGACGATCGGCCCGTGCAGGTCCGGCGCGCCCCCGGGCCGGGCCCTCGCCCCTGGGAGACCCGGAGCGATCGGTGCCGACGCCTCCGGTGCCGACGCCTCCGGGGGCGCGCGCGCCGCTCCCGGAGCCCCAGGAGGGGCCTGGCCGGGGCGGCGGATCTGCGGCGGGGGCGCTCTGGACGAGGAGCCCTCCGATGAGGAGCCCAGGGTCTGGAGGCTGGTGGAGCTCCAATCGCGCATCGGCCATGGATATCCCCGCCGCCCTCACTCATTGATAGGGAACCCTCCAGAGTCTGAAGCCTCCTGGGCGCATTCCTCAACGAACGCCCCCACTGTATATGTACACCTCGTCGCCATGCGGCCTTCGCCCCGGGTGCTGGGTGCAGCGGGGGCGCCGCCCACCACGGCCAGCAGAAGCGCCAGCTTCGCCGCCTCGGCGCCGGAGATCCCCGGAGCGGCCGCCTCGACGAGGCGCTGCCTGCCTCGGGGCCACCAACAGAAAGAAACACCTTAGCTTTCGCACAGGCTTCGGGCCCCTCTTCGACTTGGGCCACCCCAGAAGTAAGTACCCTCCGCGCTCTTCTGATGGGTGAGTCGCGTGCGCTGAGCCTCTTGGGAGCGCTTCTTGGGGGAGCCACTCTTGAGTGGGCGTCGACACGTCGCTTCTCTGCTTCGGTTTTTGGCCCCCTGCCTTCGAACTCGTCCTGTCGGTGCGCTGCCCAGAACCCCTCGAATCCTGCAGCCGCGTCAGGCGGCCGCTGCAGCTCCTCGCTGCTCAGCCGCCTCACGCTGCTCGCCTCGATCACTAGCTGCATCTCTATCTGCCTGCCGGCCACTGGGGGCCGCCACCGCGAGCGCACCACTCCTACGACCACTGCGCGATCGCCTGGCAGCACCGAGCCTACCAGGTCCTGCGTGAGGGCAACCGTCGCGAAGCGCGGCTCGAACGCGCTGCCCAGGGCCTCGGTGTCGTGCAGGCGCAGCTCCTGGTAGTCCACCAGCTCGCTGGCCGCCGTCTCCGCTGCCGATCGGGCGCCGCCGCGGGCCGCGCCGCCCGGAGGAGGGCCAGATCCTGGATCAGTCGCCGCAGAGGTGGGCATCTCTGCGGCCGCGCCGCAGGGAGCGTCCACCCCGCCCGCCTCCCGAATGGCCTATTGGCACGCCCGAAGGGGGCAGGGAAAGGTGAGAACATGCTGTCCAACACCACAGGTTGCGTCCCGAACCGACAGCGGCGCCGCTGCTGGGCGAGCGACTTGTCGCATCCAGCGAGCACTGCTGCTGCTGCGCTTGTCTGCGCAGAAGGAGGATATGTACATACACAGACTCGTGCGCAGGTCCGCGACGTGCTTCTTGGGTCGGCGCTGGACCTCACTCCCTGGCGCGCGGAGCGCACGGCGCCGCCAGGGGGGCCCAGCGCCGATCCAAGAAATCCGCGCGGACCTCCGACCACTTATGCTCACTCCGGCTTCGTCCCCGCTCTTTCCGTACCTACCTTACTTCGATCGTGCCGAGCCTTCGTGTTGCCCAGCCTCGTGACCTTGGCACGGAGGACAAGGGGTCCTCAGGGGAAAGGGCCCTGGGTCCCAGGACCACCTCTTCAACCCGAGCCGTCATGGGCCGATCCTGGGGCCCGGGGAAGGCCCTGGGAGCCCGACCGCGGCGAGAAACCTTAGGACACCGTGCCCCTCAGGACTCCGTTCCTGCATGGCGGCGATGGGAGGAGCTCGAAGTATACGCTGCGTCGTCTGGTCGGACTGCATGCTCGGGGCATACTCGCCTCAACTTCTCAAGCTCAGGGATGCTGGATCGCCATCCCGTACTCCGTGACCGGCCAAACGACATGGTGCATACATCAAACCGCTCCGAAGTGACGTAAAGAGGGGGACCAGATCTGGGGGGGGGGACATCGACTCGACCTGTGATACATCGCCGATAGGGCCCCCGCCAGAGAAACCGAACGACCCAGGGCGGAACGGCCTATGAGGCCCCTACTGGCGAGGAGCGGGCGCGTGGGGATCGAGAGGCCTCCCTTCCTGGCGAGGCGAGGCGAGGCGAGGCGACTCTCAGCTCGCCCGTGAGGGCGGCCGCGCGCGGGGCTGGGAGTGGGCGCCAGGGCGCCGTTCACCCTGTCGAAGGTGCACGTTCGGGCGACGGAATCTGTACATATCCGCTGCTCCCTGGCCGGGCCCGTCCTGAACCCAGCAGCGGTGTGCACGCCACGCCCTCTCCTGGCTTGGCCAGGAGGGCGTACACGCAGCTCCTGGGCCCCTGGCGGGGCCCGGCCAGGATGCAGTGGATCTGCACAGATTTCGTCGCCTGAGGCGTGTGTCTGGTTGTACAAGGTGCGCGTACACGTCGTTCAGCTCTAATCGTGCTCATTTCAAATTCTGATCGTTTCTAATTGTTCCTGGCCCCCTAGTGGCCAGGGAGACGCCCAGGATAGAACAATTAGAAATGAAATGATGTTGGCCCCCAAACAAATCACAGAGAAGACTTAGAAATCCACAACGTGTAGCCATCCTCCAATGCATCCCCCCCGTGGCATGCGTATCCCCCCCCCCCTGACGCTGCCCCTGGTTCGTGGCCGCCGGCTTCCGCCGGTGGAGCCAGCCCTCGTGCTGCCTCCGCCGGCCTTCCGCCACCCTCCCGCCGTGGAAGAGGTGCAGACCTCTCCACCCCTCGGAGGCGAGGCCATCTTTGTGGATGCCACGACAATGGACACCCTAAGAATCCGATCATTGAATTAAAGATGTGTTGTAAATGTGTAAAACATGTTCTACAAGCGTTTCTAACATGTTTCTACATATTAAGAACCTGTTCGAAACATTGTTTAGACATCTGGCTGGAAATTATTTGGCAGCATGCTTCCTCACAGTTAATCGACTTCCACAAGGCCCTCTCTGGAGCACCCTTCATGGCTGTAGGCTGCAGGAGGGCCCAGTCAGGGCTGGACCTAAATGCGCTGTTTTTCGTTATGTTGTCGCTTTGCTCTGCCTGTTTTCCTGTATCTCCCTGCCAAAACGAAAAACAAAACACAGCCGACATCCAACAAAACAGCGCTTAGGTCCAGCCCTGAGCCCAGAATCGAATCGGTAAATCGGACCGGCGATCGGCGTAAATTGGATCGGCGGAACTCGGCAGCCAAGCCGGGAGAAGTCGGATCGGCGGACGTCGGCATAGGAAGGCCTCCGTTGCAAAACCCGGAATCTCGATGGGAGTTCGAGGTCGAATAGGATCGGAATCGGAATCCATCGACATCGAATCGAATCCAGTTGGAGTCGAAATGAACCCCGTGGCGGCGACCAGCCCTGACACGGCCACGAGCCAGCCCTCGTGGATGCCGCGTTTCCTACGTGGGCGCCAGCGAGAAGGACTTCTGAGTCCGCGGCCTTGCATTTGAGACTGCGAAGTGCGAGTGAAAGCGTCATGCGACGACCTCGGCGCGCAAAACCGACCTTACTTGAGAAATCGGCATGGCCCGACTCAAAATCCCTGAGCCCAGAATCCAATTGATAGCTCGGATCTGCGATCGAAATGAGACGGCTCGGCTGAAATCGGCGGCCAAGTCTGGAGAAGTCGAATCGGCTGAAATCGGCCAGTCAGTAAGGCCTCCCTTGAGAAACCGGAAACCAACATCGGAGTTTGAGGTCGAATCGGACCCGAATCGGAATCGCGAATCGAAGGGGCCATGTCCTGGACGATTGCGATTCCTCGAAGGCGAGACCATGTCCTGGGACGAGAATGGCGTACTGATGCGACTGGCTCGGGATGTGTTCCAGGAGCTCTGGGGCATCTGGCGGCCCCCGCCTCTGCGGCCCCATGCGGACTCAATGAAACAAATGGGGCACGGGAGAAATCCTGGAGAACGCATCGTCATCATCATCATCATCATCATCATCATCATCACCACCATCATCATCATCATCATCATCATCATCATCATCATCATCATCATCATCATCATCATCATCATCATCATCATCATCATCATCATCATCATCATCATCATCATCATCATCATCATCATCATCATCATCATCATCATCATCATCATCATCATCATCATCATCATCATCATCATCATCATCATCATCATCATCATCATCATCATCATCATCATCATCATCATCATCATCATCATCATCATCATCATCATCATCATCATCATCATCATCATCATCATCATCATCATCATCATCATCATCATCATCATCATCATCATCATCATCATCATCAGCATCATCATCATCATCATCATCATCATCATCATCATCATCATCATCATCATCATCATCGTCATCATCGTCATCATCGTCAGCATCACCATCATCGTCATCGCCATCGTCGTCATCATCATCAGCAGCAGCATCAGCATCACGACTCCTCGCCGCTCTGCCTCCTAGAGCGCCCCCCTGGCGGCGACCAGCCCCGACACGGCCACGAGCCGGCCCACGTCCGCGGGCCTCACCTTGGCGGCGCGCACCAGGGGGCAGGCTTAGGTCGGGCCTGTCCCCCCCTACAGGCCGATGTTGGACGAAAAATGAAAAGTAGTCAAAAAGTACCCCCGAATTGCTCAAACACGGTCAAAACATCGTCCCCAGACTATTTTTCGACCATTTCGTAAATACTCCTCCTGTAGAGGGACAGGCCCGACTTCAAGGGTAATTAGGGGGAGGGGGAAAGCCTCCTTCTAAGAAACCTTCCCCCCTCCCCCCTGCCGCCCTCCGCACGTGGCCGACGTCCCCAGGGACGGCTCTTCATCCGCGGTCGCGGTCGAGGTCGTGGTCGTCGTCGTCGTCGTCGCCGTCGTCGCCGTCGCCGTCGTCGTCGCCGTCGTCGTCGTCGTCGTCGTCGTCGTCGTCGTCGTCGTCGTCGCCGTCGTCGCCGTCGTCGTCGTCGTCGTCGTCGTCGTCGTCGTCGTCGTCGTCGTCGTCGTCGTCGTCCGTCGTCCGTAGTCGGTGTCATCGTCGTCGTCGTCGTTGTCGCCGCCGTCGCCGCCGTCGTCGCCGTCGCCGCCGTCGCTGCCGTCGTCGCCGTCGCCGTCGCCGTCGCCGTCGTCGTCGTCGTCATCGTCGTCGTCGTCGTCGGTGTCGTCCGTAGTCGGTGTCGTCGTCGTCATCGTCGTCGTCGTCGTTGTCGTCGTCGTCGTCGTCGTCGTCGTCGTCGTCGTCGTCGTCGTCGTCGTCCGTCGTCGTCGTCGTCGTCGACCGCGTGCCTCACCTCGCCGACGGAGCGCAGGCTCGCGCCCAGGCAGCATGGCACGCGCGCCAACCTCGCCGCCGCCGCCCGCCCGCCGCGGGCCCCCTCCGCGGCAGCCAGGAGCGCCGAGCCGCGGTCGAAGTCCTCCACCTGTGCAGGAGGAGGAGGAGGAGGAGGAGGAGGCGGAGGAGGAGGAGACGAGGAGGAGGAGGAGGAGGAGGAGGAGGAGGAGGCGGAGGAGACGAGGAGGAGGAGGAGAAGGAGGAGGAGGAGGAGGAGGAGGAGGAGAGGAGCAGAGGAGAGGAGGAGAAGCAGAAGGAAGAGGAGGGACGAGTTCTTTTGCCCGCCGAGAGAAGGAACGGGCGACGAATTTTGCTTTTCAACTTGGGCGCCGGGCCCGAGAGGCCCCATTCTGGGCCCTATTGGGCCCCGCTTATCTTGGCCCCCGGGGAATCGCCGAATCCTGGAATGGCCTCGCGAATTACAGTCGGAGAGGTTTTTATTCTTCGGTAGGCGAAGATGGCATAGGCATAAACTAACGGAGGTCCGCGCAGATTTCCTCGATCGGCGCTGGACTCCCGTACCTGGCGCGCGGAGCGCGCCACACCCCCAGGGGGCTCCAGCGCCGATCCATGATAACCGCGCGGACCTCCAACCATATGTTTATGTGTTCGTTCCCCCTTCACCCCCACTACCCCCAGCGACGCACGCAACCCTGCAACAGCGCACGCCTCCCGACAGCGACGCACGCATCCCGGCAGCGACGCACGCATCCCAGCCGGGACGCACGCCTCGCGGCCGCGACGCACGCATCGCGGCTACTACGGTGGGGAACTTTTGCTCAGCGTGTCGTGGCGACGGCCCCGGGCGAGCGAATGGGTGCACGGTGGGGGCATTGGATAAGGACACGTTAGATAAGGAATCCAGGGTCTGGAAGCTAGTGGAGCTTGAATCGTGAATTGGCCATGCATATCACCGTCGCCCTCATCAGATAAAGAATCCTCCAGGGTCTGAAGCCTCCTGGGCGCATTCCTTAACCAACGCCCCCGCAATATCGCTCCGCTGCGCCGGGCGGGAGGCTGGGAAAGACCCGGGACCTGGACTCCTGGGGGATATGGGAGCTGTTGGCGTGTCGCACCGGGGCGTGGTGGGCCAGGACCGGCGGCGCGACATGCTATAAGCAAACGTTCAGAACTTCGAGCAGCTATCAGAGGCCTCCCAGACGGGGTCCGAGCGGAAGGGGTCGAGGGGTCGCGCCGCATCGCGAATGCATCGCCAATGCATCGGCGATGCATCGGCGCTGCACTGGCGACGTCGGCGATGCATCGGCGACGTGGGCGTGGAGAAACTCGGACTCCGCATCGAGCCGCATCGGCGATGCATCGGCGACCTCCGACCCCAGCTGCTGTGGCCCCACCTGGGAGGCCTGGAGCCAGCCATGTCTGGAGGGAGGCCCGTCGAGATCACGGCGGCCCTCCCCGGCGCTTCTCCGCCGCTCTGGGCCTAGTTACCCAGGAGGCTCCTCGCCGTCGCGGCCGGGCCCGCGTCGACGCGCGGGCGAGGATGGACCAAGAGAGGGGGCCTGGGGGAACGATCTTGAACGGCTGTCGCCCAGGCGGCAGAGCCCCTCCTCTCGGATGTCTGCTGCTTGGTGGAGGTGTGCGGAGCGCCACCGTCCCAGCTCGGGCCCACGAGGCGGCGGCTGCAGGGCGAGCGGGACGACCAGCCAGGGAAGGAGCGACTGTAGAGGTCCACCTCCCTCCTCCGTCCTCCTCCTCTTCCTCCTCCTCCTCCTCCTACTCCTCCTCCCGTTCCTACCTCCTCCTCCTCCTCCTCCTCTTCCTCCTCCTCTTCCTTCTCCTCCTCTCCCCTCCTCCTCCTCCTCCTCCTCCTCCTCTGATAACTGTGGTCGCCCCCTTCCCGGGACAGCGAGTGTGGAAGTGGCCCTGGGGCAGTGCCAGGGGGGGTCGCCGCCAGGGCACCAGTGGGGTCACCACCTCCCCTTGGAAATCGAGGATCGAGGAGAAGGGAGCGAGGGTCGAGGATGTTCGGGACGTTTTCTTGCGTCCTGGGAGGTCCCGGGGTGGCCCGTCTCCTGGAGGAGGTGGCGGCCCACCTGGGGTGGTGACCCCCCTTGGCACTGCCCGCCCCTGCTCGGGCCAACGACATCGCTGCCGCGGGGCAACTTGAAAGGCCAGCTAGGGGCTGGGGAATCGAGCGACTCTACAGGTACACCCCTTCATCCTTCCCCGTCACCTCGTCAGCGGGGGGCTGGCCCAAGAGGAAAGCACCAGCCCCCCACCGCCGATGTCTCGCCGGTTCGGAGCCTGGTTGCCCCAACCTGCCCAGGAAGGTGCAACTTCGCCATCGGGGGCCTGTCGCCGATCTGGTTGCCGTATATTGCCGAGCCCAGGCCATTGTTCTACCCCCTGAGCTGGCCCCTCCCTCCTGCTGCGAGGCAGGGGAAGCGGAACCCAAACCTCCGACGTCGCGATTTGTTCGCAACGTGGGCCCTCGGAAGTCTAAGGCCCCCTCCCCGAGACCGGCTTCTCACCGCGGCGAAACGGGAAAAGGCGACGAGCGCCACTATAGGCAGCAGCGCCGCGAACCGCGGCAGACGCGCGGAAAAGGCGAGAACTGTTCCCGACACGCGCGCCAGGGACGCGCCACGTGCGCCAGGAGGCAGCAGCTAAGCCGGTAAACCGCTCCACAAACCCGATCTGACATTCCGAGGCATCAGATAAAGACACGCCGCGCGTGCCGCCCCGATCAGCCACCCGAGGGGCACCACTCCCTCGGGGACAGCTCGCCCCCACGCACGCCACGGCGGGGGACCGTGACCGTGGGAAGAATGGACGGGGATCCTCCGATGGGCCCCCCCCCCGCATAAGGGGACCGGCGACACCACCCTTGCCCCAGCGGAGTACTGGGAGGGCCACGCAAGGGTGTCGCAACAAAACGTGGCAGACCCACAACCCAGGCACGGAACACGGAAGGAAAAGCCGCGCACTGAAGCCCTGGACTGCACCCGCCCGCCACACGGGCGAGTCGCCGCCTCGCCCTCCACCGCCCCGCGAAGTGCTCCCCCTGCCCGGTATTCCCCCCCCCCCCCTGGCTGCGCACCGCCGCGCAGATAGCCTGGTGGAGGGGGATGATGTTCTGCTGGGTGGTCGTGTCCTTGACGCAATTCGACCGGGCGTTGGAGCTCATCAAGAACCGGGGCTTGAATCTCGCCGGCTGCTTCTGCTTTTTGCGGTCGTACCAGCACGCCTTGACCCTGAGGTATATGATCTGTTCCTGCAGGTGGATCATCGCGTCCTCCTTGCCCAAGGACGTTACGTAGCCCCAATACCTGCGGATTGCCCTCGTCGTCTGCTGGTCCAGGTTGTCCGGGGTGGTGACGTGCTGCAGCAGGGCCAGGAACTCGTGCGGCCACGGGGGGCCGTTCCCATGGTCCTTGCCTTTCTCCTTGCAGTCCTTGCCGTAGGTCTTCCCCGCGCCCTGCATCATGATGATGAGGGGGGCGAGGGCGGGAAGCAGACGGCACGTGACGCACGCGCCTGTCAGATCTGCGAGCTTTCTGGCGCTCGTGAAACTGAGCTCCGTCAAGATGGACAGCAGGGTCATGAAATTGCCCTTGGTGCCGTTGGTGTCGCTCACCTTCACGGTCTGGTCTTTCAGCCTGGCCTGCTTGACCTCGGGTTCCTCTTGCGAGGCGTCGTCTGCCTTGCGCCGCTGGCCGACCAGCATCCAGCCTGGGGCCTCCGCGATCTGAAGTTGCTGCTGAGACGACGCAGCCCCTGGCGTCGCATGTGCTTCCGATGCCTGCATCCTCAAATGCTGGGAGGTACACGAAGCGTGTACGGATGATGATGATGATGATGATGATGATGATGATGATGATGATGATGATGATGATGATGATGCTGATGATGCTGATGATGCTGATGATGCTGATGATGCTGATGATGCTGATGATGATGATGATGCTGATGACGATGATGATGATGATGATGATGATGATGATGATGATGCTGATGATGATGAGGATGATGATGAGGAGGAGGAGGAGAAAAGGAAGAGGAGGAGGAGGAGGAGGAGAGGAGGAGGAGGAGGAGGAGGAGGAGGAGGAGGAGGAGGAGGAGGAGGAGGAGGAGCCGCCGCCCGGGCCCGTTGAGGGCCCCCAGAGGCCGAAAACGACGAGACACCTTGCGTCGTGTTTTTTGTTGTTGTCGCAGCGCGACGAGGTGGGGGGAACAGCGGGGGGGAACTGGCAATGCCAGGGGGGGGGCGCCACCAGTTGGGGGGAGCGCCACTGCCTCGAGGGAGCGCGCGACATCCTCGAGGAAAGGGAGGCCCCCAGACCACTCTAGAGACCCCCCTCCAAACGACCCCGATCGTCCAAAAAAACCTCGTCGGGCTTCGATCCTGGAAAATACTGGACTGCCAGGGAGGAGCCGGCGACGCCCCCCCCTTGGCACTGCCCGGCTTGGCCTCTGCGGCCTACACGCAAGAGTGACCTCTGATGCGCGGCTTCCTGGGACTAGGTCGGGCCTGTCCCCCTACAGGGGGATTTTGGACGAAAAATAAAAAATACCCCAAACATATCCAAAAATACCCGACAAAGATTCAAACTATCGTCACGAGACTTATTTTTGGACTATTCTTTACTTTTCCTCCCGTAGAGGGACAGGCCCGACTTCATCTTGGGGCCGTGCCAGTGCTGGGGGGGACCCTTGCGCGCCCGCAGCAGAGGCTGCTCCAGCGATAGGTAACTCTTTCGCGTGGCGGGCCTCCCCTGAGATCCGACGTCGTGCGTTTCTCGCAGGGTCGGTCCCCGGAGGTCCGGAGACCTTCCCCGGGACCGGTCTGGCCTCCGGAATCGTCTCCTGACGCTCCCGAGCCCCAGCGAAGGCCTCCAGCCTCCAGAGGCCGAAGAATGCCGAAAACATCCGCCATGATTTGTGTCACAGCGTCGACCCCCAAAGGTCTCGACCTCGTCCCCAGGATCGGTCTTTCGTCCTGAGCCTTTTTTGACGGCCCCGGGGCCCGGGAAGGACCCTCAGAGACCGACCATCGGGGGAAAAACCCGCCGTGTTTTTTTTCCACAGCGCGAGGGGGGTCTGGGTCTTGCGCGTAGCCGATCCCTCCCAGCCACCAGCTCCAGCAGCTCGGCCGGGGCGCGCGCCAGCAGCTCGAAGGCGTCCAGCGGCGCGGCGCGCCCGGGCGCGGCGTGGGGCTCGCCCGGCGCGCCCGCCCGGCAGTGCGCCGCCGCCTCGGCCAGCACCCGGGCGCGCCGGGGCGTCAGGGGCATGGGTGCTCTGACTGTTATGGGGGCCTGGAGATGGGCACCAGCACCAAAACGAGGGGGGTGCGTCCATCCCAGACCCCTTCGGGCCATGACAAAAGATCACGACGGGAGGCTTTTTTAACCAGTGTCGGCCCCCTGGGGGCCCTTCCCGGACCTCGGGATCATCCAAAAACGACTCGGGATGAAAAACCGATCCTGGAGAACGGGTCGAGACCTCAGGGGGTCGACGCTGTGAAAAAAACACAGCGCCGGGGGTCTGGGATCGGAGGAGGGGGATCCTAGAATCTAGGATTCTCCTAGACCTAGGACTTAAAATCCAAGAGTCTAGGATCTAGTAGAACCTAGGATCCTAGAATCTAGGATCTAGAATCCAAGATCTAGGACCTAGATCTTGGTGGTGGTAGTTATCTGTCGGCAGCCTGGGAAGCCCGAGCATTACAGTGGGGGCTCGACCACAAGAAACCTTCCACAAGAAACCCACCCCTGAAACCCCAGGACGTTCACTCATTTCTGGTGGGAACGTCACGCCTTCCATCGCAAAACCAGCGAGACCCAAGAAACCCAGGGCACCCTGGAGGCAAGCAGGGTGTTATGGGTCTCCACTGTACCACCGTCGCCGAGAACGGGAGCAGCTTTCCTCGGGGGAGGAGCACCGCCGATATAATGGTGGTGGTGTCAGCCTCTTGGCCTCCGATATCGACTTACCCGAGCCGTGGCGACGTCACAGCGGAAAGTTCCGATGGGGGGCTTGAAAGCCTGGAAATGGGCACCAACACCAACACTATGGATTGCCTCCACAGGGGGAAGATGATCATAGATTTCTTCGGTGTTGGTGGTAATATTTCGGCCACCCTGGAAGCCACAATACCGCATAGACCACCCTTCGGGTGATAAGGAGGTGAGGGGGAGGGAGGGACCAACGTCGCACTCGATTGATCTCACTATCGAGCTCACTACCGATCTCACAATCGATCTCAATCGATAGATCTCACAATCGATCTGACTATCGATCTCACAATCAATCTCACAATCGATCCCACAATCGATCTCACATTCGGTCTCGCTATTGATCTCACAATCGATATCACAATCGATCTCGCATTCGATCTGACTATCGATCTCACTATCAAACTCACTATCGATCTCATTATCGATCTCACATTCGGTCTCACTATCGATCTCACTATCGATATCACAATCGATCTCACAATCGATCTCGCATTCATCCTCACTATCGATCTCTCTATCGAACTCACTTTCGATCTCATTATCGATCTCACTATCGATCTCACTATCGATATCACAACCGAACTCACAATCGATCTCACATTCGGTCTCATCATCGATCTCACTATCGAAATCACTACCGATCTCATTACCGATAGTGATCTCACTACTAACTCAATCGACAGATCTCACAATCGATCTGACTATCGATCTCACAATAGATTCCACAATCGATCTCACATTCGGTCTCACTATCGATCTCACTATCGATTTCACAATGGATCTCACAATCGATATCCCATTCGGTCTCACAATCGATCTCACTATCGATCTCATTATCGATCTCACATTCGGTATCACAATCGATCTCACAATCGATCTCACAAGCGATCTGACATTCGATCTCACGTTCGATCTCACAATCGATATCACTACCGATCTCACTATCGATCATCAAAACAAAACATCAACATCGTCATCATCATCACCATCATCATCATCATCATCATCATCATCATCATCATCATCATCAATCATCGGGACACCGACGGGGCACCGGCGGGACACCGCGGGCCCCCGGTTGCCCGGAAGGGAATCATTTCGTCCGGCCGCGCCTCAGCCACACGGGACACCAGCGGGACACCGGCGGGACACCGCGGGGCCCCGGCCGCCCGGAAGGGAATCATTTGGTCCGGCCGCGCCTCAGCCACACGGGACACCAGCGGGACACCGGCGGGAAACCGCGGGGGTCCGGCCGCCCGGAAGGGAATCATTTGGTCCGGCCGCGGAGACTTTCTCTCGCCCGCCCACGCATGCTTCGCCTCGCCCGCACGCACGGCACGCACGAACACGAAACCGAAATCGATTTCCCGGTAGGGGGGCTCTCCGTTCCACTTCGATCTCACCCCCTCACCTCCGATTACCACCATCACCGAGATCGGGATCTGCTTCCCTCGGTGGAGGCACACCGCCGATATTGGAGTTGGTGTCAACCTCTAGGCCTGCGAGGGGCAACGTTAGGGGGGGAACCGCCCAAGTTAGGACAGGCGGCGCGCCCAGGCGGGAAATGAGAAAGGGCGGGCCTTCTCAGAAGGCTCGGAAGCTTCCCGGCCTTCTGACAAGTTTTCTGAGCCTTCCCGAAGACAGAAAACACTCCTCAGAAGGCGCGAGGGCTTCAGAGAAATCCCGCCGCCTTCTGAGAAGGCCTTCTCCTTCTCATTTCCCCCCCTCGCTCGCCTCCGATAGGAAGCAACTCCTGGGAGGTCTTCGTCAGAGCGATGAAAGGCGATCGCGCCCGATTGAGGGGCCATTTAGCTGGACTTGGCTGGATTAGGCCAGGCATTCGGGCGGATCAAGTAGGATTGAGCTGGAGTAGGCGGGATTTAGGCCGGCCAGACGGGACTGAGCCCGATGAGGCCAGCATTCGACCAGGGAGCTATCAGCGCGGATTGGCAATTTACCTCCCAGGAGCTGCATCCCAGCCCAGAGTTAGGTCGGGCCTGTCCCCCTACAGGCGGATTTTGGAGGAAGAATAGAGAATACCCACAAAATACCCCCAAAATACTAAACAGTGGTAAAAAAAAAAAAGTCGTCCCCAGATTGGACTATTTTCGCATTTCTCCCCTGACTTAAGCCCCGAGGGGGAGGCGCCGAGCTGGAAAATGGCAGCGAGGCCTCGGCGACAGACCCCCGATGGCGCAGCTCCGCGCGGGCCGGGGGGCGGGGCGGGCGGCCCGGGGCGCGCCGCCACTCGGGGGGGCGAGGAGGGCGTGCGGACTGCGCGCTTCTGCGGTTCGCGATGGAGCCAACCCGCAGAACAAGGACGCACGACAATCGGGGGCGCGCAGACATAGATTACAGTCGGACCCAAGCCAGAAGAGCAACCCTCAAGAACATGAGACCCTCCGTCGGCCAAAATACACAGAGCATCCAAGGGTACCCTCCAATAAACTCGAAGAACACCAGGGTACCCTCCCCAAGCCGACCTCGATCTTGTACCCCGGTCCGGCTGTAGCGATTCATGGATTTGGCGCGCGGTCGCCAAATCCATGGATCGGGGGAGGCGTCCTCCCCAAGATTCGGCCAGCGCCGCCTCGCTCGGCGGCGGGAGTCCGCGATTTCCCAGGGAGACGGGCCCCGTCGCTGATCCACGCCCCCTTGATCCATGCTTGCGATCGCCTGAGACAAGGATGCGAGGGCCTTGGAATGCCGTATCGACACTCTGCGAGCAGGGCGCGGCTGGCGAAAGCGGCCCCGGAGGGGCCGAAGGGGAAGGATGCAAGGGCAACCTCGGAAAGTTGTTCATCCTTACTAAGTGTGCGGGTTGACTGTAACGGCCGTTGCAAAGGATGCTCCCCCCCTCTCCCCCCCCACCTGGTAACGTCAAGGTTCGCGCCAGCCGATGCAACGCCGAGGCATCGGCGATGCATCGGCGGTGATTCGTCGACGTCGGCGATGCATCGGCGACGTCGACGTGGAGAAACTCCCACCAGCCCTCTGGGCGTGAGTGGTAGGGCGTGTTTCCTCTTCCATCTTCCCATCTTCCCCTTCGGGGAGTGCTTGGCCCCTCCCCCCGTGCCCCCTCCCCCAGGACCTGGAGGGGACGCCCCGCGGGTCGTTAGAGCGTCCACGACGAGAACGCGACCCTCGCTCATTTTACTGAGGCTTTGGTCCAATTGGTACCTCCTGGGGGTGGGGGGGGCCTCATTTTGGGTCGTGCCTGCTCTCCTACAGGCGGATTTAGAAAGAAACATTAGACATAGCCAAAACATACCCAACAATGGTCAAACAATAATCGCAAAATCGTCTCCAGACTATTTGTTCACTAATCTTGAACATTCTTCCTGTAGGGGGACATTCCCGACTTAAGCCTAATTCAATGCCCCCCCTTCGGTGATTGATCACCCGACAGGTGGCCGCAAGCTGGCCCCCACGAGACCCACAAGAGGGGCCCAAGAGCGGCCTACGAGGGCCCCCAAGAGGCGACCGAGAGGCCACCAAGAGAACCCACGAGGCCCCAAGACGCTCCCCCGAGGCACCTAAGACGCTTCAAGAGGCCCCCGGGACCGCAAAGAGGCCCCCAAGACGCCCCAACAGGCCTACAAGAGGCTCTCAAGAGACATCCGAAAAGACTCCGAGAAGCATCCAATAAACCTCTGACCCTTCTGTTCGCCCTCCTCCTCTTCCTCTTCCGCATCCGCCTAATCCTCCTCCTCCCTCCTCCCTTCTCTCTCCTCCCTCCCCCTCCTCCTCCTCCTCCCCCTCCTCTGATTCCTCCTCCATCCTCCCCCTCTTGGGGTCTGGCGGCTTCCCAGGCTTTATTCCGCTGCGTGCTCCCCCACATGCCTGATCAGGGCAACTCGCCTGGGCATCGTTCATGAATGGGCTGGTGGGGTTGCGCGAAGCGTCCAGAATGGGGATCCACATCGAGCCTCAATAGCCGATGCATCGGCGATGCAGCGCGACGATCCGACCGCATCTACTCGTAAGACGAAGCCCAGACGGATAAGTTCGGGCGAGGATAAATCGGAAATCTCTGAGATCTGGCGGCTCTGGAGGATGTCTCGGGCGCCGCGGCCTTGTCAGAGCGTTGCGGAACGCTCGGAGAGCGTTCCAGAACGCTCTGGAACATATTTATCCTCGTCCGAGCCCCGCCCGAACTATGACCCCACTTGGGAGGCCTAGACGCTAATCCACGCGCTGCTGACAAAAGAACACGGCGCTGGAGGTCCGGGATGGCCGCGCGGGCGGCCCACCCCCTGGGGGCCGGCAGCGGTGCAGGGCAGAGGCGAGCGTGGCTGAGGGCCGGAGTGGCCGCGGGCGACGGCACAAAATTCGAGATCGAGGGCGGCCGTGGCCACGTGTCGGCGGCGCGACCGGGGGGAAGTGCGAGGGGGCAAGCCTTACGGTCGGGCCGAGGTCTACGATCGAGGTCAGCTCTGGGAGGGTGCCCTACTGTTCTTCGTGTGTGTTGGATGCTCTTGTGCATCCTGGGGGGGGCACCCTTGGCTGTTCCGTGTGTTTCGGCCGGCGGAGGGTCCAATGTTCTTGAAGGATGCTCTTCTGGCCTAGGTCCGACTGTATCAGAAGGCGGCGGGTTTCTGAGAAGCCCGCGGGTCTTCTGAGAAGCCGTCTCTGCCGTCGGAGAAGGCCGGGGAAGCTTGTCAGAGGGCCAGAGGCATTCCGAGCCTTCTGAGAAGGCCCGCCCCCTCTGACTTCCCGCTGGGCTCGCGGCCGACAAGGGGGCATTTCTGGCCTCTCTGGGTTGACGGTTTTCCATGGGAGGGGGAGGGGAAGGCGTTCGACAGACTCAAACCAGACGCAGGAGGCGTTGGGCAGACTCAACCCGTCAAGTACATGCGACGCTCTGCGACGATGCCGGCTACCCTTGTACACTGCGACCATGGTCGAAACTATCTACTCCGAACACTAGTTCACAATCGTAGACGGCACCAGAAAGTCGATGCTGCTGTGCTCAGTGAGGGCTAGCGGGAGGGAAAGGAAGGAGAAACCAGGACGGCCTCCTTGAGAACTCGTGGGTCTCCACCAGGAGGGACATTCGACAAGACAAGGACTAGACGCATCGAAACCATGATAACAGATGCGTATAGGGAGGGCATGAGCACTGGGCCTCGAATCATGAGTCAAGGTCAAGGACCGCAGACCCATTTGCCACTCGTTTCGATGTAAAGTGCTGGCCAACGCCCCATTCAATGTGACCACGTTCAGAACAAGCGAGCCGACTTCGAAAAACAGACCACTTGAATGGCCACAAACTGTACCAGCGAAAAGCAGCAGAAGAAGACATCAAGTACGAATGGGAAGGATGATTGATGCCAACAGAGGGATCACGGATCATGGATGGACGTCCTCGCGCGTGTACAGCATGTGGGTGTAGTTGTATGGCAAGCTGAGCTCGCTGGCTTCAGCTGCAGCGTAGACCTGCAACCCAAAGCGCCAGGTCATCGTCCCCTTCGAATATCCGCCACCGTGCCTCTGGGGCGGGAGTGGGCGTGTCCTCAGGTCCTTTCCCTAATCCTGTAAACCTCAGACCTCAATCCGGAGGAATCCTTGAAAAGGGGCTGGGACCCGAAGTTCTCAAATTTGGTGGGGCTTGATGCGACTTGTCGCGTTTTGTCGCTGGATTTTTCGGAGCCAAGAGGGCCCCAAGACGGGCCAAGAGGACCCCAAGAGGCACCATAAAGGTCCAACAGTGCTTCGAGTCGCCGAATGATCGCTCCAAGACGCTCAAGATGGCCCGCAGACGGCCAGAGAGGCCTCCAAGACGCCCCCAAAAGCTTTCAAGAGGCCTCCAACGAGGGCCCCAAGAGGCGAACATCGTTGATCTGCATTGAGTTGTTGACAGAATTTGGCGTTCTCCTCTTTTCGGCTTCCGGAAGCTCCAAGACGGCTCACGAGGTCCCCAAGATCGCCCCAAGACGGCCCCAGAGGCCCCCAGAGGCCCCAAGACGGCCCAAGAGGCGCCCAATATTGCCCAAGAGGCGCCCGAGACGGCCCAAGAAGGCCCACGGCCTTAAGAGGATCCCTAGATGGGGAACCCGAACGGACATTTCGAGATCTCGGTTTTCAGGTGCTCTTAGGAGGCCTTAAGTGGCCCATAAGAGGCCCTAAGAGGCCACCAAGAGGCCTCTAAGAGGCCCCACGAGGCCCCCAAAAGGGCCCCAAGAGGCTCCCAAGAGGCTCCAAAGAGACCTCAAAACTGCTCCCAAGAGGCCCCCGAGAGCGCTCCGAAAAGACCCGAATAAGCATACCTGAGAATTCTGGCCCACAACCCAGGCACGGTGGTCAGACCTGCTTGGCACGGGGATGGAAAGCGCATTGTTTTCAGAGCGCGAGATGTCGCTGGCTTGCCCGTTCTTTCTCTCTGTTTCCGCGCCCTCTAGGGCTATCTCGAAGCTGCAGGAGGCCTCTTGAGGGGGAACCAGGGCGTGTTGGTATCTTGGGAAGGCACTAGAGCGCGATGAAACACGAATGAAGATTAGGATCATACACTTGATGATGATGACGACGACATACTGTCTCTGGGGAGCATATTGGGCGTCTCCCAGGCCCTCCTTGGGCCGTCTTGTGGCTCTCTTAGGCCCTCTTGGGGCCCTTCTGTGCCGTCCTCAGGCTCTCTTGGGAGCCTCTCGGGCCGTCATGGCACAATCTCGGGGGGCTCTGGAGCTGTATCGGGCCGTTCTTGCCCGAAAAGGCGAGGAGCTGGAAAACCTTCATAGCCTAAAGGCAACAATGGTTTATTCGTCCTTCAGCACTTCGGGGGGTCCTCTCGGGTGCCGCTTGGGGTGTCTTGGAGGCCTCTTGGGCCGTCTTCGGACCCGTCTGGGCCTCTCTCACGCCGTCTTGGAGGTGCCTTAAGCTGGCGAGGAGCTTATGCAGGTAAGGCGGGGCCAAGGGCGCCCCCCGGGCGGCGAAAGCCCTACTTTCGTTTTTTTTCCCACTTAGACCGCCCATCGGTGCTCGGGGGGGGGTCTTGGAGACCTCTTGAGCCGTATTGAGGCCGTCGTGGGCTATCTGCATCGCTCTTGGGCCGTCCTCGGGCCCGTCTGGGCCTCTCTACGCCGGCGTGGAAGCCGTTGAAGCCGTCTGCATACGTGCAAATGTTCGAACGCGTCTTGGGGCCGTCTTGGGGGTATCTTGGGCCATCTTGGGGCGATCTTACGGGCCTCTGGCCTCTTGGGTCGTCTTGGAGGCATCTTGGACCGTCTTGGAGCATGCTTGGCCTTTCATGGGCTGTCCTGAAGGTACCTCAAGATGACGAGGACTTTACGCGCTTACGCAAAGCCTACGCGGAGCTTACGCGGAACTACGTTGCCGCCCGTTTCGGGCCCTGATATCAAGAACTGGTTACGTCACCGCTCTCTGTTGGGAGCCTTGGTCTTATCAGCTTGTTTACGTCACTGCTCGCTCTTGGGAGCCGCGGTATTCAGGGTCCGTTCACGGTCCGTTAACAGGGAACTCTTTTCCCTGTTAACGGTCCGTTAACAGGAAAAAACGCGTCCGTCTACCGATTTTCCCTGTTAAGTCCTTGTTCAGGGCTTCGTTAACAGGGAAGAGGGTGCCCGAGCGTCCGTCACCGATTTTCCCTGTTAAGCACCCGATTTTCCTGTTAAGGGCTCCTTTAATAAGGAAAGGAGTGGAGTTCCCTGTTAACGGTCCGTTTTGGGGCCTCGATTTTTCCCTGTCAAGGGCTCCGTTAATAGGGAAAAGGGCGGGCCCTCTTGGGGCTTCTTGGGTCCCTCTGGGGCCGTCTGGGGGTCCTCTTGGATAATTTTGGGCTTCTTTGGGGGGCCTCTGGGGCCGTCTTGGGACGATCTTGGGGGCCTCTTGGGCGCGTTGGGCCCGTCTGGGGGCCCTGTTGGACCGTTTTGGGCCCCTTTGGGGCGCCTCTGGGGCCGTCTTGGGACGAACTTTGGGGCCTCTTGGGCCGTCTGAGGCCCCTCTGGGACGGAAAAAAGGGGAACCCGAAAAACATCCAAAAACCTGGGGGAAAACCCGAAAACAGCCATTAAACCGTTTCCCCTAGACCTCTTCCCCCGTCTGCACTCCCCCCTTCAGGGCTTCGCCCCACACAACAACGTCATTCACTCGTACCTCGCTCCTTCCGTTATCCCGCAATGCAGAAGCCACCCCCTCACACTCCTCCTAATTAATTCCTTCCGACTAACGGATCGCACGCTACGCGCGCTTTCCGTCATCCGCCGCCCTGTGCTGGCTTGCCACAAGGGTGCCTGGCGTGCTGGACCCTTTCGGTTTGGGTTTTGGTTCTTTTTCCGAAAGAACTCTCCTCTGGGGTTCTGGCCCAGCCCGCCGGCCACCTGGAAGGACCCGGAAGGACCCGGAAGACCCGGTTGCCAAGGTTTTTCCTGCTCCAGACGGCTCCAAGATGGCCCAAACTGGCCTCCAAGATGCCTCCAAGATGGCCTCCAAGACTGCCCGAGAGGGCCCAAGATACTTTCAAGTCCCACCAAGACGGCCCAAGATGGCTCCAAGAAGTTCCAAGACGGCCAAAGCCTCCAAGAGAAGAGCACAAAGATCGCCCCAAAATCGCCTAAGAGGCCTCCAAAGATCGCCCAAGAGGCCTCCAGGATGGCCCCGAAACGGCCCAAGAGGCCCCCAAGACAGCCCCAAGAGGGCCCCAAGAGGGCTCCAAGACGCCCAAGAAGGCCTCCAAGACGGCCCTGGAGCACCCCAAGAGGGCCCCAAGTCGGCCCAGAGAGGCCCCCAAGACGGCTTCCGACGGCTTCAGACGGGCCAGGAGCTCGCCAAGACGGCCAGGCCCCCGAGAAGCTCCCAAAGACCCCCAAGAGGCCCAAGGACCCCCAAGATGCCTCCAAGAGGCTCTCAGGAAGCTCCCAGAAAGCCCCAAGAGTGTCCCCACAGGCTCCCAAGACGCCCCCTCCTCCTCCTCCTCTTCCTTTTCCTCCTCCTTTTCCTCCTCCTTTTTCTCCTCCTCCTACTCCTCCTCCTCCACCACCTCCGCCTCCGCCTCCTCCTGATCTTCCTGTCATCATCCCCCAAGTGTTCGCCGAAGGGTTTCCACATCGGTTGGGGGAACAAATGGTCGGTCCGATAGCTTTGCGGAGCTCTTGCCACAACACTCGGCCACATGGGCGATTCTAGAAAGCAAGGGGCTGCGGTGATTCGCCGTAGGCGTCTTCGATACGACATCCACCCGCGAATAAAGATTATCCAGGCGAAAGACCAAATCATATGCAGTTGTGGGTACCGCAATTGTGAATATCTTCTTCAGTGGAGCTCCCTATGGGGCCACGACGCGCTGCACTGGGTGGGGGGGAACGCATGCGGGCGGTAGCACTGGGGCCGTCGGCGGAGCTCCCTATGGGGCCACGAAACGCTGTACTGGGTGTGGGGGACGCATGCGGGCGGTAGCACCGGGGCCTTCGGTGGAGCTCCCTATGGGGCCACGAAGCGCTGTACTGGGTGGGGTGGACGCATGCGGGCGGTAGACCTGGAACCTTCGGTGGAGCTCCCTATGAGGCCACGAAGCGCCGTACTAGGGGGTGGGGGGGACGCATGCGGGCGGTGGCACTAGGACCTTCGGTGGAGCTCCCCCACGAAACGTGTGAGGGGTGTGCCAAATTGGGTTATCGGGGCGCATGCGGGCGGTGGCACTGGAGCCTTCGGTGGAGCTCCCGATGGGACCACGAAACGTGTGAAGGGTGTGCCGCATGCGGGAGGTGGCACTGGGCCTTCGGTGGAGCTCCCTATGGGGCCACGAAACGTGTGAGGGTTGCGCCAAACTTGGTTTTCGGGACGCATGCGGGCGGTCCAACTGAGACCTTTGGTGGAGCTCCGTATGGAGCCACGAAGCGTGTGAGGGGTGTGCCAAATTGGGTTTTCGGGACGCATGCGGTCGGTGGCACTGGGGCCTTTTGTGGAGCTCCCTACGGGTTCACGAAACGTGTGAGGGGTGTGTCGAATATGGTTATCGGGACGCATGCGGGCGGTGGCACTGGGGCCTTCGGTGGAGCTCCCGATGGGGCCACGAAACGTGCGAGGGGTGTGCCACACTTGGTTTTCGGGACGCATGCGGGCGGTAGACCTGGAACCTTCGGTGGAGCTCCCTATGAGGCCACGAAGCGTGTGAGGGGTGCGCCAAATTTGGTGTTCGGGACGCATGCGGGCGGTCCCACTGAGACCTTCGGTGGAGCTCCCTATGAGGCCACGAAGCGTGTGAGGGGTGCGCCAAATTTGGTGTTCGGGGCGCATGCGGGCGGTCCCACTGAGACCTTCGGTGGAGCTCCCTATGAAGCCACGAAGCATGTGAGGGGTGTGCCAAATTGGGTTATCGGGACGCAAGCGGGCGGTGGCACTGGGGCTTCGGTGGAGCTCCCTATGGGGCCACGAAACGTGTGAGGGGTGTGCCAAATTGGGTTTTCGGGACGCATGCGGGCGGTGGCACTGGGGCCTTCGATGGAGCTCCTGCCGGGCCGCGAAACGCTGTACTGGGTGGGTGGAACGCAGGGAGGAGGGGGAGGAGGGAGGAGGGGAAGGAGGAGGGAGGAAGGATGAAAGAGGAGGAACGCGAGGACCGTCTCTTCCAAACGAAGACCCAACACCAAATGATGGTTGGGAACAAACGAATGCCAGAAGGACAATATCATCAACGCTGCCCCAAGAAGGTGAACTCACTGCACATTACTACAGATCTCGCTCCTCCTGCCTTCCGCTCGGTCTCCTTCTCCTCCTCCTCCTCCTCCTCCTCCTCCTCCTCCTCCTCCTCCTCTCCTCCTCATCCGTTTCTCACTACCCTTCCTCCCCTCCTCCCCCCGGACCAGGTGGCGCATGTACATCATGTTCCCGTTCTCTTTGAATCGCCGATCGAAGTTCTTGGTGGCCTGGGGGCGCAGCTGACGGCGACGACAAAGACAACGAACCGCCAGTCGAGACTCTCGGTAGCCCTGGGGCGAAGCCGACGACGAGGTCCAGCCGCATCACAGCTTCTCCTCGGCGGGCCTCCCTACCGGTCCAAAGTCGGTCCTTATTGACATGGGGCCCAAGAACGCACACAAATAAATAGAGGCAAAGCCCAGGATTCCCCCAGATCTCCCTGCATGTGCTGGGCTTTCGTCTTCCCCCCACTTCATATGTTTGCAAGTACGCCGGCTTCGGCACCGCCTGAGTCCGAGGCTTTGCCTCCTCCCGGCCTCGTTCTGAAGCTGCGCCCCCCTTTTCTTCCCCCTTCTCTGATTAATTCAAGCTTCGCGCGGCCCGCTTGGCTTCGACCAGAAGAGGTGCGCTCTCGACCCGCGGATCAGAAAAAATGTTTTCTCCTATTTTCCTGGGGATCGACGACTCCTTGTGTCTGTGTCTTTTCCCCCTCCCGATCCCTTTCCGTCCTCCTGCCGTCCTTTGCTCGGCGGCGCGTTGCGCGGCACCCTCGCGGTCACCCACGGCAGACCGCTGCAGACCGAGGCGAGGCACGAGCCCGCGTGCGCCAGGAAGGCGTCGTCGGCGTCATCGTCGTCGCCGTCGCCGTCGCCGTCGCCGTCGCCGTCGCCGTCGCCGTCGCCGTCGCCGTCGCCGTCGCCGTCGTCGTCGTCGTCGTCGTCGTCGTCGTCGTCCTCGTCGTCGTCGTCGTCGTCGCCCTCGTCGGCGTCGGCGGCGTCGTCGTCGTCGTCTTCCTCCCCCCCTGGCCGCTGCAGCTCAGAGGCCAAGCTCGGGCGGTCCGCGCACCCAGAGAAGACAGACTCCGCCAGGCGGGGGGGGGCGGCAGCGGCGGGAGCGGCGGAGGAATGCAGAGCGGGGGGGACGCGGGACGGATGGGTGGACACGCCGACACGCCCCCCCATCTGGAAACGCTCCTATGAATTACGAGGACGGAGCCCATGCACCGTACCATGTCTGGACTCCGCTCAGGCCCCACTCCAGCGCGGTATGGTGCATAGTCTGCTTGTCTCTGGGGGTCGAACAAAAAAAACATGAACTGCACCATTCCTGGGTCGAGGATCGACGTCGCCACGAGAGGCGCGAACGCGGTACGGTGCACACAAATCGCCCGCGGATGACTGGATGGATGGAGCCGCCCCCCAACGGCCCCGCGCGGATTCCTTGGGTCGGCGATGGGCCATCCCTCCTCTGGCTTGAGCAGGGACCGACCGTCCCGGCACTCCTACAGTCCTACCACGAAATCTTCTTAGAACCCAAAAATGTTCTAAGAACAAAAACAATGTTCTTAGAACATGAGCCCGATGTGTTCAAACAAGACAGACTCCCAGCCAAAAATGTTCTAAGAACATCTCGCGGGAACCGCAAACAAAAAGGTTCTCAGAACACTGCTTGATAGGGCTACATAGGCACGCCAGGACGCTTCGCCACTGCTCGAGCCTGTGCCGCCCGCTGCTCTTCGCCCCTCCACGGCTGCGGCAGGGCGAGCGGCCAAGCGTGGGCCGGAGGGCATGTCCGTGCCGACCGGCGCCAGGAGGGAGCACGCCGCGGCATCACCGTGGTCGGGGGCAGCGCCGCAGGCGCCGCCAGGAGGGGGGGGGGTCTCAGCGCCGGCCCAAGAGATCCGCACGGACCTCCCAGCGTTTGTGCGGATGCTCACAGTCGAAACGCTGTCACAAGGAGCCCTACACAAGGAACGAGGCTCCTTTTTCTCTTCCTAAGTTAGACTTCGATCTCGCATGGAACGCCTAAGGAGAGCCTAAGGCAAGCTGTAAAGAAATTGAAGAGCATTGAGCCCCTCCGCAACGAAAAAGGTTCCTTCTTCAACGGCCCGACCGTATGCTTCGTCCTCCGGGCGAGGAGGAGAGCAGGCGGAGGAGAAAGGTCTTGCGCGCGGGCTCATCTCTCTTCATGGTCTTCCAACGGTCTGCCTTCCCTGACCGTGAGGATGCCTCGCAACTCGTCGCCGAGCAAAAATCAAAGATCTGCTCCTCTCCGAAGCCCCTCCTCCCCCGCACCCTGGGTGGCACCAGGCTGGGGCGGCTCGCTGATGCTCGGGCTGCTTTCTGCGGTGCCACGGCGCAGTGGGGACACGCCCTGGGGAAAAATGTGGCTCTGCGCTGCATTCGCGCGGGGCGATGAGCGCTGTCACGCTGCAACCCATGGTGCTCGTTTTAATTTCTGGTGTGAGCGGTGCGCTCCTCGTCCTCGTCTTTCCAAACAAGGCGTGCAAGCGGTGCGGCCCGCAGCGGCGCGGTGCGACATGCTATACTGTCACCATGCTGTCAGAGGGGGCCGAACGGTCATTCCTCCCTCCTCCCTCCTCCTCCTCCTCCTCCTCCTCTTCCCTCCTCCCTCCTCCCTCCTCCCTCCTCCTCCCTCTTCCTCCCTCTTCCTCCTCCTCCCTCCTCCTCCCCCTCCTCCCTCCTCCTCCTCCTCCTCTTCCTCCTCCTCCTCTTCCTCCTCCTCCCTCCTCCTAGCAGACGAAGAGCGGGTTCTTTAGCAAAGCAAGAAAGGTATAAAATCAGAGTGAGGGGGCCGAACGGTCATTCACTGTCCCTGGGACTTCGCGGTGCGGATTATGTTTGTTGTTGTTGTCGTCGTCCTTGTTGCTATCGTTGTTGTTGGTGTTGTTGGTGTTGTTGTTGATGTTGCTGTTGATGTTGTTGTTGGTGTTGTTGTTGGTGTTGTTGGTGTTGTTGTTGATGTTGATGTTGATGTTGATGTTGATGTTGATGTTGTTCTTGTTGTTGTTGGTGTTATTGTTGTTGTTGTTGTTGTTGTTGCATTGCGTTGCTGTTGTCGTCATCCCCCGCCGCGATCCGGCCCGCGACCCTCCCCGCGACCCACCCGCGACCCACCTCGCAACCCACCCCGCAATCTACCCGCAACCCACCAGCGACCAATCCGCGACCCACCCGCGACCCACGTGCGACTCACCCACATTGCTTTATCGGCAAAATCGGCGCTTGCGGCGCGCTCGTTGTTTAATTTACGAAAATTAGGCGCCTGCGGATGCCTTCTCCAGAGCCTTGCAGAGGGCCCACGTCCCCGCCGCCCCCTTTCATTCTTATCCGCAACTGCGGGGTGCCACGTAGGCGAGATTGGTCAGCAAATCTGCTTGCGCTTTCTCGTAAGAAGTTTCGTTGTGCAGCCAGTTCCCGCACCGGACACAGACTGTCGCAGAAACCAAGATCCAGACCACACCGATAACGGGCCGCAGCGTTTGTCCCGCATTGTTCTTTCAAGCGATCAAATGTGAAAACGTCTCTATTCAATTGATCACGTGCGAATGCGTCTTCGATTTGCTCTACTCGTGATTCAAACGAATTGCGGGGGAGGAATTGTGCCACTACGTGTGGAATTGAGCTCTAATTTGACCGGCTCTGTGTTCCCAAATCGTTTCCCCATCATATTTCCCCTGCACCGCTCCTGTTTGTATCGAGCCAGCTTGAGGCTTAATTGCTTACTGTAGCGAACGACCGAACATATCCCGGCCCCTATGATAGTGGCTGCCGCCACTCCGCCGCTGCGTGGACCAGGAACGGAAAGTGACCCCAGTTCCGAAATGGTAGCGGAGCTGACAGCTCCACGGACGGCGCCGCCACGCGCTAGAGAGATGCTCTTCGAATACAGCGAGGAGCTGCAGCACGGCAGCGTGCTCATGAGTACGGCAGAGAGCAGCTGCAGCACGACATCAGCGACCCCGGCTCCGCACTACATGACCAAACAGAAGTTTTCCGTCGGCGGCGAGGCCGATGCAGCCCGCACCAGCGTGAAGCTCATCGGGGCAACCGAGGGGCAAACTGTCCGGCGTGCAAGACGAAGGGCACAAGACGAGGATACGTGACCAAACATAATCTCCAAGATCTCCACGCTCCGCCTCCCCTCCTCTCGCCGGCCCGGCCTTGGCCGCGGCCAGCCACTCCTCCTCGGAGGTCCGATTGGCGATGGCGCCCACCCTGCGCACCCGCTCGGAGATGTCCTGGTCGGAGGCCCTTGCCTCCGCTCGCCCCCGCCCTGCCCTGCGCTGTTGCCCCTTGCCCCCCGCGCGCAGTCCGCAACGCTGCCGTCGGCATGCCCCCCGGCCTTGCGTGCCTGGCCAGGGAGTTTTGGCTTGGGCTCGGCGCGGGGAGGGGCCGCTGGGCTGCTCCTGCAGAGGCCTCCCAGGTGGAGTCCGAGCAGGTGGGGGCGGAGGACCGCGCCGCATCGCCGATGCATCGGCGATGCATGGCCGGCCGGCGATGCATCGACGCCGTCGGCGTGGAGAACATCGGGCTACACATCGAGCCGCATGGCAGATGCATCGGCGATGCGGCGCGATCCTCCGACCCCATCTGCTCGGACCCGATATGGGAGGCATATGCTGGTGGAAATTCGAGGGTGGCCTGCCGACCCGGGGGGGCTCCAGCACCTCCTGGGATCTCCCCCCGACGGGCGGGAGCACAGGAACGAGACACAGAGTAAGCAGAGACTTTCGAGCGGGGCTTTGCCCTTGCTGGGGACTGGCCGCAGCCTGTAGCAGACACCAGGCACTAGGATTAGGTCGGGCATGTCCTGCCACACGCGGATTTTGGATGGACATCGGAGACAGGCAACAACATATTCCAACATAGTCAATAATAATACAAACATCGCCCCCAGACTCTTTTTCGACCATTTTTGAATGTTCCTCCTGTAGAGGGACAGGCCCGACTTGAACACCGGGAAGCAAGGACGAAGGAAAGGAAGCTCGAAGTGCAAAACCTGCAGAAACCGACTCGACTACAGGATCAATTTACCCCAAACTTGATGTCCCGTCGAATCTACGTAGATCTACTGACTATTCTGACTATAGATCTACAACCTCGATTAACCCCCAAAAATCCTGACTGTCGATGTACCCCCAGAAGATACAATGCTCCTTTTAGATCTACTGACCATTCTGCGTATTTTCTCATGGGTTCAACGCGCAAGCCAATTTTGGGGTAGCTCCATTCTGGAGTCTGTCACCTACCCGATTCGTAGCAGATGGAAAGAGGGGACTGGAATCGCGGGAGGCAGCCGCCAGAGCGAGGGGGGGGGGGCTTGTCCAAGGCTCGCCCGCTCGCGGTCGTGGGCCCCGCCCACACCGAGGAGGAGGGTGTAGCGGGAGGGGAGCAGGGAGGAGCGGGGCGGAGGCAGCGGGAGGGACGGTGGAGGCCAGAGCAGGAAGGGAGGGAAGGAGGTCAAGCCTTACACGTCGTTCATTTCTAGTCGTGCTCGTTTCTAATCGTGCTCCTTTGTAGCTGTTCCTGGCCCCCTGGTGGCCAGGAAGAGGCCCAGGATAGAACAATTAGAAATGAAAGGATCTTGGCCCACCAAAAATCAAAGAACTTTCGAATCATTAGAGATAAACCATGTGTATGTTGTCCCCATCGTACTGAAGGACCACATCCCAGAAATAATGCCG
>CAUYUJ010020843.1:113893-149233 GCA_963575745.1 Prorocentrum cordatum
GCATGGTAGGAGGATGAGGATGAGGAGGATGAGAAGGAGGAAGAGGCATGGTAGGACTAGGATGGTTAAAACGTACGCTGGGTATGATGATGAGGAGGATCAGGTTACGAGGATGCTGGGGAGGACGAGGAGGAGGATGAGGAGGATGATGAGAATGAGGATGGGGATGTGAGATGATGGCGGAGGTAGTGTCCCATCGTTTTGTTCGACCCACCCTCCTTCCTTTCTTTTCGATTCTCCCATCCCCTCCTTCAAACAACGTTTCCCTATCTACCTCATCCTCTCACCTCAGATTGCGAGGCTGTTTCGAGCTGCACGACGGACGACCAGGTGGACTCCATTCAGTTCTTCCTCCACCTGATGGGGAAGCCCCCCATCCCCGTCGACGTCGTCGAGATGGCGCGACGCGGCTCGCGTCACTCGTCAAGGGCGTCCTCGCGGGCTCCGAGCTTGAGGCGTTCTGCAAGCGCGATGTCGATCGTGCTGACGGAGACGCGCGCTTGCAAAAGGGATATGGTGATGGAAGTTTGGGTGAGGAGGATGAAGGGTGGATGGAGGATAGGATGACAGAGGATAGATGAGTAGAGGGTTGGTGAAGGATAGGGGATGGATGGATGGACGGATACGTGGAGGATGGATGGAGGAATTTGGAGTTTTTGTGTTCGACAATTTGAAAACTGTGCCCTTGAGGGCCCGATTTGACAATACTTGGGCCCAACTGTGGCCCAAGTATTGTCAAATTGGGCACATCCGCCAGGACACTCCGAGGCCGTCGTGCAAGCCGCTCGACAAGGTGCAGCTGGACGACGAGGTGCAGTCGGACGACGACGAGGTGCAGTCGGACGACCACGAGGTGCAGTCGGACGACCACGAGGTGCAGTCGGACGACCACGACGAGGTGCAGTCGGACGACCACGTTGAGGTGAAGTCGGACGACCACGCCGAGGTGAAGTCGGACGACCACGCCGAGGTGCAGTCGGACGACCACGCCGAGGTGCAGTCGGACGACGACGCCGCCGAGGACGGGTCGGATTGCTGTTTGTTTTACCCTGGAACATCCCGTTTGCAAACGTTTGCAAACGTTTGCAAACGTTTGCAAACGTTTGTACACGTTTGCAAACGTTTGCAAACGTTTGCAAACGTTTGCAAACGTTTGTCGCCCTCATCATCAGCGTCCCCATCATCATCCTCCCACGCGTTCATCTTCCTCCTCCTCCTCCTCCACTCCCGTCTACTTACTCCTCCTCATCGTCCCCCCCTCCCCCTCATCCTCATTATCCTCTTCATTGCCCCCGTCCTCTCACCGACGCCAAGAATCCGAGTGGGGCCAGGAGGAGAAGGAGATGGGGGAGAAGACGGAGGAGGGGGAAAGGGGGAGGGGGAGGGGGAGGGTGACGATGAGGATGAGTAGAAGGGCGAGGAGAAGGGCGAGGAGCACGTGGGGGAGTAGGTGGAGGGGAGATGAGGAGGAGAAGGGGGAGAATCAGGAAGATGAGGAAGTCACCCTCAGCCAGGACGACTCGACCATGCGCACGCGCAAGATCGAGCAGCCGATCTCCGACAAGGCCATGAAGGCCCCCCCCCCCGACAGCCCCGACGATGAGGATGGCGGCGAAGGAGGAGGGGGAATAATGAGGTGGATGGATACGTGAACAGGGGAGGAAGGATGGAGGCGGATAAGGAGGAGGTGGATAATGTGGTGGATGGAGTGGACGGGAATAAGGAGGTGGATGGATGAGGAGGAGGAGGAGGAGGATATGGAGGATAGGGAGGAATGTCGAGAGAGGTATGCGGAAAGTGAGGCCAGGGACGATAAGGAGGACAGGGAGGAAATAGGGGCACACGTCGTCAGCGTCATCGTGGCACACGTCATCAGCGTCATCATCACTATACTTCCACCCTTCAACCTCCCATAAGTCAACCTCCCAACCTCTCTGTATCCAATAATTCAACATCCCAACCTCCCATCCTCGCATCATTGTCGTCCCAACCTCCCATCATCGCATCATTGTCGTCCCAACCTCCAATCCTCGCATCATTGTCGTCCCAACCTCCCATCCTCACATCAGTGTCGTTCCAGCCTCCCAACCTCCCAACCTCCCAACATCAACATCATATGCATCATCAGCCCATTTTGGCTCCACGCGTCATCGCCGTAGCGGCGACTGGGCACTCGCTATGCCAGATTTGGAGCTACGCGAACACATCGCGGCCAAGTTTTTCCTCCCAGACCGATGGCGGCGCCTTCAGCGAGCTCAATATGCGCTCTTGCTGTACCTCGTTGGTTCGACCGTGGAAGCGGTCCCTCATTTTGTGCCGACGGAGGATGAGCGCGATCTCGTCTTCTTGGAGGTCTTGAGTGGCTCAGGGCGGCTCGCCGACGCGTGCTGCTCGCTTGGGCCGTCCACGAACTACGACGCCTCATACGGGCCCGAGTTCGATTTGCTCAAGCACAGTGGCTATGGTCGGATCATGCACCTGGCCATGCGGATGAAAGTTGGCGCGGTGGCGTGGATGGCTCCATTATACCACACGTGGGTTGGGAAGGCCAGTGCTTCGCGCACGGCCGATCTTCCTCAGGGTGATTTCCGTGACTTGGCGCAGCAAGAGGCCAACAAAGTGGCCAATCGCCTCACCGCCATCAGCGTGATCTTGTGGCTGCGTGGGGTTCATCAGTGCTGGATCCACCCCCCCACGTCGTACATCTGGCAGTATGCGCCAGTCATCCGGCTGTCGTCTCTCGTGAACACGTTCGCGACCAAGACTTACCTCGCCCACTGGGGCACCAAACACTTGAAGGAGGTGCTCATTCGCCACAGCACCCCCGAGTTCCACGACCTTGAGCGCAGCAAGCCGAAGCCCATTGGACCTGCAGCCCACGACTCTTCGGATGATCGCCCCTTGGAGCTCGACAACGGCACGTACCCGTTTGCGTTCGCCCAGTCGGTGAAGTGCATAATTGCGAAGGTCATCAACGCCCCCCCGCAGAAGAACTTGTATGATTACATGACCCCGACCAAGCGCGGCTTGGCAAATACATTGACCATCTTCACCGCGTTCTCCCCCTCTGCCCCACGCCCTCCTTCCTCCTGCCTCAGCGGGGCGGAGGACGGGAGGAGGAGGAGGAGGGGGAGGAGGAGGAGGAGGAGGAGGAGGAGGAGGAGGGGGAGGAGGAGAAGGAGGGAGAGGAGGAGGAGGAGGAGGAGGAGGAGGAGGAAGACGATGATGGCATGAACGGTGTAAACGGATGGGGGAGGGGGAGAACACGGAAAGATGGCAGTGTGTTTTGCCAAGTCGATCTAGGCATCACGGCCATGCGAGTTCAGCCTCCTCCGAGTTTCTCGGGGACGATTTCGGCACGATCGAGCACCTCAGCGAGTCGTCGGGGGCAGAGGTTGATTTTATTGATTTATATTGGAACCCTCACCCCCCCAACCTCCCCAACCTCGCACTCCCCCTACCGAACCCCTCCTCCCCTTACCGCCCTCCCCCAACCTCCCGAGCCACCCTCCCCTTACCACCCCTCCCCAACCGCCCTCCCCTTACCACGCCTCCCCAACCTCCCTCTCATATCCACCCCTCCCATCCGTCCTCCTATATGCATATCCTCTCCCAGGGGTCATGCCAGAGCAAGCGCAGGCGCCTCCGCGTGAAGACGCCTTCCCCTCAATCGGAGATCGGGGGCGGCACCGCAAACGTCCAAACATCCCCCCCGATGTAAAAGTGAAAATACTTAGCAACAACTACGATGACTACAGTCGGTGCGCCAAGTGAGGGTGAACGTCGTTCTGTTGAACCCCTGCATCCTAGCTTGTTCGGTCAAGTTTTACAAAATCTAAGGTGTGCATCGACTATTCGAGTACCCAAGGGTCATGAATCCTTACTACGTTCATCCATGCAATTCGAAGTGGCTGCGCCTCTTAGTTTACTCCCTCAGGAACCCAAACCCTCTGCGACGGGGCTGCTGTGGGCCAACTATGGGCCAGCCGTGCGCATTAGAATGCAGGAGCTCACATGGTTGGCAACACGTGTGCCCCAACGCTCCCCCTTCTCATTGTTTACCACCCCGTGCCGTAGTTTGTTGTATCAGATCCGCTACAGGAGCTTGGATTCACCCCATCGATGTTCGACGATCGCTCTGCCAGTATGCCAGCATGCAGCGGCGGCAAAGGCTCGGCAGACGGCATCGTTCCACCTGCAGGCGGCGACGGCTCGGAGGACGGCACCGTTCCACGTGCAGGCGGCGATGGCTCGGAGGACGGCACCGTTCCACGTGCAGGCGGCGACGGCTCGGCAGACGGCGCGGAGGACGGCTGCGTTCCACGTGCAGGCGGCCACGGCTCGGCAGACGGCACCGTTCCACCTGCAGGCGGCGGCGACGGCTCGGCAGACGGCATCGTTCCACCAGATGCAGGCGACGGCTCGGCCGACGGCACCGTTCCACCAGATGCAGGCGACGGCTCGGCAAGCGGCATCGTTCCACCAGATGCACGCGACGGCTCGGCAAGCGGCATCGTTCCACCCGCCATCGGCGGCTCGGCGGACGACATCGGCGTGGCAGACGGCGGCTCGGCGGACGACATTCCTGATCTGAGTGACGATGAGTTGAGGTCGATTTCAGCGTGGCTGAAGCTGTAGGGAGGCGGAGGATGAAGAAGAGGATGAGGATGAGGAGGATGAGGAGGAGGAGGAGGAGGAGGAGGAAGTGGTGGAGGAGGAGGAGGAGGCGGAAGTGGAGGAGGAGGAGGATTGGGAGGAGGAGGAGGAGGTCAATATTGGCATGGCTGAAGCAGCTCGTTTTGCCCCAAGCGCCCGATACGGTGCTGGGAAGTTCGTGTCTAGTGAAAAATTGATAAGAACGATAAACTGCAGAAATACACAGGTTCGGAAATTCGAAAAGTATATGGTGTTCGGCGGTGCCCTTGCCCCAGGTGTACGATGCGTTGCTACCATAAAGGGCCCTTCACCGACACCAGAATACATTTCGAGCTTCTGGAACTGATGTATATGTAGTTTGTCGTTCTTCGGTTTTAGATTTGAGGGGTAGTCCAGACTCTGGTACTACAGCTGGTTGCCGCCTGCTAGCGCAAGGTATATACATTGCGAGCCAGGCGTGGGTCGATGGAGCTTGATACTGAATCGAACGATTCATCGCGAGTGTCACCGACGCTGCATCCATCAACCTCACCATCACTGAAGGGCTAATGCAGAGGAGTATGATGGGTAAGGAAGGAGGCGCCATCATATGGCAGGTAGTTAGAAACATACATGTGTTCATGCATGTGGAGTAAGTAGAAGCAAGTATGTAGGGGGAGGGAGGAGTAGAGGAGGATATCCTGGACCCATGGCTCTCGACCCCATCTCGGATCTCCTGGCCCCAGAGCTCTCGACCCCATCTCAGATCTCCTGGCCCCAGAGCTCTCGACCTCATCTTGGATCTCCTTGCCCCAGAGCTCTCGACCCCAGCTCAGAGCTCTGGGCTCTAGAATTCTGTCCCGCGTCGGCCGTACGTAAGACACGACTCGCGGGTTGTTGGTTGACCTGCCTCCTCCGACCCTTCCAACGTCCACGCGCGTGCCCACACCCACTTGCGTCTCATGTGTCCTCTCCACCCCAGCCCCTCCTCCCTCACCCCTTTCCATTCCTCCTCGTTTCCCTCCTCCTATCATCTCATTCACCCTTCACGTCGCGTCCCCGCCTCCACCTCTAGCTCATCCAACCCATCCTCGACTTCACACCCCACGTTTGCTTATCCAGCGCATGCGTGCGCTTCGTCGCTGTTGCAATCTCGACCCCTCCCCCGCGCCAGGATCTCGCCCAGTGGTTGATGAAGGAGTCTGCACGACCCGCGAGCTCGCCGTGCAAGGGCGAGGAGGCGCGGAGGCGCCTTGGCGTGGCCAAGGGCGAGGTCCTTGGCGTGGCCAAGGGCGAGGAGGCGCGGCTCCTTGGCGTGGCCATGAACTCGAGCACCGTGCCTCCGAAGAAGCGGGAGATCAAAGACACCCCGCTTCTTTTTTGTTTCAGTCGTGTCGATTGTCTTCCGAATCGTCGACCATCGGAGGCATTGGAGGTCTGACGATCGACCCACTTGGCGACGTCTGTTTTTTTCAGTAAGCACCGTCTGGGTCCCTCGTGTCATACAGCTATTCGCTACCGCTTTTGTCGATCGGCCGTTTCGTTCCAGGCCACTGTGGAGACATCGCATGTCGCTATCCCAGGGTATTGCCACAACAACGTGAGGTTGAGGGCGGAGGTATGACATTCCCCATTTGATGAGACGTGCAAACATCTACAGGAGATCATCATGGCCAGGAAGAAGAACCGCCGCGTCGCCAAGGAGGAGAAGAAGCGCGAGATCGCCGAGCACAACAAGAAGAAGCGCGAGCACGCCGAGCACAACAAGAAGAAGCGCGAGCACGCCTCGAAGGACGAGGAGAACCGCAGGCTGGTCCACCCGACGCTCGGGATCTTGCACGCGACATTCGGCAGCAAGGCCACGTACTACTGCTACACCAACCTCGAGACCAACAAGAAGGTCCTGCTGGTGGAGGTCAGCTCGAAGTTGACCGAGAGGCACGCCGAGGCGTGCGTGGAGTTGTGCAAGCAGAGCTGCAAGCGCAACCTGGACAAGCAGGAGACGGTTGCGTTGAGGTCTAAGGTGCTCGAGAAATTCTGAAAGCGAGCTGCTGGTATCACAGCAGAGCGTCTCGCGGGGGGCATGGTGTTTACAACTCTTGTGCGGAGGGGCCGCACGCCGCCATCGGCTGTGAAAGCCAATTCCTCCTCCTCCTCCTCCACCTCCTCCCCCTCCTCCTCGTCCTCCTCCCACGTCTTTCTGCTATTCCCTCCTTCCACACCGCCTCCGCCTGGCCCCTCCGCCTCGCCTTCCGGCCCCGACCCCCCGACCCCTCTCCGACAACGCCCACCCCCCTCAGGCTAGGTCACCCCTGCATGTCGCAGCGTCCCCCCCCCACACCACTTTGCACCTCCAAGAAGCGGTGGTCGGGCCGTAGAGCAACGGGATGAGGGGGGCAACGATTGGGCGGGGTACGATGGGATGGAGGTTGGGGCGGCTGAGATCATGAGGATGTGAATGAGGATGGGAGGATGAGGATGGGATAAGGAAGGATGATGGGAGGAGGATGGGAGGAGGAGGATGGGAGGATTGGCAAATAAGATAGGCGGTGATGCTCGACACACCTTTCGTTGTCTGCTTGTGAGAGAGAATTGCGCGCAGGAGCCCTGCGCTCTCTGAGTGTCATCCCGCACCTTTCCTGGATCGCGCTCCGACCAGGATTTCGGGGCGGAGTGGCCACGGCGGTGAGGCCCCCCCCACCTCGGATCTCCTGGCCCCAGAGCTCTCGACCCCATCTCGGATCTCCTGGCCCCAGAGTTCTCGACCCCATCTCGGATCTCCTGGCCCCAGAGCTCTCGACTTCATCTCGGATATCCTGGCCCCAGAGCTCTCGACCCTATCTCGGATCGCATGGCCCCAGAACTCTCGACCCCATCTCAGAGCTCTGGGCTCTAGAATTCTGTCCCGCGTCGACCGTGCGCAAGGTGCGAATCGCGGGTGTGTGGTTGATCGTCTGGGCAGTCTGGAGTTGAAATACACAGGCGAAGCTTGATATTGACATAGGTTGTATTGAAGTACCCACCCGAGCTCGCGGGAGCCGCCTCGTATCCCCGTGGCCCCATCGTCGTTATCATGCCTCGTTCATGTGGTGGGCGGCCTCCCTATCCCAGACATCGTCCCCCGATCGGGCGGCGAACGTACACAAACAGCAACACAATATCACCCAATAATATAATTTAGAGTTGCGTAAAACATGCAAATGCACATTACAATTATTGGATTCAGACACACACAGAACATATATAATCGCGTAATGAATGAATTAAATAACTAAATGTTTACACACGTTTGCAAACGTTTGCAAACGTTTGCAAACGTTTGTAAAGTATGACAAACGTTTGTCAATTTTCGACAAACGTTTGTCATTTTGACAAACGTTTGTCAAAATTTGACAAACGTTTGTCACGAGCTACAAACGTTTGCAAACGTTTGCAAACGTTTGCAACCGTGTGAAAACGAACTGTTATCAATGTGTGCATTATGTGTGATTAATAATGTTCAATTGACTGCAGAATTCATTTTATTGTGCAAAATATGTCATCGGTTAGTGTTGTGTCATTACTTGTTTTTTACGAATGCAGTCCACTGATGTGTTTATATTACACACGGTTTGCCTGATTGTACACCATATTCTTAAGCATTCGCATATACAATGAACCTGAATCAACACATTATAAGTAACACATACACCAAAATGAATGACCATATCTGATTATGTGTCACATTATGTACTTTTACATGTGTAAACGTGTCATATCGGTCGAATGTGAACAGTCAGATACTCGTGTGTACTATCCTGGAATTGCTGCCTATCGCCGATGCCAGTCTCGAGCTCGAGATTTCTGGGGCGATCCAGTTCTCGGGTCTCAACGGTGCTGCCCCTCCTGCGCGCCATGGCGCCGAAGAACGGGAAGCTCGCGAAGGCTGCGATCGACGACCGATGAACACGAGTCGACGACGTGATGCGTTCCGATTTGTTTCGGTCGATCTGTAGAAGAAGAACGTTCTTCTACAGATCTCAGGCTGCTGCGAAGAAGATGCGTCGACCCGCTGCAGCTTCTGCCGAGACGCGCATCGTGCCCTACGGCGCGAAGGGGACCCGATTTGTTCCGAATGCTTCCCCAATGATAGGCGAGCGCGGTTATTCATGACATATGGCGCTCGGTCTAGCGTCCCGACTCGTGATGGTTCGCGCTCGCCGTCAGTTTACATGTCTTGTTTCGGGATCCCATTTAGGAACAAGCTGGCCTCGTTGGTGCAGAAGTCGGCGGGGTTGTCGTTCGACGAGCGCAGGGAGCTGTTCAGGCCAGATAGTCGGGGAGGATGAGGAGGTGGAGGGGAAGGAGGAGGCGGATGATGAGGAGGAGGGAGGATGCGGGAGGAGAGATTGGGAGGGAGGAGGGAGGAGGGAGGAGGAATGAGGAAGAGGGAGGAGGAAACTGATGGGGACGAGGAGGTGGAGGCGGATGATGAGGAACACAATTTTGTTTTCTCGGACTCATTTCTGCAAGGCGCGAGGGCGACATCGGCGACGTGTCGCAGATGAGGGCGCTGTTCACGAGGTCGGAGATCCAGCAACTCCACAACAAGTTCCGCAATGCCCGCCAGGAGAACGACCGCGCGCAGCAGGTGTTCGACACCATCGAGGCCAAGGGCCACAGGGTCGGCAAGAACGAGGCAAAACAGAAACTCTTGGCGAGCTGGATCAAGGACCCTGAGATGAAAAAGGGGTTCTGGAAAGTGGTTCAGTCTATGGAGATCGAGGAGAGTGTGACGCGCAAGTCGGCGTGGAAGACGAAAAAGCAGATGGACTTGAAATACACTGAGAGCGAGATCGAGGAGATGATAGAGAACGGCAGCGTGCAGGCTCTCGTTTCAAGCGCGCCTCTGTCTGTGTAGTTTATTTCTGCATCGGTTTAACCACGTGGGCGTCTAGATCGTGTTCGTTTCAGGCACGAACACGATCTATACGCTCACGTGGTTAACTCCTGATCTAGAAACTCCTGGTCTAGAAACTTTCTAGATCAGGAGTTGATCACGTGCGATTCGGTGCGCGCCCATCGCCAGACCCTGGGATCTTTATCCAATGTCCCCAAAGGCCTACGTTTAGTTATGTCAATGACTACAAGTTTCCGTGTAGAAGGTCGCACTGGATAATTACTTGAGCTAGTGTTGCCTACCCAAAAGTAGCGTCGATCACCACTTAATTTTATCACATGCTCCAGCCCAGGTTAAGAAGAACCCGAAGTGCCCGAAGCGCAAGCTCTACCTGGACCACGACGACGAGGCCTCGAAGTCGCTGAGGAAGAAGCAGTCGCGCGCGCTCGAGGGGCACATCGAGGTCGAGGGCGAGACCTTCGCACGCCTCTCGACCGACATGCGCAAGAGCAAGATGGTCCAGGACATCCGCGAAGGAGACTTCGGTTCAAATGTTTAGTGCCATATTGTTTTGAAGATCGTACATCGGAGGGGGGGGGGCGTTTGGGGATTCGAGTAGGATGATCGAACCACTGGATGGCCGAATGCTGCCCAAGAGGATGCCCAAGCAGCCCCAGAAATAACGCGACAGAGTGCCAGATCGCCCCGAGACGCCCACAGCGAGTCTCACACATACGCCCAGAGAAGCCGAATATGCCTCCTCGACACACCAGCACCACAACCCAGGCAGCCCCAGGAGAGCTCCACGAGGATGCCAAAACAGCCACAGACAGTCCCCCAACGCTCTGTCGATGTATTGAAGTTGGCTCGCTCTCGTCCAGAGGAGACGCCCTGAACATGGGGATGGCCTTGTCCGACAAGGACAGCGAGGAGGAGGACGAGGACGCGGGCGAGGGCATCCCGCGGAGCGCCTCCGTGAGGGGGAGCCGCGGGAAAGGTCGTGGTCGCGGTCGCAGGTCGAGCTCCCACCAGGCCGTCCTCCCTGCTGGAATCCTCCCGTCCCCAGCTAATCGAGGGCGCCGCGACCTCCCGTGGCACCCTTGGGCTTCCTGGGGCCACATCACCGACATACTATTGCGTCCTTTCTCGGTACCCTTGCGTGTCGCACCTCCTGGGGGGATGGATAGTTTGTGTCACTCCTGCTCCCCCTTCTCCTCCTCCTCCCCACCCCGCCCTCCTCTTCCTCGTCTTCCTGCTCCTCATCCTCCTCCTCCTCCGCCTCCTCCTCCCAGCATCCGTTTCTTCAAGGTGTCCTCCCTGATCGGGCGTCAGTCTCGACTTTCGATAGGAGGGGGTGGTAGGGGCTCCCCCATCCCTCCCCAGCCCTACACCGTCCGCAATCATCGGCTCCGCCTCTCCTCCACCCGCGCCAGACGAGGGGTGGATGGGCGATGAGGATGAGGAGGACGAGGAGGAGGAGGAGGAGGAGGAGGAGGAGGAGGAGGACGATGAGGAGGGGGATGAGGAGGTGCATGATGAGCGAAGGGGGGGATAAAGCGGACGAGGATGAGGATGAGGAGGATGAGGAGGATGAGGAGGAGGAGGAGGAGGAGGATGAGGAGGAGCAGGCCGAAATCCGTATTCGCGTCTGGACTTTATAGAACCCACCTCGATCCAGAGGCCCCCATGCGTTGGTAGCCACCCTTCGATTCTAGAGTCACCCCCGTCCTTCCAGAGGGCCCCCCCCCCTGCGCTGGGAGGTGGGAAACATTTCGGGGCGGACTGGTCGGGCCACAGAAGGCCCCCGCGCAGAAGAAGCCCAAGAATACCGACAAGCACGTCTTCGACACCATCAAGCCCCTCGTGTCCATCACCAACATCAAGCGCATGAACTACGACGAGTGCCAGAAAAACGTCGATGCGTTCTACTCGGGGCTGCAGGCCACGTTTTGGTTGTTGCGCTTGGGAAGTTGTATGGGGGATGTGGGAGACCAGAGATGCGAGCTGAGACTAGAGAGGATTGGAGGAAGCGGTAGCGGGGGGGGGCTGGAGCGAGGATGCGATGGGGAGAACACGGATGAGCGAGGAGGTGAATGCGAAAGTAGTTGTAAGAATTGGGAAGGAGGCGGAATAAGGGGGGATGGGGGTGAACATCAGGAGGATGCGGGAAACGAACAATTGTTTTGATTGGGCCAGGGGGGCGGGGGCGGCAGTCTACATGTTCGCCCCCTCCCTCCTCCTTCCCCATCCTTCCCCTCCCCATCCACTCTCCGACCTCCTCAAACTGACTCCTGTCGCACTATCCTCATCCTCCTCATCCGTCCTGCTCCCTCCTCATCCTCCTCCTCCTCCTCATCATCCTCCGTGTCCCCCTCTCCACGCGGTCCTCTGAAACACCTCCCTCACCTTGACGCGTTCCCGCCCTAGATCTTCATCGAGCACCTCCAGCGCGTGATCAAGGCGAAGCATGACACTGCCAAGATTGCCGACGTCCAGAAGGCCAAGAAGGCGCCCCAGACTTCGGCATGCGGGGGTGGGGGTGAGCTGTACACCTACATGGGGGATTCTGAAAACCCCGAACCCAAACATGTTGACGTCTCTTGTTACGTCCGCCACCTTGCGCCGAGCTTCCGCAAGCTTCCGCCAACGGACCCCGCCGCCGTTTTATTACTGCCGCCTCCCGCCGGCCTTCAGGCGGGCGTCCGCCGAGGGCGGGGCGCGCCGAAGGCGAGGCCCTTTCGCAACGCCCCACGTAATACTACGCATGGCTACCAGTGCTCTACTCCGCCCCAAATACAAACTAAAACACATTCGGCGTTCGGGGGGGTCGATTTTACCCAACGGTCTAGCATCCTGACGGTGCGCTCTGAGACGGGGATCTCAATGCGTGCTTCGAGTTGATGCTCGTGTATTTGTACTTGTGTATCGGTACAGTAGTACGCGTGCGTACATTTAGACATGTGTAAGTATCAGCATGTACACACGCGTGTGTGCTACCAGCCAGGTGCTCTCGACTGCTCGCAAGCTGCACACCGAGCTGGGAGACATCTCGACCGAGGCTTCCCCGTCGCTCGTGAAGTGCCAGAAGGTGATCTCGAGCTCGCGCGACGTGCTCGAGGAGGGCCAGAAGCTAGCGATGTTCCAGAACTGATGTTCGATATTTCGTTTAAGCCCAAAGGGGAAGTCCATGTGCATTAACATTCGGAGGTCTGCGTAGATCCTCAGATCGCCCACAATTGCGCCCCACGTGTTTCAGGTGGAACGCGTAGTGCCGATCCAAGGATCTGAGCGTACCTCCACAAGTGATGACTATGGGTTTCCCCTTCTCGAGCTGCAGCCAGTTCTGCAGCAACGTGCACTGCCGTTCTCGACTAATGACACCCCCCTTAGCCGTCGACTCATGACACCCCCCTTAGCCGATCTGGCCTACTGGTTTGCATTTCACAACAGTGGTGGGGAGCTTTTCGCTGGCATGAACGGCAGTGCATGTGCGACGAGGCCTCGAGTTGTTTGCATCGCGCTGCAGCGCGACATTTCTGCGCGCCTGTGGGCTCCGAATGAAAACCTAACGATCATGATAGGCTGGGCGAAGAGGTCCTGGGGTCCTGGGGTTACACGGAATGCAGGATGTCCCATGAGATTTAAGGCGCTGGCGCCCGAGATTGAACATAATTACTGTAGCGCATCGCCTTGGCTCGAGTGCCATGGCTGCCCCAGCTCGCGGCCGACGCAGGCGCCGAGTAGAGCTAGACGGTACCGATTCAGATCTAGCGCAATGCTCTGATTACGACGGTTTCAGCGAGGAGCTTTCGGGGTACCCAACTTGTTATCCAGACCCATTGCCCATCCCCACACCTCAAAACTGTCCTCGATCCCACTTCGAACACCGCCCACCTCCATCCAGATCCTCCGTGCCTATGGTCGTTCCCGCCCATTCCTCGAAACCAGGGGGGGGTCTCGGTCAGGATGATCGGCCAGTTTCTACATCTTCGTCGTTAGCAACGATGGTATTACATGACTGGGCATGGGGTAAAATACAAGCAACTGATGTCCAACGCTACTGTTGCAGTGCATATCGCGATGGATTGCAGATTTCAGAGATACGTGTTCTAGCACAGTTGGGCGCCTGGGGGTCTTCCCCAGGCAACATCCACAGGGACCTGACAAAGAAATATCTAAAAGACAACGATTTCCCACTGCCTGAAACTGTCAAGATAGGTTGCAGAGCCCCGCGTACCCTGGAAGTGTTGTATGCTGACTGTGCTATTATATGTCCACACGACATGTTCGCGTCGCTCTTCCATAACCACCCAGATCAGTTCCATGAGCTGTTCGGCACCGAGCATCTCGATATGTTCTGGCGGGGCGCATCGAGGCTATTGGAGGAACAACTTCCCACGGGGATTCGGGATTTGGGGGATCATGATGAGGATTTGGAGGAGCGGGGTGCCAAACGGAGGATAGAGAGAGTTCCGACAGGGGGGCAGAGGAGCAGGAGGAGGACGCGGAAGTGGGTGAGAGAGATGTCGTAAACAAAGTCAACGTTTCGAATGGGGCCGTTTCAAACCGATACCTACCCTTGCCCTTGGGTATGTCGTTTCAATCAACAGATTGTTGACGATTTGCGCTCCCGAGGGCATTGCATCCTGGTTCCACTGGCCTCATTTGCATTGTTGGCTTTGTTTAAAGATTGTCTGGCGCCAGAAGGCGCGATCCTCGATTAAACGGGCACCCCGTATGGAGAGTACGAGATTTTAAGAAATGGTGCCTACCATTGCGCATACATGGGGACGGGGCAGAATTTCAAACCAACGATTCAATGACAGCTGTAAGTTTTACGTCGCTGCTGGCTGTTGGGTCGACGCGAGCTCTGTCCTTTTATGTTTCGAGTTGGCCACTGTCTGCCACTGCCAAGCAACACGAGCACGGCGTTGACACTTGGAGGGGCATCTGGAGGGTCATTAAATGGTCACTGAACGCATTAGCAGCAGGCACGCATCCTACACATGATATCACGGCAGACCGCCAATCCGCCGATTAGTACATAAGGGATAGGGGACACGTATGCAAGAGTGGCCCTTCGAATTGAAGAACGATGTTCGGAGGGATGTGTACGGAGTAAGTATGTTGAGGATAACGATGATGATGATGGTGATGCTGAGGATGATGATGATGATGACGATGATGATGATTATGATGATGATGATGATGAGGAGGAGGATGCTGATGATGATGGTGATGATGATGGTGATGATGATGGTGATGATGATGGTGATGATGATGATGATGAGGTGATTGTTCGCACAAGCTTCGCCCCGCATGCAATGCGGGAGTTGGATTGGAACGGTCAGGAGTTTCCAGAAGGATCTCGTAGAGCTGATTTGGCTGGCACACATTTATGTTCCAGGACGCTCCCATATCGGGCATGGATTCACAGCGTCCTTGGCGACATGGAGTTTTTTTCGCAGCACCTTGGCACTCCGGCGCCTGCGTGTGAGGAGATGTGCTGGTTGTGCGCAGCAAATCGTGACGATGGCGACATGCCGTGGAATTGCTTCCACAAGGACAAGCGGAGAAACCACTGGATGAACACGCCTCGTGACCCACCTTATCGCTTTACACACCCCCTTTTCGATGTGTGGGGGGTGTCGGGGTACAGCTTGGCCCTCGACAGCATGCACGTCGTCGACCTCGGAGTCGTGTCGCATCTGGTCGCTAACGTGTGCTACGAAATTGTCTACGAACAGTCTGGCAAATCAGCGATGGTCGCGACTCAGGAGCTGTGGAAAGAAATCCAGGCTCAGTACAAAGCTTTAAACATCCCTCATCGCACCACTAAGTTTGGGCGAAAAATGTTTACCCCAAAGCCTGATGCTCCGCACTCTGAATACCCGTGCCTCAGCAAATCGTTGAAAGCGTCGCAACAGAGATGGCTGATCCCAGTGTTTGTCAATATTTCGGCCAAGTGGGAGGGCGGGGAAACCGACAAGATTCGTGATATGCGGAAGATGCGAACTTTATGCCTCAAGTGCATAGCTAGATATTATGACTTGATTGACACTAGTGGCATGTATCTCACGCCTGAGGCAGCCAGCGAAATTGTCCGAGTCGTGGAGCACTCGTTGTTGTATTATTCGGCATTGGCCCAATGTGCCCTTGACGACAATAAGAAGAAATATTCATTGGTGAACAAACACCACATGTTTTACCACATCGCCCAGGGGGCGGCATTTACCAATCCAGCATACCAGTGGTGCTACATGTCGGAAGATTTCATGAGGCACATTGTCAGAGTCGGAGCAGCCAGTCTTATGGGCAGCCCAACTTTACTCCTATCGCAGAAAGTCTGCGAACGGTGGCGCATCGGTCGATTTTTCGAGCTCGACCGAGGCCTCGATGTGTGATTTAAGCTGGCTCAGCGCTGGAATCAGTAATGATGATATGATGAATGAGCAAACTGATGGGAGGAGTAAGAGGATGAGGGGAAACGCTACCTGATGATGAGGAGGATGGAGACGAGGAGGGGGGAGGAGGATACGGAGGAGGAAGAGAGAAACGAGCAGGAGGGGGCAAGAGACTCTGGGAATCCAAGTGCTGAGCAGGCAGGCCCGTTCTCGCTTCTAAGTTCTTGGCTGGCGCCAGGGCAGGCTCGTTCTAAGTTTTCGGCACGTCTCGATGATGTGCTGTGCCGCGGTCGACTCTGTTCGAGTCGTTGTGCTCTGTTGACGTTCCGTTCTGGGCTGGAGTCCAAGAACGCCGCGGCTCTGCATTGTCTGCGGAAACATCGTGCAACGATGGCGTGGGTTGGATCATAGTGTGTATTTGACGTTTGGCCCTTTTGGGGAAAATCATCGTTGCCGCGGCTGGATGCGACTCGAAATTCTGAATGATACCACCCTGAATATTCAATTGATCATGCGTTGTAGTTGACCCTTGGCCTTTTTGGGGAAGGTTATCGTTGCCGCGGCTGGTTGCGCTCTGAAATTCTGATACACCCTTTCCCTTTGGGAGGAATTGTATAGTTGCCACGGCTGGATGCGACCCGACATTCTGAACGATACCACCCTGGAGATTCAATTGTTCATGCGGTGTGTTTGACCCTTGGCCGTTTTGGGGATGGTCATCGTTGCCGCGGCTGGATGCGCTCTGAAATTCTGGTACACCCGTTCCCTTTGGAAGGATTTTTTATAGTTGCCACGGCTGGATGCGCTCTGAAACTCTGAGCGATACCACTCAGTAAAACCGCAGTAGCCTGGATACGACCAAACGTTTGCAAACGTTTGCAAACGTTTGAAGAAAACTGTTCCATCCATCGTCATCTGCTCTCCAGTGTCTCCCCACCCCTGTCGGAAGCGTAGGCAACGTATGGAGAACACAACATGCTTTGTTTAGAGTTGGGTTGATCGCCGTTGCCCCAGCTGGATGCACCTCGGGATCCTTGGTCGAACGCGATCGGAGACAACGCACTGATCCCTGGGACCCGACACGTTTGCAAACGGTTATCGCCGTTGCCACAGCTGGATTCGCATCGTGATCCTTGGTAGAACGCGATCGGAGACAACGCTATGACCCCAGGGGGCAAGCACGTTTGCAAACGTGTATCGCCGTTGCCACAGCTGGATGCGCCGCGGGATCATTGGTAGAACGCGATCGGAGACAGCGCGGTGACCCCTGGACGCCGACACGTTTGCAAGCGTTTATCACCGTTGTCACGTTTGCAAACGTTTGCAAACGTTTGCAAACGTTTGCAAACGTTTGCAAACGGTTGCGAACGTTTGCAAACGTTTGCAAACGTTTGCATGCTTTGCGAACGCTTGCAAACATGTGTAAATGTGTTCAAAGTGGGCGCTGCCCACCATGTCGCCACCCATGTCGTCATTATCGGCGACGGGCCACCCTTGCACTCGAGAATCCACGGCACCCGAGAGCACGCGATAGTATCTCTCAAACGGCGGCACATGTAGAAATGACGGAATAAGAGGTGTTTTTGATTGACGGTGAGCAGCCCGACAGTCAGCCCCACAAGCCCGATAACAAGCCCGACAGCAAGCCCGACATCACGCCCGACAGCAAGCCCGACGATTGGGAAACCCGACACAAAACGCTCTGTCAGAAAACGGACACGGCCTTGCAGAAACTGCGCGAGGAGAAGGAGGATGAGCTCAAGAAAATGAGGGAGGAGAGAGCCACACGCCAGCGCGATGCAGGCAGGATTTTGTTTTGGATCGGTAGGCGCATGAACTCTGCATCGGCCCTCTCCCCTCCCCCCCTCCTCCCCTCAGCCCTACCCTCCCCCTCCTCCTCCCACCATCCTCCCTCCAGCCCTCCCCTCGGCCCTCCAGGGGGGAAACGTTTGACTGGGGGGCCGAAGGGAGAAGGGGGGGAGGGGAGAGGGCCGATGCAAAACTCGTGCGTCCACCGATTCAAAACCGAATCCACCCCCCCAGATCTGTTTGATGTCGAAGTTCGCCAATCTGAAGTGATCAGGCTTCTGAGGTCCGACCCGCTCGCGGGCGTTAGTGGACCGATTCGAGAGCCCCCCCCCTTGATGGGCCGACCTTCCAGAGAGGCTACCCACCACCCCATCTCACATCACTCCTCCTCCTTACCTCATTCGGTGGTCTCATCATAATCTTCATCATAATCAAACATCGAGTCATGGTAAGCTCGTGTAAGGGAAACGTTTGCAAACGTTTGTAAACGCGTTGTTGCGCAGTGCTCGACCCATGCGCATTTATGTGACAAACGTTTGCGTCAATTTGGTCGCTAACGCTACCGATTTTGATGCTAACGCTACCGATTTTCGCTGCTAACGCTACCGATTTTTCGATGCTAACGCTACCGAAAAAAATCGGTAGCGTTAAGGTCGGTCGCTACCGAAATTGCGTGTGGTTTTTAGTGCTACCGATTTTTGCTAACGCTACCGAAAAAACCCGGTACCGGATGATCTGGGACCCCCGGGCGCCCGGCGTGGGCCTCCTGGCCCTCGGCCCGTGACGGTGCACGTGCAGACGACAGCTCCCGCCGGCGGGCGAAGCGGGCGCGCCATGTTCGGGGACTCCAGAGGGTGTGGTTTGCGAAAGGTGTGGCTTGCAACCGGCGCCCTGGGGAGCATCCTGGGAGGCACCTTGGGGGGCGCGCGGGGACCTCGATAGAGATTTCTCCGGCGCCCCGGGGAGGCCCAGCGAGGACCGCGTCGTGCCCCGCCCCAGGCCCCAACGGTGCCGATCGCAGACCACACCCCAGCGTAACCATACCCTCTGTCGTCGCCGACACGTGCTGGGCCTGCTCCTGGGGGTCGTGCCCGGTCGCGCGGACCGTGCGAGCCCCGGCGGCAGCCCTCCATGCTCAGGTCGGGCATGTCCTCCTACAGACGGATCTGGGGAGAAACATAAGACATAATCAAAACATTGCCAATCATAGTCAAACACGCACGAAATATCGCCACCAGACTATTCTTTTACTCTTACTGGATATACCTCCTGTGGAGGGACATGCCCGACTGAACTCTATGTACAGCCCGCGACCCGGGCGCCCCCCTGCCAAGAGCACAAAGGGGTGCTCCTCCCTGGCTCCACCTCGCCCTCACCGCGGCAACATGTTAAACTGGTTATTGAAAGCAATCCCCGCGGCGCTTGCCGTGCTGGGCGTGGGTGTGGGCATCAGGCCTGGGTCGCAGACGGTCCTGAACGGGCCGTCGCCGGGGAGACTCCGCGAGAGGCCGTGGCAGTGACACGTGTGCGTATGCCTGGGCTCGAACCGTCCAGCTACTCGACGATGCCCGAGCACGAGAGCGTGCGCGCGTTTGCCGTCTGGATGGGAAGGTGGCCACGAGAACCTGCCACAATCATCAGGGAGTAGCCACGAGGCAGAAAATCAGAAAAGAGTGGTCCACGGACCATAATTAAAAGACGAGCTCGGAAGCGGGACACCCTAAACAAGTCCTCTGCTTTCTGGCTGTCGTCACTTTCCTAATTCAGAAGCGCGGGACCTTCAGCGTTGCATCTCTCTGTGTTTTCAGAAAGCTACGCTGTTGACCGGGCCCGCTGCGGCACGCTCCCTACCTCGACGACGTGAGCATGGGCTTCTGACATTCGGTCGGGCATGTCCTCCTTCAGGCGGATCTTGAAAGAATGCTGAGAAATAGTCAAAGGCATCCAAGCTAATTACAAATGCTGGACAAATCGTACCCAGACTATTTTTGGACTATTCCTCCTGTCGAGGGACATGCCCGACTTCATTCTGACACCGCGTGAACCATTCGACCGTGAACGGGCTGAACCATTCGACCGTGAGCGACCTCCGCTCTCTGAGGTCCTCGGGAGCAGCGGACCCCCGCCCTTCGAAAGGCACGCCGCGCCGCGGCCTGCTTCCCGTGGGCCCTCGGGCCCTGTTCACGTCGGCCCCCCCAGGCCGGAGACGTGTCCTCGGAGGTCGGGGGAACGCAAAGAGAGGGGGGGAAGGGGGCAGGGGTAAAAAGGTGGGGCTGGGAAGGACATCGCTCCAAACGGCTCCTGGAAGCAGGAAACCCAGACCCCCTCGAGCCATGAGAAAAAATCACTCCTGGAAGTGTTCCGCTGTTTTCGAGCTCTGGGGGCCCTCGCCGGGCCCCAGGACCGTCAAGGACGACTGGGGACGAGCAACCCACTCCGGGAATGGGTCGAGACCTCGCGTGGGAAAGTGAAAAGTACCGATACCGCTATTCGCCGGACCTCTCCTGGGGGGCTTTTTCAGCGGTGGCGACGACGGAGGCCCAGGATGCCCAAAAAGGGGAAAACTTGGGGAGGGTAGAGGTATGGGTACCTTGTCCTCCTCTGATCTGGGGGTCGACGTCATGAACAAAATCATCACGTCGGGGGCCTGGAAACGTGAGCATCCAGCCGGGCCCGTCCCTCACCACACCTTGGGATCACCCCCCCTCCACGAGCCCCCCCCGAAGAGGGCGCTCGTGCCTCCACGCCTGGGCCGGCGTCGCCTGGCACATGAAATCCAGGGTTATGATGTTCCAGCCTACTTTAGCCTTGACCGCCAGACAGCACTTCAAGCACCAAGAGAGAACATAGAGCATGGAGGGATTTCACGTGTGTCGGGCCCTGGGAGGCGATACTCGCTCGGCACCTCGCCAGCTTGTCGGGCAGACACTGATACGATACTCTTCGGGATGCTCGAATAGAGGTCATCGCTGATGCATCGCCGATGCACCGGCGAGGCGGCGCGATCCTCCGACCCTGTCTACTCCGACCCTATCTTAGGAGGCCCAGATCGAAATCATTCCCGGGATGTGGCCCCCAAGTACGATGGGACCACCAGACGTCCAGGGTTCCCGAGGGCAGCGGGGGCCCTGCGCCCCCGGGCCTCTCCCCGGGACCAGCCGCTCGAGGCCCGCGTGAGCCCGACGGTGCGGTTCCTCCGCTCTCCGCCTCCGGTCCCCGATCGTCGACGAGATGCTCGTGCGACGCTGCACCGTGGGCAGCTCCCCCCAGGGGGGCGAAACGCGCGTATGATATATATATATATATATATATATATATATGTATGTATGTTTATGCATATGTCTATGTCTATGTCTATGTCTACGTCTATGTCTATGCCTATGTCTATGTATATGTATATGTGTATGTATATGTATATGTATATGTATTAGATTCATTTGGACAGGGGCTGCCTGACCCCTGGAAAAAACAACATCCGAGTGAGGCCCGTTGCAGCCAAAGGCTGCCCAAGGGGGTGCACGGTTTCCCCCGGGGCCGTAGGCGACCCGAGGAGGAGGAGGAGGAGGAGGAGGAGGAGGACGAGGAGGAGGACGAGGAAGATGAGAAAATGAGGAGGAGGAGGAGGGGAGAGGAGGGAGAGGAGGAGAAGAGAGAGGGAGGAGGAGAAGGAGGAGGAGGAGGAGGAGGAGGAGGAGGAGGAGGGAGGCGGGAGGATGGAGGAGGGAGGAGGGAGGAGTGAAGAGTGAGGAGGGAGGAGGAGAAGGAGGAGGAGGAGGAGGAGGAGGAGGAGGAGGACGGGGCGCCTAAGCCCTTCGGAGAAACCCTCCACGAGGGGGGGCCTCGCCTTCGGGCTACGGAGCCGGCGATGAAAGAAGAAGCACCCCCTTCAGAAGATAACCTCGAGCGCTCGAGGCTCGATCCAAACAGGGGGCCACGCAGCGCCAGCACCCAAGCGTGAGAAACGAAACTCTCGTGTGATAAAACAACGGTGAGAAAATGTGCAAAACTCGAGTTTTTACTATCACACTCAAGCTTCCAAATCAGTGCTTGCGCTGAAGGGGTCCTGACGGATATTGAAAGATTTGGCGAACATCCAAGGCCGATTTCGGTAGCCGGCCGGGTTCCCGGGTTCCTCGTTCTGGGTTCCCGGGTTCTCGGTTGCTGGTTCTGGGCCGCCTTCGGGATTCCACGCTCGAGCTCGCAATCGATCTCATGACCGATCCCACTATCCACTGATTGGGGTTTTTCTCTGGTGTAGTTTGTAAGCACGCTTGAGCTCAGGACCCCTTCCTTCTTGGCGAGCAACCGCCGCGTCGGGGCGGAGCGCGGACTTGCCGTGCGAGGAGGATGGCTTCCCCTGGACCCTCCCCTGAGCGGGCTCGCCCCCGGGTCCTTCCCAGGCCTGCCAGGAGCGCCCCAGGGTGTGGCCTCAGGAGATCCGCGAGGACCGACAAGCGCGTGGCGCTACTCGCAATGGAACTACTCGCAAATGGCCGGATCCGCCGCGGGGGATCTGCGATCCCGTACGTCGAGGCAAACGTATTTTTGTTGGCGGACGTTTGCGGGTAGGCACTTTGCGATTAGTGGAGCGCGCCTGGTGAGAGGAGGGAGGGGGATCGAGATGGGAGGAACAAGATTTCTTGACGTCTGGGGAACTTCTGGGCCACTGGTGGCCTCTGGAGGCAGGCAGGGGACCTCCAGGGGCCTCCGGTGAGACGAAGCGCGGGAACCTCCGGGGAGGAGTCTGAGGCCCACGCCTCCTGTCGGCTCGAAGCACGGTCGTGCCGAAAAGGTCTCAGGATGTGAGGCCCAGGGGGTCGAGAACTCCAGGGGCCAGCGACTCGAACAGATCAAGCCGTCGGAGTTCTAGGCAGGAGGAGAAGAGGAAGGAGGAGAGGAAGGGCGTAGAGGAAGGGGGAGGTGGATGAAGGGGAGGGGAAACTGAACAAATAACCAAGCATGATTCCAGATCCTTCAATTGCACGGGGTTCTGCGCAGATCGTCATGTGACGAGGTGCTCTCCAAGCTTGCTCTGCGAGTCCCACGGCCTATGCAGCATCGAGGGCTGGCAGACCGATGGCGCCACGTATTTCCAATCGGCATGCAGGGCGCCATGTTTCCAAAGTGCTCTCCGAGTGGCCTCCGGCACACACCTGTGGAACGCGGCAACGCAAACGCCCGCGCCCGATACGTACACCACCAAGGCCACCAGCGCGTAACGGAAGAGGTGGCCTCGAATGAACTCCTCCTCGGGTGGAAGGCGCAGCGAGGTGTAGATCCCTGCGGCGCCGCCGACCACATGCCACAGGCTGTGCCGCAAGACCCAGGCGTTGAAGCTGCTGGACCTCGCGGCTGTCCAACGACTGCCCTCAATCGCAGATCGACCGAATCATGCGCACGATCAAAAAGAAAATCTTGGGTGGATTAAGGGATTCTTCCTTGCGGGCGCGGAGTCGAATCGACCGGCGCCGCGCACAGACATCGGCACACATCGCCGAATCGATGGAATCGTGTACGGCCCGGCGCTGCGAATTGGCTCTTGGGCCCAGGGCCCACAGAAGGCCGATCTGGGAATCAGCACCTCCGCCTTGACTCTCGTCGACGCACTGGCCGAGGGGGTCCAAACTGACAGGGCTCGGGGTCGTGCGCAGACAGCCCCAAGGAGGCAGCCCCAGGGCGGTCTATGACCCTGGGGGAGCCTGCTGAGGCCAGCCTGGACTGCGTACGAAACTGCCTCCCGGGGCCGCTGGGGCGCAACCCACGGCCTTGCCTCAAGGGGTCCAACGGAGGTGCTGCAAGAACAATCGGCATCGAATCGGGACATTGGATCGACTCGGAATGTGCGTCGGATCGGTCTGCATCTTCACGGAGTCGAAATCGAGTCAGATCAGCTGCGCCAGGATGCACATCAATGCCCATGCGCGCATCGCGCCGCATCTGATCGTCGGAATACCGTAGTCGAACCGGATCGTTCCGACAGGAATCGATACCGAATCGGATAGAAATTCACCCTGTGATCCGAAGGCGCAGCTGATCGCCTCCAGAGGCCTCCAGGAGACCAAGTTGGGCCAATGGCGACCAAAGTATTTGTGCGCAAGGACCCTTTCTCGACGTCGGCGACATTACTAGGGACGAAAGCTGGAACACGAAGGCTTCTGGCGCCCCGGATCTGGCCGAGACCGGCGCGTTCCCCGAGCATGCGCCCACAACATGCCGAACGTCGCTGGAAAGCAGCTGAAATTTCCCCAACGCCTACAGTCGACCCGTATCAAAGGACGTGCGATGAGGATGCAGGGGCCTTGGAAGGCCGTGCCGACACTTCGAGGGCGTGGCGCGGCCAGCGAACGCGGCCAGGGATGGGCCGAAGGAGAAGGATGCAAGGGCAACCTTGGGAAAGTTGCGCATCCTTACCACGCGGATTGACTGTAGCTCGGCGGTGGACAAACCTCCCTTTAGTAGACCTCCCCTTAGTGAAAACGGCCTGGGACTGAAACCGACGGACCTGGACCCGCAAAAATGACGGCCGCGACGCCCTCTCGCGAACCGAAAACGGCCAATTCCTTAATCGACGTGCCAGGGTAGGAGGTCTGTCCACCCCCGAGTAGCTCAAAGCTTGCAGCGTGGAACAAAGTGGCGGACGCTCGCCGACACGGCGGTAGGCGGCGCGCGCCGCCGCGCCGGCCTGAGCGTCCCTGACCTGCACGGCGGGGAGCGGCTGTCAAACCCGAGCCCTGGCCCGGACGGCCACGCGGGCGTGACTGCAGGGGTCGACCCCACCCCTGCCGACGGCGAAGGCGAGGGTGGGGAACGAGGCAGGGCGGGGGAAACAAGGCGGGGGGTGGGGAACAAGGGGGGGGGGAGGGGGGGGGGGGCGGGAGGGGCAGGAGCAGTCAGCGCAAACCAGCAGGACGTGGGCTCGAGGCGGACTGGCTGCGCCAGGATGCACGGCAGCGCCCGCGAACTCCGTTGGGTCGAGCCAGCCCTTGCCAGCGGCGAAGGAGGGTGGGGGGGACGAGGGGAGTGCAGGGCGGCGGGATCAGTCGGCTGGACTCGCTACGCCCCAGGGCTGGACCTAAACGCTGTTTCTCATTCTGTCTTCCTTTTGTGTTTCGCTCGGCTCTCCCTGCTTTCCTGTCATTGCCTCCCTGCCAAGACGAGAAACAGACCGCAGCCGAAGTCCAGCAAAACAGCGCTTAGGTTCGGCCCCGGGCTGCGTCAGGATACACACACACACAGACACCGCCCGCGCCAGAATCGGGCCGCCGGGGGTCGTCGGAGCATATCAGGCAATCGCAGCGGATCGGGCTGGCCAAGCTCGGCATCGGATCGGATCGAAGGGCTCGGAGCGGACCAGGCGGTGATGAGCAATGCAAATACCCCTAACCCTTTGGGAGGGGGCCAAGGTTAGGAGGGCCAGAAACATCAGAGACAGGGAGTCTGTTGTGCAGACGTGTCGACCCAAACCGCCCAGATTTATGATCCCTGATGCGAAGACGGGGACCTCAGTGAGGCCACGTCTTCATCGTGTTACTAGGGTTAGGGGTTCTTTTGTTCTCGATGACGATCCCCTCCCTGCGACTTGCTCCCCGGGGCGCAGATGTAGCCAAGCAAGCCGCCCATTTTTTTTATCCCTACTGCGAAGACGGGGACCGAAGTGACGCCACGTCTTCATCGTGCTACTAGGGTTTGGGTTCTTCTTGAATCTCGCGAAGCCCTCCCCGTCCTCACCCCCCGCTTGGTGCGGGGCAACGAAGGGGACTGGAACAGGAGGACAAAACACCGACCTGGAGCTGACGATGCATCGCCGAGAGCTCGGCGATGGGCCCCCGACAGCGCGCCCGCGCGTTCCTGGGCGGGGTTGGGGCCAGGGGCTCCTTGGTTCTCGATGAGGCGGGGGGGGGGGGGGCGGCGCCCCGCCCAGCTTCTCGGGCCACAGGGCGGGGGCCTGCTGACCCGGGTCAATCCAGACCCGGGTCAGCAGGAAACCCCAAAAAGTGCAATGCAAGAGCAACAAACTGCAGTGCAGGGCTTGGCGAGCCCGGGTCAGCCAATATGCGCGGCCGCCTCGCGGCCACGCGCGGCTCGCTAACCCGGGTCAGCCAGAGGGGGTCTTCGCAGGATCCTCCAGGATCCAGTGCCCTGGCTGACCCCCGTTTGCACTGACCCCCGTCTCTCAAGCTCCGACACGGCACTCGGGCGTCCGGCGCGGCAGTGTCGGGACGAGGCGCCTGCATCCCTGGAGCACGCAAGCGAAGGGTCGCAGCCGGTGCGGACCACCCCTGGGCTTAAGTCGGGCATGTCCTCCCCCTGCAGCAGGAATGTGCAAGAATAGTAGGAAATAATATGGGGACGATTTTTCGCGTACTTTTTGGCTATGTCTGAACATTTTCACAATCTTAAATCTGTCTGTCGAAATCGGACTGAAGGAGGACATGCCCGACCCAACCCTGGGCCCCCCAAGACCTCCGACAACTTCAGCCTCCCTCCCACAAAGTTGTCGTTTGGACGTTTATTTCCCGTGCGCTGTTCGGGCTCGGGCGTGTTTTGCTTTTGCTTCGCAGGGCGGCGCCCGCGCTGCTCCTCGATGGTCCTCGCCGAGACAACAGGCACACGCCCGAGCGACGCCACGAAAACCTCCGACGACCGCAGCAGGCCTCCCCGAAACTGGAAGGGGGGGGGGCGGGGGCGGGGTCGGCGGCGCGCCCATCGATGCGAGGCGGGGGTCTATCCATATCCGCCTGGGAACCGACGTCCTGGTGCCCCAGCGGGCGGTGGACATGGATGTATTTCGGCCCCCGGGGGCCCGAGTTTGTCCATAGCCACCGCCTGCCGAAGCTCCGAAAACTGACCCTCCAGATGGTGGCCATGTATAAATTCCCGCTTCGGAATCGAGGCCTCCTAGGTGGGGTCCGCCTAACTGGGGTTGGAGGATCTCGCCGCATCGCCGACGCATCGCCGATGCATCGGCCATGCACTGGCAACGTCAGCGGTGCATCGGCGACGTCGGCGTGGAGAAAGTTGGGCCCCATATTGAGCCACATCGCCGATGCATCGCCGATGCATCGGCGATGCGGCGCGATGCTCCGACCCCATCTACGCCGACCCCATCCATGAGGCCTGGGTCGAGTGATGCCCCCGGGGCCCTCTGCGGGGCATCCAGGGCCCTCTCCGACGGCCGCAACCTCCCGAGACGCCCCGCCTGCGTCGGAGAGGGCCTAACCGGCAGGCTCGTGTCGTGCCGACCCCAGCGCTGGTTTCTGACACAGCGGGGATCGTTCAACCTCCAAGGCTGAGCTAACGGCGCTGTTGCTTAACGGTGATGTTGGGAACCAAAATGTAGGAACTCACGAACCACATTTTCCTACATCTCCCATCTGCGAACGGATCGAGCGAACACGACACAGCGAATCGTAAGAAAGCGCGGGCCATGCGTTCCCACACTACCGAAACCTACATCGCCGTTACTTGCATCGCCGTTAGCCCGTATACGGTCAACCTTGAACGATCGGCCATTTCCGAAACGTCAGATCGCTCAACGATAGGCCGAGTCTGGGTCGCCAGCAGCATGCAACGCTGAACGCCAGCGACGGGGTCGCCGCCGTTCGACACGACGCGGACCTACCGCAGCTCGGGGGCTGAAGCGCTCCTGTGGGCAAGTGAACAAAAACGCAAGGCGAGGCCGACTCGGGCACGGCGGCAGACAGATCGCAGACGGCACGTGCGAAGCAGGACGTGCAGGCAGAGACAGAAGCAGGGTAGCCCATCAGGCTGAAGCCCCCCCCCTCCCTTGCCTCTGACGTCGGCGCCCCGCCCAAGGAGGAGGCCCTTTCGCCGTGCGCCGAGCCAGCCGCGGGACCTCCCCGAGGACACGAAGGCCAGGACTACCAGCGCCACCGCGGCCGCCATCTCGCGCGCGGGGGCGCGGAGGGCGAAGCCGAAGAGGGCGGCCTGGAAGGTCAAGGACGCCCACGCGGCGTCGAGCCTGCCGTAGGCGCTGCGGTGCCCCGGGCGGACGTAGGCGTAGTCAGCGAGGAAGCTCGTGAGAGCTGCTCCTCTCGCCGGGGCGGGGGTGGGCGGAGGGCGCGGAGCGGTGGGGCTGGGCTCCTTCCTCCTCTTCCTCCTCCTCGTCCTCGTCCTCGTCCTCGTCCTCGTCCTCCTCCTCCTCCTCCTCCTCCTCCTCCTCGTCCTCCTCGTCCTCCTGGGGGAGGAGGCGAGGGGGGTGAAGACGAGAGGCTTGATGGCAACAAAGCGCGGCACGGAGACGCCCAGCGTGCTCTTGATGCGTAGCGTTCGTGCGACAGGAGGGCCCCTGAGCAGTCGAGGTGCTACAAGAAGGAACGCAACGTAAGGAAACAGGCTGCTTTTTGACCCCAGAAGCGTCTGGTTCGTGCACGAGGAGGGTTAGAGGAACAACCACAGAAGGACCCCAAGGGACAGCGAGCCCCTTCCGAACCCCAAACCGCCCTTATTTCAGCTCCTTGACTGTGAGGCCTTGCGCGGAGAGAAAACGTGCATCGCCGACGGGTGCGTGCGACGCGGAGGCCGCAGGAGCAGCAGGAGGACACGAGTCAGAGTCCGACCTCCCAGGAGCCGAACTCGAAAGTGCCCGCGGGGGCCAGGCGCGTGAGCACGTCCCGCTGCCCTGAGGTCGGGCATGTCCCCCTACAGGCGGATGTTCGACGAAGAGTAAAACGTACTCGAAAAATGCAATTAAAAAAGCAACATGCTAGAAACACATCGCCCCTGGACTATCTGTTTGACATTTTTGAGCATTCCTCCTGTAGAGGCACAGGCCCACCCTCGCTCCCCCTTCGGGGCCAATCCGAGGAGTCCCCGAGAACTCCTGGTCCTCCCTCCCTCCCTCCCTCCTCTCTCACTCCCTCCTCCCTCCTCCCTCCCTCCTCCCTCGAAGGGGCCGAGCCGAGGAGTCCCGGAGCACTCCCGGGCAGCAGCCACCCCGCCGCCCTCCCTGGACGCAGGAAGGGGCCAGGGCCGGCGAGCCAAGGGCAGCCCGGCAGCAGGAGCAGCAAAGGGGAGGAGTGGGAGGAGGGGGGGGAGGAGGAGGGGGAGGAGGAGGAGGAGGAGGAGGAGGAGGAGGAGGAGGCGGAGGAGGAGGAGGAGGAGGAGGAGGAGGAGGAGGAGGGAGGAGGAGGCGGAGGAGGAGGAGGAGGAGGCGGAGGAGGGAGGAGGAGGTCCTCGAGGAGGGGAGTCCTCCGCGCCCCCCCCGAAGTGGGACAGCCCCCGCGCGAGGCCCGTGCGCACCCCGGACTACCGGCCGCTCGCCCTGGGGCCAGGGAAGGGGCCCTGGGACACGCAAGCAAATAGGCACAAAAATCCCAGGATGCCACATATTTCCCATATTTGCTGGATTTCCGTCTTCCCCCCCACTTCCCACATTTTCTGGGGGATCGACGATTCATTGTGTCTGTGCTTTTTTCCCAACCATCCTGTGGTGTTGGGTGCTCGTTTTGAAGAGACAGCGCCCCGCGTTACTCCTCCTCCTCTTCCTCCTCCTCCTCCTCCTCCTCCTCCTCCTCCTCCTCCTCCTCTCTCCTCCTCCTCCTCCTCCTCCTCCTCCTCCTCCTCCTCCTCCTCCTCCAGCACACCCCTCACACGTTTCGTGGCCCCATAGGGAGCCCCACCGAAAGCTGCAGTGGCAGGGTTCCCATGCGGTTCCCCGCCCATTTCGGCGCACCCCTCACACGTTTCGTGGCCCCATAGGGAGCTTCGCCGAAGGCCCCAGTGGCAGGGTGCGCAGGCGGTTCCCCGCCCAGTTCGGCACACCCCTGACACGCATCGTGGCCCCACAGGGAGCTTCACCGAAGGCCCCAGTGGCAGGGTTCGCAGGCGGTTCCCCGCCCAGCCCCACCGAAGGCCCCAGTGGCAGGGTTCGCAGGCGGTTCCCCGCCCATTTCGGCACACCCCTCGCACGTTTCGTGGCCACATAGGGAGGCCCGTCGAACGATGGACCCAGACCGCGGTATCCACAACGGCTTATGGTTGGTCCTTCGTCGAGCTAATTCCCCTCCTGAACCAAAGGAAGCGGCAGAGGGAAGAGGAGGCCAAAGCCAACCGGAGTTGCATCAACGATGCTGCAGTGCACCCTCCCATCTCAAGCCCCCTCCTCGCAAATCCCTGCAGCAAGTCGCCTTCGCAACAGACTTACATACACACACACACACATCCGCCACCGTGCCGCTGGGCGCGGAGCGGGCGTGTCCTCAGCTCGTTTGCCTAATCTCTTGAGCACTCTTGAGGAGTATTTAAAAGGGCCCGGGGCCAAAATTCACAAATCTCCTGGGCCTTCCCGCGTCTTCTCGGGGCTTGTCGCGCGGCCGTTTCGGGCCCAAGAGTGCACCAAAACGGGCCAAGAGGGCCAACGAGACGGTCCAAGAGGGCCCCGAATCGCCGAACGATCGCACCAAGACGCTCAAGACCCCCAGACGGTCCAAGAGGCCTCCAAGAAGCCCAATAGGCATCCGAGAGACCTCCGAGGGCCCCAAAAGGACAATTACGCAACCGAAGAACACCACATACTTATCTTATGATACGTGTGTTCACATACCATGTCACATCCTGCTTCGCCGTCCTCCAGTTGGTGGCCGATTCCTGGTGAAGAACCTGCCAAGCAATAGTTGCCACGCGTGGCCCCCGGGATCAATTCAGACGTCCTCTCTTCCTCATCCTCCTCCTTCCTCCTCCGTCCCCCCCTCGTCCTCGTATTCTTTCCGTGGGGTCCGCGGCGGAGAAATGAGGGCGATTGGAGAAGGTATGGGAAGAGAGAGAGAGAGAGAAAGAGAGAAAGAGAGAGAGAGAGAGAGATTTGTGTGTGTATGTTTTTGAAACTGAAACACCTTGAGAACGATCCTCGGAGCCCGCAGGACGGAAAACGCGACGAAACGTGATCTTCAGCGGAAAGCCTCTGATCAACTCTAAGAGAATCACGCTGCGATGGGTCGCAATCTTCGGCGAGAAGCTCCCGACAGCGCCCACGAAGGAACAGCGGGACGAGACGCGGTCTTCGGCAGAAAGCCTCCGACCGTGAGGAAATCGCATCAACCCAACTGCAGCGATCGGAACTCCGCCGTGTAGTCGGCGGATGTGATCTGGATCTTTCCGTTCCAATGGTGATTCGCTGCCGAGCCCTCGTCGTGATTGCGGGAGGCGTGGCTCATGCACAACGATGGCGACGTCCACCCTTCGATTTCGACAATCTGTGTGGACGCGCGCGCGGCCTGAGCACCCGCGAGCAACATCACCATATTGCGGAGATCTGTAACAAGGCTCGTCGTGTCGAAGGGCCGCGCCCAGGCGACGGCTTCCTCGGGGGTGCCGCGCAGTCCGACATAATATCGGCGCCCTGCTGACCCCTTCTAGTGCAACTGTTGAAATGCAAATGTGGGACCTGCCCCCCTGCGCGCCCCCCTGGGACTGCCACGCCCCGCAAGCCTGGGACGGATCGACACAGTGGTGAGAAACCACCCCCTGCGTTGCGTGGGGAAGGTGCCACGCCTGCCCCGCTCCGCGACCCTGGGACGGATAGTCCGCGGTGGGGAACCACACCCTACGCAGCCCCTGCGGCGTGGAGAAAGTTCCACGCCTGCCACGCCCCGCGACACTAGGACGGATCGACACCGCGGTGAGGGACCACCCCATGCGCACCCCGTGCGGCGTGGATAAAATGCCACACCTGCCGCGCCCCGCGACCCTAGGACGGGTAGAGACCGCGGTAAGGGGACCGCCCTCTGCGAACTCTTGTGGTATGGAAAAAAGGTGCCACGCCTGCCACGCCCCGCAACCCTGGGACGGACAGACACCGCGGTGAGGTGCCACCCCCATGCGCACCCCCCGTGGCGTATAGAACATGCCACGCCTACCACGTCCCGCGACACTGGGACGGATAGAGACCGCGGTGAGGGACCATCCACTGCGCACCCCCCGAGGCGTGGAGAAAGAAAATGCCACGCCTGCCACGCCCCGCGACCCTGGGACGGATATGAGTCGCGGTGAGGGACCACCCCCTGCGCACCCCCTGCGGTGTGGAGAAACTTACACGTCTGCCACGCCCCGCGACTCTGGGACGGATCGACACCGCGGTGAGGGAACACCCTCTGCGCACCCCCTGTGGCGTAGAGAAAATGCCACGCCTGCCGCGCCCCGCGACCCTGGGACGGACACAAACCGCGGTGAAGGACCACCTCCTGCCCACCCCCTGTGGCGCCGAGAAAGTACCACGCCTGCCACGCCCTCCGACCCTGGCGCGCATAGAGGCGGCGCTGAGAGACCACACTGTGCGAACCCCGTCTGCTGTCGAGAAAGTGCCACGCCTGCCACGCTCTCCGACTCTACACGCCAAGCGTGCACTTGCGTTGTATGGTGTGTGTGTGTGTGTGTGTGTGTGCGTGCGTGCGTGCGTGTGTGTGTGTGTGTGTGTGTGTGTGTGTGTGGGTGTGTGTGTGCGTGTGTGTGTGTGTGTGGTGGTGTGTGTGTTTGTGTGGTGTGTGTGTGTGTGTGTGTGTGGGTGTGTGGTATTGTGTGTGTGTGTGTGTGTGCGTGTGTGTGTGGTGTTGTGTGTGTGGAGCGTGCTGTGCTGCGCGTGGGTGAGGGAGGATGAGAAGGGAGGCGGGGGGAAAGGGAGGAAGGAGGAAGGGAGGAGGGAGACGCGGGTGCGACGCGGCAAGGAAGAAAACCATAACCCCGCCAAGGATGTGGGAGACAAAGCATAGATGCGCCTCAAGTTTTTGAAGGTTGTTGGCGTTCTCGCTTTGTCGTCTTCCCGACGCTCCCAGACGGCCCTAGAAGCCCCACGATCGCCCCAACACGGCCCAAGAGGCCTTCGAGAGGGCCCCAAAACGGCCCAAGAGGGCTCCAAGACGGCCCAAGAAAAGCCCAAAACAGCCCAACAGGCCCCGAAGACGGCTCCAAGAGTGGGCCCAGACAGGGCACCTGAGCGGGCATTTCGAGCCGCAAGGTCTCAAGAGGTCCCCACGAAGGCCCCAAGAGGCCCCCAAGAGGTCCCGAAAAGGCCCCCAAGAGACCCCCAAGAGGCCCCCAAGAAGCTCCTGAAGAGGCCCCCAAATTAACCCGCATGTTCCCGCGAACGCTCCGCAGAGACTCCAAGAAGCATCCCTCGGAACTCGGACCCACACCCCATGCACGGTGGCGGGATGGACCGAACACCATTTGTCAATTCCTTTTTTGTTGCGTTTTTTGGTTGTCGCTCTCTCTCTCTCTCTCTCTCTCTCTCTATATATCTATGTATATGTATATATATATATATATGTATAGAATCCGGCTCCCCGTGGCCATGCCAATCATGCGAGGGATCCGTTCCGAACGGAGATCTGCCATCCATCCTTTTTGCCTGTAAGTTTTACCATAGCAGCGATGGGCACAATAACCGAAGGGGCGTTCGGCGCGGGCCTCGTCTTGGGAGAAGGGGCAGCCGTCCAGCGAAGCCGCTGCACAACCCTCTGGGCGCAGGCGGTTTTTAGATCGCGTCCTCTTTCCTGATCTTCTCTCCCCTCGGGGATGGGTTTGCCCGATGTTGGTGCCAATCCCAGCGTACCAAACCGAATCCCGGCTGAACGGTAGCTATTCTGGCTACAGTGGTGGGACCAATCGCGCCTGCAGTTGCGCACGTCCTACACATATGCACCAAACCTCAAACACCAACCTCAAAGCCCAGACCCTAAACGCCAATCCACAAACAACAAACAAAAAGCTCCAAGCCTCCGACCCCGAATGCATAATGGCAAAACCAGCTGCGGAATGTACGGGAGCAACTGCATGGAGCACACAGAGACACGAAGTACAAGTAGGGGGGCCCGTGCTGTGAGAGAACACGTTCTCTCTTTCTGCGGGAGCCAGGGCGCGCCCGGGGCCCTTGTGAGCCACAACGGCGGCACACAAGGCAATTGGGAGAGAGAGGCGCAGGAGGAGGAGAGGCTGACACGGGCATGACAACCACAGCAACCCAACCCCCAAACAACGGATCCGCCACACCAGACACCCAACTTTGCTACCGGCAGCGCTGGCGGTCACAAGCGCGTCTGCAGAGCCGGCGGTTCGCGCCGGGCGCTGAGCACACTGGGCCGGGCGGATGCCGAACACAAAATACTTCACGCACAAACGCACCAACCGCACAACACATAGCACCAAACACGCAACACCAACCATTGGTGGAGGAGGCGGAGGAGGAGGAGGAGGAGGAGGAGGAGGAGGAGGAAGAGGATCCCCAAAGGTTTGACGACTTTTTGCCAATCGACTTGTGGGGATCGAGCCAGATAAATCCAGGCATACGCAGATCAATCGAGGTAAGTCTAAGTGAATCGTGGCAAGTCCAAGTGAATCCAGAGTAAATGGAGGCTGATTCAGCGCGAATCGAGGGACGGCGTAAGTCGTTAAACCATTAACGAAAGGATCGGATACACGCAAGAGTGACCCTGGGTTTAAGAGTGACCTTTGGCGCGCGGCTTTTGGGGGCCACGGGGAGACCAAACACAGGCGCGCAAGAAGCTCTTCTCGCATTGCGTTCGGCGATCAAGGGACCCAAAGAGGGGCCCCCGCACCAGAGGTCACTCCGGCGAAGGGTCACTCTGACGTCTGGTCGAACGGGGGAGCTCCTCCAAACATCAGCGCAAGGACCGGGTAGAGCACCAGCTGCAGCAGGGTCGCCCCGCAGTAGGGCCGCGGGGAGAAGCCCAGGACGCAGAGCTCCACCGCCGCGAGGGCGGCACCCGGCGCGCCCAGGCAGAGGGCGGACAGCCCGACCAGGGGGTGCTGGTCCCAGTGGTATGCCGAGAGGCTCAGAGGGGGAACTGGGGCCCTCCTCGTCTCGCCTCCCCCGCATCCGCCCTCCCCCTCCTCCCGCCGCGCGTCGCCCCTGCTCCTCTCCTCCTCCTCCTCCTGCTCCTCCTGCTCCTCCTCCTGATCCTCCTCCTGCTCCTCCTCCTCCTCCTCCTCCTCCTCCTCCTCCTCCTGTTCCTCCTCCTCCTCCTCAATCCCTCCATCCCTCCATCCCTCCATCCCTCCATCCCTCCATCCGTAGCCATTTTGGCTCAGCTGCTTCGCGCGCGCGCGCCCTTCTCCCCCTGTCGGTCTGGCCGCTGAGCGGCAAATGGCGACGGCTGGTTGCAGGGCTGCCTGTGCGGCGGCGGAGCAGCAAGGCGCTGGTGGTGAAGCTCGAATCTCTCTCTGGCCAGTGCGCCGCGAGCGGAGGGAGGCGACGCGCCAGGCGGCCGCTGGGCGCTTGGCTGCCGCCCTGCGCCGCGTCGTGGCGCTGGAGGGCCAGGTGCAGGCGCTCGAGGTGCAGCTCGACGGCGAGCGCGCGCGCGGCACGCGGCGGCTGCGGCGCAGGCGGTGGCTCTGGCCGCAAGGCGCGGCGAGCTGGTCGCCCGCATGGCCTTGGCGGCGCCGGTGCTGAAGGCGTGCTGGCGGGGGAGCCCGAGCAGCAGGCGCCCCTTCGGCAGGTGCAGCGCGCCAGGCGCAACGCGGGCGCAGCGCGCCGAGGTGCGAGCATCGCTCGCATGCGCCAGCCCGCTCTCAACCGCCTGCAGAGGCATGGGGCGGCGGAGGCAAGGCCGAGAGCTGGCGTGGCCACGGCGAGGCGCA
>CAUYUJ010020844.1:0-57500 GCA_963575745.1 Prorocentrum cordatum
CCGCCGCGGCGGAGGCCGCGCGGGCGGCAGCAGGCCCGGCCGCGGCAATGGGGCCGGGCGGCCGCCCAGGCGGGGGCGCCGAGCCGTTGGCCCGGGCCCCGCCGGCGGCGCGGGCGTCAGCAGCGCGCCGCTGCCGTCGCCGCCGCGCCGCCCGAGATCTCATCCGGCCCAGGCCCCGGCGGCGGCGGACCCAGGTCGCGCCGACCAACCTTGAGCCAGAACGCCTTGAGCCAGAGCTTGAGCCAGGGGGCTACGGAGGTGGTGGGGATACGCGAAACGTCAAGAGCTGTTTCCTGCCCGCGTGCTATGTTTATAGTGCCTTAGATGTAACTCTTGATAGATGTTTTCCCATCGCGCACGAGCGGATTGATCCAGCCGTGCCTGCTCGGCACACCAGGCGAGCATCGAGCAAAGTGCGATGAGTGATTTCGCTGCCCACCACGAGGGGCAATCCAGGAAGCTCCGTGGCGCGCGGCGCGTGGCCGACGGTGGCCCGGGACACCACGTTGAACTGAAGTGCGACCGTATCACAAGGGTGCGCGGCAAGGATGCAAAACCCACGGACGCGAAACCAAAGCCGAAGCCGGAAGCCCACGGCGTATGGCCAGGGGCCTGGATGGGCCAACAGGCAAGGATGCAAAGGCACCCTTGTGAAAGCTAAACTCACCCTCATGTCGGAGGCATGCCCAGGGGGAAGGCAGAGGGGGCGGGCTGAGAAGCTTCCCGAGCCTTCGCCAAGCCCCGCCGCCTTCTGGGAAAGCATGCCCCTTCTCGCATCTCCCCTTGGCGCGCCGCCGATTATTGCCCCGTTTGGCTGTAATCTCCCCCTGGAAGGTCAACGCCGCGGCGTTCAGAGATCCTCGCCGCTGCGCCGGCAAAAGTGCACCTTTCCGAGCCCGTTCTCGTCCCTGGGCGTTGCGTCGGCAGCCTCGCCGTGCCAATTGTTCGGCTGGCCCGGCGGAGCACAAGGGCCCTCAACGGGCCCTCACTCGCGAGGCGGGGACAAATCCCAGCCTCGGATCAATGGGTTCCCGATGGGCCCCCTAGTGAGCTCCTGATCCCGAGAGGGCAAACAACACATGCTGGCCCTGCTCAGGCGGCCTCTGACTTTGAAGCACGCGCATACTGCCCAGCGTGTGCTGGTGCGTGTTCGAACAGAGCACCGCATGGTCCGACACGTGCTCAAGAGCAGAGCGCTTATTTCTTGGGCTCCACGTCACCATGCGAGTGGCCGCCCATTCCACCGCAGCGTTCTTCGTGACCTGGCCCGGCGCGGGATGGGGCAGATGTCCACAGGCAGCCCTGAGCGCACAGCTTTAACTTTCTACGCTCCCTCTGGCCCCAAAAGATCATCAACGCCGCTGCCGTCGCCATCTCCAACATAATCGCCACCACCGTCAGCATCGAGGTCAGAACCCAGATTGATAATCCAGTACGCGTATCGGAGCCGACCCTTCTCAGAGATAATCACTGCCGCTATCAATGTGTCGTCATACTCGTTTTCGTCGTCTTCATCTTGGGCTTCATCTTCATTTTCAGATTCATCTTCACCTTCATCATAAGCGACATCATGATCAGCATCGATCCTCCGGCACCAGGAATGCGTGGTGACGAGGCTCGAACTGGCGAGGTCGCGTGAATACAGGCCCTGGGGAAATGGTTCCAAGGACGAACGAGCCGAGCCAGTGCGTCCGAGCATCTTGTGCCAGGTGTCCACGCTCGGAGCTCGATCCGAAAGCAATCAAGCAATATTTGGCGAGGTCACAACGCTCGAAATGCTCAAGAACCGATGTCCGGGCTGTTTCATTGTCCAGGCCAGGGCCTCTTTGTTTGTTGTTTTGCCTCCTTCCCCTCAGGTTTCAAGACATCCTTCTCTTCCTTCTGACTCTGAGTATCCTCGATATTATCCTCATTATTTTCTTCCTCCTCCTGATCATGATGCTCCTCTTCCTAGTCCTCCACCTCCTCCTCCTCCTCCTCCCCCTGATCCTGTTCCATTTTTCTTGTCTCCTCCTCCTCCTCGCCCCTGCTCTTTACCCCTGCCTCCGAGGGCGAAGCAAAAGGAAGGATCGCGAGAGGGAGGTGGCCTAGGCGGCCGCGCCCGCGCCGGGGAAAACGGGGGAGACGCGCACATTAAAACGAAGCCAGTCCACAAACCTCTTGACGCAAATGAGCTACGGAGCAAACCATCTCTATCCAACCTTTTCTGTAATCTCAACTGCTCAGAGACTATACCGACATGTGCCAAGGGAGATTTACACCCCCATTCGGGCGCGGCGGACGGCAAGCGCGAGCCGGCGCCTACGCCTTCTCGTAGGTAAAGTAAACTTCGTAGCCGAACCCCCCGAATTTCCCAAACTGGTCGAACCTTTCGCCCGACCAAATCCTCGATCACGAGACGCTACCACACGACGCCATCCCACACGACCAGCACCTCTCGCGCACACCCCGCAAATGGCCTAAACACGTATCTAGAACAGACAGCTCCGCATATGAAACGCTCTTCTCACCAACTCTTTGTCATTAACAGTCGTCATCATTCAATCAAGGCCCGTGGAAGAATCAATCAAAAAAAGAGCTTGCAAAATGGCCCCCAGAATGCCCTCAGCACTGGCGCTAAGGGATGTTGATTTGTCACTTCTCGTTGGCCAGCTCGGCTGGTATGCTCTCAAGGTAGTCCAGTACTCTATGGAAACTGCTGCCTGCCTCTGAAGTCGCGAATCCAATCTTGTCGCAAGGCGGTCTCATCTGCGTCTGGTTCAGCTTCTTGGTGAGATGTCTGCTGTATTCACGTGCCCCAGAAAATGCCTGATCACGATCATATGTGCCTTCGCCTGGTCCTGCAGTCGAAGGTATATGGTGTCCAAATGTCGAACCATACCCAAGCCCAGACGGTTGGCTATACCCTCTGCGGCAACGCTGTCACTCTGCCGATCGATCAGCGCCGAGGTGAGGTTGATGGGCCGCAATGCCCGCGCTTCAAATTCGCAGGCCATAAGCTGCAAACCGAACGCGTGCGTCGTGCCCTTGAGCACGGCGCAGTACTCACATTCTCACAACTAGACAGGGCAACGTTGATCGGGGCCATCAAAGCTTGCTAGACCAAGCCGGAGCCCATTTCCAACATCGTTACGCTCCGAGACTTTTGTGCAAGTGATTATCCCGCCCAGTCTGCATCCACGGCGTGGTCGATCTTACCAGGTAGTAGCTGCAACTCGTGCCTCAATCTTCTTGACTGAGCGTGCCTGAGGTATCCAGACCGTTTCAGGTTCATCAGGTCCGCCTCCGCGGGTGTCCTCGTTCTCTTGGCCAGCGCCGACGCAGTGTAGCTCAGGTCTGATATGTTTATTGTCGCCTGCTCCTCCTCCTGCTCGCCCCTGCCCCTTGTCCATGCCTCCGAGGGCGAAGCAAAAAGAAAGGGCGCGGGCGGGGGGCGGCCTGGGCGGCCGCGCCCGCGCCGGGAAAAACGGAGGGGGGGGGGGCGAGCAAGTTGGAACAAAGCCAGTCCACAAACCTCTCGACGCAAACGAGCTGCGAAGCAAAGCATCTCTATCCAACCTGTCTTGTAATCTCAACTGCTCAGAGACTACGCTGACATGTGCCAAGGGAGATGCGCGCCCCCTTTCGGGCGCGGCGGACAGCGGGCGCGAGCCGGCGCCTGCGCCTTCTCGTAGACCGTATCAATTCCGTAGCCAACCTCCTCGAACTCCTCAAACTGGTCGAACCTTTCGCGACCACGAGAAACTACTCCACATCGCCATCCCACGCGACCAGCACCTCTCGCGCACGGCCTGCAAATTGCCGAAACATGTATCTAGACCAGACAGCTCAGCATATGAAACTCTCTCGCAAACTCCTTGTCATTAGTAGTCGTCTCCAGTCAATCAAAGTCCGCGGAAGACTCGACCCCAAAGTGGGCCGCGCAAAATGGCCCCCAGAATGCCCTCAGAACGGGCGCCAAGGGACGGTGATTAGTCACTTCTTTGTTGGCCAGCTTGGCTGGCATGCTCTGAAAGGTAGTCCAGTACTCTGTGGAAACTGCTGCCTGACTCCGACGTAGCGAAACCCATCTTGTCGCAAGGCGGTCTCATCTGCGTCTGGTTCAGCTTCTTGGTGAGATGTCCGAGCGGGGTCTCGCTCGCAGCACTCTTGCGAGCCTCCGCGGGCTCCGCCGCCGCCCCGGGCGGCCCCGCGCTGCCGCGGCTAGCCGCGGCGCCCTGAGTCGGCGCAGCTGGGGCCGAAGCCAGGTCGGTCGCCGTTGCTCCTCCAGAAAGGGGCTGCTCGATCAGCCCCTCCGGCCTGCCCATCTTGGGCGCACTCGAGGATGGTGCCCCGCCAGCCTCGCGCGGCCAGCCTAGCCCTTCATCGGCCACTCCTCGACGCTATCGCGACGCTCTTATGAGCGCGCTATTCTCGCCAAACCTTCAGACGTCAAACTGACGCACCCTGGGCAGCCTCGCGCCTGCCCATACTTCTCGATATCTTCAGCAGAACGTAGCGCTTCCTGATGGCGGCGTCGCGCTCGTCCTGCCTGCGAGCTGACAGGCGCAGAGGTCCTCGAGGCCCTTCGAGCTCGGTTCCAAGGCAGACCTCCTGAGGTGCATTCGTGAGCTGCGCCCGCTCATCCGACTGCCAGGCCTGCCCCTGCGGCGACCTCTTGAAGCCGTGAGCTCTCGCGACGCCGTTCGTGGTCATAATCATGAAGGCCCCTGCGCGGGACTGATCGCCCACGCTGTCCCGGCAGCATCTCGAGTTCCAGGGTGCCGCGAGCATCTCCAATCCCGAGCGGCCTGTCGGAGATGCGCTCGCCGAGGTCGCCCCCCCCCCCCCCCCCCCGCCCCACCCGACGCACTCCTGCCGTGGGCCCGTCGCCCCCGACCCTGAACTCGGCGGCCGGGTCGGCCGCGAACTGCGGGAGCCACGCGACGATCGGGTGGTCTGGCGAGACGTCCAAGCCCAGCGCTCGACCCAACGAGCAGAAATTAGCCCTGAACGCCTTCTTCGCCTCTCTGACTGCGACCGCACCTTCTCCCTTGCTCCCGTGCTCGCCCGCGGGCACCTCCTGGGGCGCGCGCGCGCGATCTTTTGCCGACGGCTACGATCGCGGCATTCCCGATCGCGCAGATGCCCGCCCCCCCATCTGACTTGACGCGGATACGCCTGTGGCCCAGGTGCTTCAGAAATCCGACGAGCCACTTCGCGATGAAATTCGGCGCTGTCTCGTCCTTCGCTGCCGTCGTGCCCCCCGCCTTTCACGGGCGTTCGGCTGCCGCCAGGAGGGTGTGGAATTTGGGTCCTCGATGTCCGCTGACGCCCCCCCGACGAAGCCGAAGCCGACGCTAGCGACGAGGTTCTCTGAGTCGCGATCTCGATCGGCATGTCTATGCTCGTCGCCGCAGCCGGAGGCCATGGCGCAATCCTCACACCAAGATCGGAATACTGCGTGCCCCGACGCGACGTGCCGGGTCATCTCGCTGTGGCTCGGGCCTGCGGTGCGTGTCTTGACGCGCGGCAGCGCCGCCTCTGGCGCCCGCTCCCCCCCCCGCCCTCGTCGCGCCCCCCCGGCGCGCGACCCGGGCCTTCAGCCGGAGCGCCTCGCGCGATCGGTCTCGCGGCCGAGCCTGCCAGCGAGGGCCCCGAAGCAAGCCCCCAAAAGGACATGGGTCAGTCGGTCCAGCTCCAACGCGAACGCGTCTATCGTCCTGTCCTCCACTTCTCTCCAGGTAGCCCGCGTGCAAGCCGCTCTCGACGCGCAGCGGGCTCGCGCCCCTCTCGTGCCAGACAGCCCCCTCGATCATCCCGGTGACGTGGAGAGCCGCGCCCGGGCCCTGTCGATGTCAACCACGTATCCATTCCTGTCTGGTGAACTGACTGGCAAGGGCAGGCGGCTCGTGGGCGTCGGCCGCTGATCCCTTCTGCAATCGGGTGCATCACTCCGACTGGCCTCCCACTCGAATGCCGCCGGTGTCGGGGATGATCTCTACAGGTGCCGCCCTTTACCTCGTGCTGCAGTCCGCCGCGCTCTTCTGACCCTTCGTCTCGGGGGGAAGGTCGTCGCCGCCGCGCCAGCGTCGAACGCGCGCCGAGCCCGGTCGCCGCCGTCGCAACTCGCTTCAACGATGTTCAGTTCCAGGGCGCGAGTATAGATAATCCAGCTTCACCCGATGACGGTAGCAATGACATCGAAGTGCTGACTGCATCATCTGCCCAGCACGAGTTCGCTGCGCGTCAAACGCGCTGTTGCCCCAGCGGCGGCCCTTGCCCTTTCTGTCCTTAGCTTTGCCTTTCGTATGTTCTTTACTGGAGCCTTTGCCGCTCTTGCTGTCTGACTTGCCGCTGTAAACCTTCGAACTGCAATCCTGAGCCTCGTGCCCGTGTCCCCCGCACTTCCAGCGCTGGATTTGACGCGTGCCCGACTTGCCTTTGCCTTTGCCTTTGCCATCCGTGCCTTTGCCGCCAGACGTCGTGCCCTGACCGGCAGCGGCATCGTGGACCTGGTAGACCGAGTGAACGACCATGGCGTCGCTCTTGGTCTTGCGCTTGAGCGCGCCCTGGGACTGCCAGGTTTCGAAGGAGCTGCGACTCTCCTCTACCATCTTGCCCATCGTGTCTAACGTCGTTTGTTCATGGCCAGGTTCAGCTCCAGGTTCTCGGGCACCATCGTCTCGGAGGCCGCCATCTTCACGTCTTCGTCGACCCGCTTGCCCTGGCCATCAGCCCGCTTCTTCTTGCACCCGCGCATCAGCACCTTCCACTCCTCCAACTTGGCATGCAGCTCCACGAGGGAAGAGCGCTGCTGGTTCGTGATCAGCTTGAACAACACTCTGCGCTTCCCGCTAGGCGACGGATCCCATCTGCAAACCAGCTTCCTCATGGACTCCGCTCCGTTGCCCTCCTGGATGCTTTGCGCGATCGAGCAAAAATCCCCCATCCGCGAGCGTCTCCAGGGCAGCGTGCAGCTGGCTGACTTTCTCCTTCAGATCTGGAAGGGCGTCGTTCTCGCCAGCGTCGGGGCCGAACTCCTCATCCAAGGCCCCCGTGGAAATGGGCACCAGGTCCTGGGCCTCATCCTCGGCGCACTCCAGGGCGCCTCTGGACGTCTCTCCGAGGGCAGCGATCAGGCATGCACGCGTCTTGCGATACCACTCCACGAATTCGGTCTCGTCGTTCTTGAAGATCGCTGGTTTGCCCGGGCCCTTGGTGTCCACGAGCGGAAGCCCTGGCAACGCCTCGTCCTTCTCCGCCCTTACCACCGCTAGGTTCTGAACTGCGTCTCCGGGTTACTGTGTTCACCGAAGAATTCCTTGAGGGTTGCGCTGTGCCGCCTGCGATTGAATTATCTTGTTCAAGTTGGAGTCCTCCTGCGGCTGGGCTTGCCGATGCGACTCGACGAAGGATAACCGACCTTGCTCGTTCATGCTTCATGCTTGATACACTTCCGGCACTGGCCAAGATGCGCCCCGAATCTCTTCAAACATCGCCACTCTCCAGAACGTGAATAACAGCCGCCTCCACGCCTGCCTCCCCCCCCAATTACCCCGTGCAAAAATTGCGATGCGCGCGCGTTCGGTTATCACATATCATGAGTTTCCTGAGCCCCTTGCAACATATGAGCAAAATGCACGCGCGCGCGTCGTTGCGCGCGCGTGCCGAAATCTCTCAAACACCTTAGGCGCGGTCAGGATGTCAAAATCGAGCGCCCCCATAACATGTAGAATCGCTTGGTTTCGCAGCCCGAATGTCCAAACACAACTTGCGCTCGGGCCCGTGCGACACTTCATACATATATATATATATATATATGTATATATGTGTGTACGTAGATATATATATATATATATATATATAAACGCAACTGGTTGTCACCGTGCGAATAACTTGCTTCCGCGCGGGCCTCTCGCGCGCGCATGTCCGAATCGCTAGATCGCCCGTGAGCGCGCGCTGTTGCAATAACCCATTGCAAGACGACGGGGCGAGATTCACGCGAGCGCGCCCTCGCGCGCGCATGCCGAAATACATCAGACACCTCAGGCGTCGCCAAGATTTCAAAATCGAATGCCCCGATAACAGAAACTCTTGGTGTTGCAACATCAATTCTCGAAAATGTTTCAGCTCGCTCTCCTGCGAATTCTTTAGAAAACCGAGGGATTCTCAACTTTGTCATGTAAATCGGCCAAATGGGCTCCTCGCGCCGCGCGTCGAAATCATCAAAACGCCCCTGCGCGCGTGCTGGGGGGGCGGCACGATCCGCGCCAAATGTGGCCACGCGGGCCGCTCTCGCGCGTCGCCCGCGCGCGCGTGCCGAACTCTCCCAAAACCTCCATCGCCGACGCGAGGGCGCCGTCATCATCGTCGTAGAATTGGCGCCGTCACAAGCCCTGCCGCTGTTGTTGCAATCGTCGTCGCTAGCATCGGTGTCGTCATCATCGCGTCCGCCGTCGTCGACGTAGCCATGGCACCGCGCCGGCCCAAGTCGCCGACTCTCACTGAAGTGCCCGCCGGGGAGCGCCGACGCGGCCGCGTCGTCGACGCCAGACTATCTAGCCGCTGCGCGCGCGAGAATGCGCGGGCTAGCGCGGCCGCGGAAATGCGCCGGCCAACTCCATGCTCGCGTCGCAGTCGCCGCCGCCCAGAATTTGCAGACTAAGTTGCGGGCGGGCGGGCGGGGCGCTTGCCCGAGCAGCGGAGTGGACAACTCGCTGCGAACAGAAATTACTTGCACCCCATAGCTCACGCATTTCACAAAACCTTTCGCCGTGACAAGTCCCTCGCAATGCTGTTCCCAGTGCCCGCCCGAATCAGGGTGTCCGTACAAAGATAGGTACAGTGGACACACAGGGTTCCTCATGTTGGACCATGCTGTGGGCCATTCATCACGAGGCAAGAAAACCCAAGTGGGAGTTCCTCCCAACTTTGATTGTGTGTAAGCTTGTCGAGCGTCAGCTTGTTCGATGATATGGCCTTCAAACAGCCCGTACGTATCAGCTGCTTTGCTGGCCTGCAGTGTCGCGGGACTGCTGGAAAGTTCCTGAAATAGTGCCACGTCTTTGTTTTGATCTTTAACACTTGAACCGTCAAAGACCACCCGACCTTTGTGCTCGCGGTCTTTGTGCCCCAGCGGTAACTCTGAATTCTTTTCAACAAAGATCGCAAACAAGCGGCCAACATGGGCCGTTTTCCCTTTTAGTTCTGCAACAACATCGGACTATTCCCTAACACCGTCTTCAATCCACGTGCCAATGTCTCGCAGTCTGTCCCACTCTTTCCTCAAGGCAGCTCGAGCGTCTTGTTTGCCTTTGCCTCGTCTTTCGAGACAGATCTGGCTACAGCGGCATCTATGCGGGCGCATTGCCAGTCACTGGGAGGTTGGAAAGGCTCATCAATGACAGATATTATATCTGTAAAAGGATTATAAAAGTATTGCAAATCAAATCTTTCTTTGTCACGATGACTGATATCTGTGTCAGAGTTATCTCGTAACGGCATTCGAGGCGCGCTTCGCCGCGACGCGGCGGCCGCCGGACTCGAGGTCAGATCTTCCATTATCATCGTCGGACAAGGGATCCCTGGCGGCTGAGCCGGAGGGTAGCCCGTCTCTTGCTATAGTGCCTCCATACCATGTTTGTTTCCACCAAATGTCTTCGTCATCCGACAGGTGTCCGTCAGGCACGTCTTCTTCTGATGAATCGTAAGTGTAAGATGTGGTTTGACAGCCCTGGGCGTTTCGCGACGCCGCCCCTCACCCGCTGCCAGGGGTGTAGCACGGGCTGCCGTTTTCTATTCGACGTAGCTGCTCAGCCACCTTAGGCGCAGTTAGCCTGGCTTCGGGGAGAGCCGCACGTGGCTGAGCCACTGCGGGGTCGGGCGGAGTCGGTGGGTCTTCCAAGTCTAGACCAATATCACGCAGAAGACCTAGGCAAGGACCGGGATCCTCTATACCGAAGAACCCTCTCTTTTCAGCCCTGTATTGTTCCACGGCCTGTTGACGCTGTGCTTGGGTCATGTTGAACCATCGTCCAGGATGTATCCCGGGATTGGTAGACTCAGGTAACTTCTGTAGCCATTGGGCACTGTACTTTGGGTCTGGGTCTGTGACCCACACTCGGGTTATAGGCGCATAATCAGGGTCATAATAAAGAACAACTCGTATGCTACATGTTTTTCGACGACCTGCCAACGGGAGTTTCTGAGTTAATTCTTGTCTTGTAAGTCCAGCAACAATCCGTCTGTCTTCGAAATACTCAAGTGTATCCAGATTTTGAGTTGTTCGGGCAAGAAGTTGCCCTTTCCCTGGGACTTTCTCACACGGCTTAGCCGCTGAGAAGTTGGACTGTCTGTCCAAACGATACTCAAGTTGTGCGAGTCCTAGTTTTTGTTTTTATCTGCAGGATGGGAGTCGCGCTGAGGACCCCTGCCGTCAACTACCAAAAGCACATCACCCACATACAAACCCCCAGGACCGTCGTCATCAAGATCGGCCTCGGAGTCGATACGCGGTGCGCCCTCGCCTTCCTGAGGAGGCGGTGGTACCGGAATGGCAGGACCATCAGCATTAAACATCTTGTCTGGTATTATCCCTGTGGCTGGTTGCGGTCGGTCTGAGACGGCCGCGCCTTCTCCTGTTTCTGCAGGGATTGTGACGGAACGTACCTCCGTCGCTGCTTTCTCGTATGCTTGTCGCAAAGGAAACAGAGGCGATTGATCGTCCGCAGTACCATCTAAGATGTTGCTGTACACTTGATCAGACTTCTCGATCGCGGGTCGTTTTCCCTCTGGAGTGCGTCCCGACTCCATATTCAGTCCGTCCAATTGTCTCAGAGGTATTCCATAACTATCAGGTCCAACCAATCCCCCCGCTTCATGCACATGACCCAAGTATATCCCTGGAATCATCGTTGCCCCAATCTTGGCCGCGCGGAAACGGGACTCAGGCGGAGGCGCATAGAAGATCAGTGATCCGAAGGGAAGAAGCGGACCATTGAACTGGCATCCAAAGCGTCTTTCCCAGCTGGACTGCCCTTCAGCAGGGGTCCTTGTATTGTAGCCTAAGCAGAAATATCGAACTGCATAGGCCCAATATGGTGGTGGGAGGCCAGCCTGCGTGAGTAAGGCTCTAGCACCCATCTGCACCACGCCGTTCGCGCGCTCGGCGACAGCATTTTGTTTCTTGTTTCCTGGGATGGTAGGATCATGGGCAATATTGAGCTCGCAACATGCCCTAGCAAGCTCTCTTGCCCCATCTGTATAACAGGATTCTAACTTGTCCTCCGGGGCTCTAAGGTTTACTAAAAAGTTACAAACGTGAACCGCAGACTTGTCGTGTACACCCTGAGCGGCGAGAAAATCTGTAGGTCGGTCGCGAAAAGTCACACACGCGGTCTCGTCGTGGAGTCCCCGCGAGAGTTCATCCATCGCAAACCAATGATCCATCGTCGTCAGTTGTCCGAACGAAGTGGGGTTAGCGTATGGGCGCGGAGGAACCTTTAGCCCTTTGTTCTGCGCTTTGCGCTGTTGTTTCCTGATAGCTTTGGCCAAATTGCACACTGGGCAATGTGGGTTCTTCGGAGTATGGGTTAGAAGGTGCGGTAGGGAGGCTGCGGCCTTTCTGAGCCGCTCGGCAAGGGTCTCCGACACCTCAACTTCCGCAACGTCTGGGTCTAAATCTGGCGGTGCGTCGACGTCGACCAAGTCGACGCCGTCAGCGTCTCCAGCTTCACCCTCCTCGGGTCCTGGGGCCGCGTTGCACGCATCGGAGTCCAGTCCTCTACTTGCTTCGTACGGGGCGTATCCTGAAACTCCACGCCTGAAATGGCATCTGTATGCGGCAGCACAAGCCTCGGCTTTGCCGGGCTGCTCGTCGAATGGACCGACGGCTTGACCGTGGTCGGGCAAAGCTGAGAGACTATTGGAGGCAACAATACCGGTTGGCTTCCGATACCAACCGCATTCGCTGGCCAACTGAGGCGAATAGTAGAAGTAGGTCAACCGAGGACGGGAAAACGGGCGCGATCTCGGTCGGCCGCCCATCAGCGCACCTGTGGGTACCAATCAGCTCATGTGTGCGCAGGTCTATGGTTACGCGAGTCTGGACAGCGCGGGGCGGAGGGCCTCCCGCAGATTCCACGTTGTCCAGGAATGCCTTGGCGCCCGGCGCCACGCAACACCACCGCTCGAGGGGCTCACTCCTTCTGGCGGCAGCTGCGCACATCCACTGACCCAGCGCCTCTTTGCCTGATAGGGCCAAGTATGGTATCTTGCCCTCAACGGCTAGGTCCACTCTTTGGCCGTTGGGCAACAATAGGTAGAGCCCTTGGCCGGCTGGCCAAAAAAACTAAAACCGTGATCCATGCACCGCTCTCCTACCGAGATCACGCGCGGGGTCTCCAGCACGACTAACGCGTTAAAACTACCACCCTTAAATGTGGGACACGCGATGCGAACTGAACCGAGGGCCTTGGATTCTCCCCGGGCAGTGTTCAGAGTGATCGATTGCGGCAGCTTTCGTAGCAATCTCATGGCACCTGCGATCCTAATATATTTCTCCGCAATTAGGTTGTACCCACACCCAGTATCTATAACGAAGCTCAACGCCCCCAGATACGCAGCGTCTTTGTCTGTGCATCCAGCAGCAGCTGAGCCGCGCGGGCTTTCCTTCCCCTCTTCGTCTTTCAAGCAGAGATGCCAGACGTGACCTTGCGACAGACGCCCTCGACTGGATCGACATCTGTCGGCGCATCTCTCCTGGGAACCATCATCTATCTTTGCTACTTGAAGGCAACTCTTTCAAGTCGTGGCGACGCGCCTTTCCCCAAGTGATAGTCGGCTCCTCAGTAGAGGGGTGAAAACGGATACGGAGATTGCATCGGTTGCTGTCCCGATGTCGCATGCAACTTCTACTAGGGGGAACGCGTCAGTACTTTTTAATCGCGCCCCGAGAAAGAGGGCACAGGAAATTCGCAAGGACATTGACGAGACTCTCAACCTGTTTCCTGCCGTCCTGTTGAAATTCACCTTTGGAGGTATATCAATAATCTCCTCCATCGGCGCTAGAGGCAATGGCCAACACTTTAGGGCTGGTTTGTTTTTCCGCAGGAATGCCCCGAAATAGTAGGGCGGGGCACGCGACGGCACCCAAGCTGACTGAATCAGCGGGTCTCTTCCATCTCCCCCGTTTTCTGCTCAGCCGACGCAGGCTTCGCCACGTCTGTCCAACGAGGATGACCAGAAAGAAAACCATTAGCAAAATTATGTCTGTCATTCCTCCCGCACTGACGGCTGAGCCGCCAGTGTGGAGCCGCTGTCACGTAACTGGATGACCTGGGGTGGTCTTGGCGAACCAGCATTCTTTCCCGCGTGAGCACTTTCCCGTATCTCTGTAAGAGCGACAGACCATGTCTTTGCCTTTGCCACCGCCTTTGTTCTTCCCTCCATCCTTTTTGCGTTTGTCGGAATCAGCACTAGTGGCTCGTGAGCCACCATTACTTCCCGTCGAAGAGATATTGGCAGCAGCAGCGTTGGCCTGTTTGGATGCACGCTCATATCCCAAAGATTGTCCAGCGTCAAGTTTCGCTTGTTCCCATTTGTCACGCTTCAGCTTCTCAGCATCGGTAAGATGGGCCTTGTGGCACCCGTCCTCGGGTCCTCGACAATTCGTGGGGTCTCGGGAGTATGCGTAACACGGAATATTACTGTCTTTCCCACGTGACTGACTTCTATTCTTCTGCTGTCCTCCTTTCCCTCGGTTTCCAGTCGGGGTCTGGGATCGTCCCTGCCCCTTTTGGCCCCTGTCCTTCGATCTGGCTCTCGGGTTCATCCTGGGCAGGGGCAGCACTGGACTTTCGTCCCGCACTCGGCTGAGCCGGCGCGGCGTTCTTGGGCTTCCTGTGATTGAAGGGACAGCCTTTTCCTGCGTGCGGGCAAAATTCGCCCTTGGTAACGTATCTGCACGTGGTTTCACCCTTGGTTTTCCCGCTTTTCATGACGTCCGAGGATTGTCCCAACTTAGTGGCAATCTCTGCCGGGGCGGCTTTGTTGCCTGCGTTCCTCCGATTGTCGTTGCCTCCGCCGAATCGTGCTTGTCGGGCACGTTGGTTTCAGGTTCCCTCATGCACGCTGATATTCCATTCTTCCTTGTCTCGCAACATCATTTCTTCAATCTGCCGCACTAGCCACTCGTAAGTTTTGACGCCTTGTCCCGGCCTGTCTCTTGGCAGGTCATATAACTTACATACAAAATCCAGTTTGTTCGGCTTTCTGCATTGCTCAAGAAAGTGTGTATGAATCGAGGCCCTCATCTCATCGGACGGAGGCTTTGCGCCATAAAGCTGTTGGTATACGTCTGTCCACTCATTGTGGAAATCATACAGGTCAGCATCAGGTTTGTGCGGGACTATCTTTACTTTAAAGAGGTCACGCGAAATACGACGTTGTCCCAACTCCGACCTCACCGAACACCAGTGACAAATCGCCCGCACCATCTCGCGTCCAGTCATGAACCTTCCCTCGGCCTGGGCGCTGAATTCCATGCGAGAAACCTGTTGAAGCAAAAGAGTATGATGAGGAGGCTGGTATCGACTCTTTCGCATCCTGTTGAATTTCTCGATAATATTCGTTGCGGCCATAAGGTCGAGACGCTGGAATCGCCCAGCATCCTTGAGTTGCTCGTCCTCCACGGCTGGGTCCATAGCCTCGGCAATCCAGTGCTGTGCCGCCTGGCTCTCGGGCGATGATCCAGCGATGGCGCGTATTGCGTGCATCTTCCACTCACGAATGTTCGTAACATCGGGGATGTCCAACAAATCAATTTTCTGATTGTTACCGACCTGTCTCCACTGATCCAAGGGCGTGCTCTCGTCAATTACTATCGAGTCGCGCGGTCCGCCGGGGCCATGGGGCCCCCTGCGTCCACCCCCGCCATCAGAGGGGTCTGACCCCCCTGGACTCCCTGGAGGCGATCTTCGCGGTCCTCTGCCACGATCATCTTCGTGTGAAGATGCGATCTCAGTGTTGGGATCGTCGCTCTTGTCATCATCTTCTCCGCCCCGTCCTGCTTTGCCCGGCGACTTAGTCGCCGTCGTTCCCCTAGGACCATCTCCATAGGTTGTGCGGAGATTGGCGAGGGTATTATTTTCATTAAGTCCAGTTAGCCTCATCCCTGCAGGGAGTCCACTTTCAGCGGTACTCGGCTTAGCTGGACCTTCAAGGGCAGGTCCTGGGACAGAATAATGTCGTTGCAACAACGGTCTCAAATGGGTTTCTTGCGACAGCAATGGAAATCCGAACGACTTCGATGTGAGTCCGACTTCACGTTTTGTTTCAGTGTGCGGATTCGGGTCGGCGATGATAGCCTTAAGCCTCATCATTCCTATCTCTCTGTTAGCCGCGTTCGATGCAATCTCTTCTTCTCGCATGTTAGCCGCTGACCTTTCACTCTTCCACATATTGCATCTAGACTGCCACATCCGACGCAGTTGTCTGTCTTTGGTCGACAGCAAACTGCACAAAACTGGTCCACGGGAAGCGCGTTTCCATTCCCATCGGGAGGAGGGCGTATGGCACCTCCTACCAGCATGGTCGATGCTCCCGCATTTGCCACGGTCGCCTGGTCGAACTGCGTAGGGGCAAGCGCGATGCTCGACGCCTGAGCCGTCGAAAATTGGTGTGTGTGTGTGTGTTCGACCCGAACGGCTTAGCCGGCGGGCATTTATTGTCGCTCGACATTATACGCTGAAGAGACGATCTGGCTTCCTCATGCGATTTAAGCTCTTCTATATAGAGATTGTTCTGGTTGTTTATCTTCGCAGCTACAGCTTGGGTGTTGTCTGCTTTCAGCCTGGCGGCTTTGAGCTCTTCTTGTAATCCCTGCTTTTCTCGTTCCGCCACGGCTGTCGCGATGTGTTATCCTTCTATCTTGGCCACCTCAACAGCAGCGGCAACCATATGAGCGTCCGCAGATTCTTCGTTCGCCATCATGACGGTCCGTCTCTCCGAAGTCAATAATTATCTGTATTTGTCTTCTGCTTCCCTCTCCACTTGCCATTTCACGGCCTCAGTCTGGTTGTACAAGTGTTCTATAAGCGCTTGTTCGCGCTCTCTAGCGGCCATGGCTAGGGCGATCCGTTCAGCCTCAAACGTTTTCCTGGCTTCGATCACAGATTCAATTCATTCTTCTCTGTCCATCCGAGCCCTTTCAGCCGGATTCGCCTCAGTAGTCAGAAACTATCTCTGAGCGTTAGCCTCTGCTAGCCTGGCCTGGTCTTGAATAGACTGCAAGAAGAGATACGTGCAGTTGTGTTCGTCCATTGGGTAGCACTCCGTGCATAGCCATTGCATGTTACACTTGTTACAAACGTCCGAGCAGTTCCTGCACACTGGGTTCCTCCATGCACCTTCGGGCTTGTTGGCCTTTCCTGGGCATCTGTTATCCGCCTGAGGCGCGCAGCCAGGATTCGGATTCCAACATGCCTCCATCATAGAGACTGTACTGTTGCTTCTAGAGGTAGACCTCGCCCCTGATCTTGGTATTTTGGGTCTTCCCCTGCTCGAAGCGTTTGACCTTGGGCGAGCAAAAGTACTTTCTGGTGGTTTGGGCGCATTTAAGAGCTCCTCATCCTTCTCGTCTCGCTTGATTAGCTGAGAGTATATATCTTGTTGTCCGACCATTTCTTCGTCCTCAACAACAGCCGGAATGGTGGGTTGCCACTCGCCTGAGGTGGTGGCGTTACGGAAGAAGCCCTCTTTTAACGGCGAGACGTTTAGCTCGTAGTCCTCGTTCCGTTGTTTCTTGAGGTTAGGCGCAAGAGTTCGCCCAGTGGACTCCCTCTCATGCTTTGTTTCAGTCTCCGTCCTGTCCGCCTGAGGCGTCAGGATACTAGTGTCCTCATCGGATCCATCTGGAGACCAGCTTCTGTCACGAGCAGGGATGTGCTCATCCAGCATCACTGACAACGCTCGGCTCAGGGAAAAGTCATTGTTGATACTATCAAAATTTTCATCCATGGAATATATGTCGTGATCTTTGTCCAATGGGTCGTCGCTATCCTGACCGAATTGCCCGTTAAGTGCTATAAGGGTTGGGGCAGTAATGCGCATACCCACCCAATCTACGGGGATGTTAGGATACGCATTCGGAATCCCTTCGGCTTCTCCTGGCCGGCTGGCTTCGCCAGCGGCAATGGCGGTAGCCTGTGGAGCATTCTGAATGGGACTTATCGACTCCGTCGATTTGGCACTTAACCTGGAAGAGAATGCACCTCTTCTGGCCCTTGGCGCGACGCCTTCTCGCCATTACCTATCGGAGCCCCTACTGTGGGCATATCTACCGACATTTCGGTTATCCCATCAGTACTTCTCCCCCTGGTGACCCGATCGGCGATTGTCGAAGGAGGGATTCGGTCTTGAATAGGACCGATTGTATATGTTTCGTGTCCATCATGTTGTTCAACGCGCCTATCTGCGCCTCTCGAGATATTAGACGCGATGTTAGTCTTATCATAGCTCTCTCCCGCACCGACTGAATCGCGGGGCACGACTTGAAGATCCCCTCCTGTATCTGGCGGCCCCGCGTCGACTGCATCGCGCGTTTCGGCTGATGACCAGCCTTTCCTCTGAGAGCCGGGGTAAGATGACAAAGTAAGTAAGATCCCATGTTCACTCTGCTCAGGGAGAGCGGAGGCGGGCTGAGACATTAATAAGACAGATATCCGTTAAGCTAAACCACTCGATCAGGAATAAGAAGGGAGGAGGAAGGCCGAGGACGGACGACGACGGATCGCCCGCGCGCCCCAGCGCGCACCTTTTCTCTCCTGCCAGCCGAGGTCGGCTGGTTTGAGCAGTAACACAGCTGCAGAAACGCAGCGTCAGTACACGCGGGCAGTTCGTTGCATGCAATCTAAGTTATCTTTGAATGTAGTATTAGGCGGAGAGGAGCATATTTACTTATCCCCCTTGCCGCCGCCCTTCTTGCTGGCCTTTTCCTTGATGATATTCTCGATGTCCCTTTTGTCGTCGGGCCCGTGACGATAGATGCATCGATCGCCGAAGGGGCATTCCGAAGGGTTTGCCGCGTGGCGACATCATCACCAGGCTGGTTCCCAAGCTTGACCACGGTGCCCGCGGGGTAGCCGGCAGTGGGCGTGTGCGCCTTATTCTTATAGTGCATGAACTTGCAGTCTTTGTCAAACTTGCGCGCCCCCGCTCGCCAGAGGGCGCAGGGGAACTGCTTGGGTTCCTGGTTCGCCGCTCCGGCCCGCGCGTCCGCCTTGGCCTTTGGCTCAGCCTTGGTCTTCGCCTCGGCTTTGGCCTTCGCCTTGGCGAGCGGCTGCGCCTTCTTCGGCGGCGCCGCGAGGTTGTCCGCCGTCTTCTGCTGGCGCTTGCGGGCGCACAGCGCCCTTGCAGCGTCGTAGAGGTACTTGAGGGTCTGCTCGTGGCTGCCAGGCGTGGCACTGTCGAAGATCTGGAACTCGAGAGCCAAGTCTGGGCACTGCCGGAGCTCCGGCACGACGATTGCCAACAATAAGCGTCCAAATATGCCTCCAGATCGCCACTGAACTTCAGCGCCTGAATCGTGGACAGATCGACGTGGAGCGCCTGGCCAAAGTTCACCTCGCACCGCTTCCGGATCATGTATAGCACAGGCCTGCCGCCGAACGGGCGGATCTCGCGGGCGCACCGCTCCTGGTAGAGCTGCACCTCTCTGCCCACGCCTCCGGTGGCAACCTTCCTCAAGGCGCTCGCAAGCTCGGTGTCGAACGGGGCCCTCCTAGACAGAATCGTCTCTAGGGTCTCGACGTCCGTCGCGAAGAAGACCTCCCTGAAGTACTTCAGTGTCCTGGTCTTCGACCTGTTGGAGCACCGGCACGCCTCCGACAACAAGTCGTTCACCCACTTGCGCAGGCCGTGGGCCGTCGGCAAGCCTCCAGCTTCATCTCCTTGGCGGGCGTGCGCCGGCGCATGAAGGCCTCGTCCTCGTTCTCCGAATCCGAGTCAAGCGAGAACATGACAGGAGCAGCAGGGTTCGCCAGCAGCCACGCCCGTCGTGCCAGATCCGGGGCTGCAATCGCGGACGCGACCCTGCGGTCAAAGGGAGCAGCAAGGACCCCAGCTGGGACAGCAGCCCGCGCTGGGCATCCGCCTCCGCCGGCTGCAGGAACAGCTGCAGGAGCGGCAGCTCCAAGCGAGGCGGCGGATCCTGGGACCACCAGCTGCGGAAGCCCCGGTCGAACAGCAGCCGCTCTGGCAATCTCTGCTTCCCGTTGTAGTTCAAGCCCCCGTCTCTCGGCTAGAGCGGACTCCTCGCCCCGCATCCTGGTCTCGGCGGCCAGAGAATCCTCCAAGTTCTCGAAGACCCCCGCGAGCCCCTTGATGTAGGCATTCGCCTGACTCGAGAACTCCAGCATGTGCTCGTTGGCTTCGCGGAGCTGCTCGGCCTCGGAAGCGAACCTGGCCTGGGCATCCAAGCCCTGCTCACTCCAAAGCTCCAGCTCGTGGTTCCGAGTGTCGAGCTCGTCGCTCAGTTCGTCGACTTCCCTCTTGAACTGGACGACCTCCGCGTCGCCGACCTCTTGCTGGTGTCGTAGTCGACGGAATCCGTCGCGAGGAGCCGCAACCTCTGCCTGCTGCATGCCCTCGGCCCTGGCAGCGCTGGCGCAAACTATGGCGACCTCGCCCCGCAGGGCGGCAACCTGCTGGTCCACCGCCTGCCTGGCCACGAGCACCTCGCGCTGCGCCTCAGCCCGGCCAGCCAAGTAGTTCCCCGCCGCGTCGCGCTCGACCCTCTCCCCGAGCTCCGCAAAAGCTCTGGCCCGGGCGTCGATCTCTAGCCTCGCCTCGTGCTGGTAGACCGCCCGGAAATGCGCGGCGATCTCCTCCGCGGCACGGGCCCGCTGGGCCAAGGCATCCGCGGCGGCAGACTCCTCGAGCGAGACCTCGTAGCCGCGAAGTTCGCCCCGAAGAGCAGCGCCTCGCACGATGGCCTCCTGGGCAACCTGCGCGTTGGCAGTTTCGACGAAGACCACTGCTTGCTGCCGACGGTCCTCCGCCAGCTGTTCGGCTTGCCGCTGGTGCACCTGTAATTCCTGCCTGAGCTGCTGCACGTGCTGGGCCTCAGCCCTGGGCAGCTCGCCCCGGTAGCGGGCCTGCAGCTCGCTCTCCAACTCGGCCGTCCGCTCCTCCATCGCGGCATGGTCGTCGATTATGCGGCTCAGCTCCGCCGAGAGGCCGATGTCGGTGTCCGGGAACGGCTGGCCCTCTGCGGCCAGGCGCCTCGGTGACCTGCTGTGGTCAAGGCCCCCCGGGGCGACCGCCTCGGAGGGGGCCGCGGCGGCGGCCACAGCGGCCGGGCGCGGTGCATCAGCAATCGGCACCGGTCGCCGTGCATCAGCAATCGGCACTGGCCGTAACAACGTCGGTCTGTACGCCATTGTGTAGACGTCAAGGCTCTTAACCTGTGAAAACTAGGTGAGTCTAGTGATCGTCCTCGCTTAGCTCTGATATCAAATCCTCCCTGTCGGCTGTTTTGCGTGGGTAGTCCCACACCTGGTCGAAGTTGACGGGGAAGGGGTTATAGAGGTTCGGGTTCAATGGCAGACCGAAGTGCACCCTGAGGTGCGATTCCACGCTCACGCAGATGCGCTTTATGTTGCGCTGGTGTTCTACAAAACTGTCAGAACGGGTATGGCGTTTAATCATGGAAGGGATATGGAAGGTGGTCTAACTTGTTGCTTCTCTGCAATAGCGATCGGGTGCTTGAGCCAAAATGGTTAAGGCGCGTTGCCCTTACCATTCGTCCTTCTCGCATGCTATGCTGCTCAAGGAGAGGAGGGCCGTGGCACGTCGCCATGCGCACGCCCGGAGGAGGGGGGAGAAGGGAAAGACAGCGAATTAGCATCATGATGACGGGCGGTAGGGAGACCCAGGTCCCCCTACCCGCGATGATGACCCCGACTTGAACTTTGACCAACATATATTACATACCGTGCCGAGCGGCAAGCTGAATGCTGCTGCTCCCGACGCGTGTGGCGGGTAAATGCGGTGATGTTAACCCGGCCGGCTGCGGGTTCCCACAGCTTGCGTCGAAGTCTGTACTCGGCACGTGGGCTCGACAGTGCCCCCCCCCGACTCCGCCTGGGGATCGCTTCACCAGGAGCTGTGGCGGAATACATTATAGGCCCCCGAGGAGCCCGGACACTTTAGTGCAAGATCTGTTGTGTAGTTTGCGCACAACATAGAGGATGGGAATATATTCGCACTCGCGTTCGCTCTGTTTTCACCGCCAAATGACCCATGTAAGTCCCGCGTTAAAGTTGGGCATGCAACGCAGATCTGAACCGAATGCACCCCATTGGATGTCTCGAAACTGACGCTATTTCCCAGATCCCGGACTCAAATATCCCATTGGCATTCAGATTCGAAACTATTCCCGGCTTCGGCGTCGAGTGATTTCGGTTCGTCGCATCTCCGATGAAACTTGTGCCCCGCAGGGGCGGACTTTCGCTGTTTCCATGTGACTGTCGCCACGAGCGGCCGCCGTCGGCCGCTGTGCCGCGCCGTTCCGCGCCGCGGCCCCCCCTGGTCTCGTTGGCGGGCGATCTTCGAAGACGGCCGTCGCGGGCGCGATCGCCGGGGGGCGCGCGCGGGTCGCGCGGGGGGCGGGAGGGGGCAGGTGGAATTCGCACAGCGTCGGGACAGACGCTCATCTGATATTTCCGAAGGGCCGTGGACTTGCCAAGAGGGCATCGCCGCCTCCGTTCCCCATTCACGTGGAAAAACAGCCCAGTGTCTCCCAGGTCCCAGCCTCAATTATCCCACTGTTTTTTTCGCAGTCGAAACAACTGCCCCAGGCAATTCCCGACTTCGGCGTCAGGGGATATCGGATATTCGCACGTCGGTTCTTTGCATTTCCGAAACTTTCGTCGCGCCGCAATTTCCGCGCCCCGCAGCCAAGCAAACCGCGCCAGACATAGAGAGTTATGCGCGCTGCCCTGCAAGGAGGTAAACCTGTCTCTGGGGCCGTTCGGCGCATGCCCTTGAGAGCATAACTATCTTCGGCCCTGGCACGGCACGAAACGAGACGGCAGCGGCGATCGGGGGCAAGCCAAAAGGGCGCACCAACCGAGCATTCTAATCCAACGTTGAGCAGCTGTCGGCTGGCGACCACACTGCGTCGCTGGAGGACATGGCACGAGAGCAGAGATGCAAGCACAGAGCAGGGAAGGAGACAAGAGACGGGAGCATCGCGCAAACATCCTGGTAGCGGACAGCCAGCGGCGGGCGGGGCCCCCGATCGCCCTGACAGGCGGCCTCGCGGGAAGCCGACAGAGGAGGCCACCTCCGACATCGACAACCCCCCGCCCCTGGGAATGCGCCTCCGAGCTAGACGGGGAATGCCGCGGCATGGGGGGCTCCGCGGGCGCCGGCTCATTGCCGCGAAGCAGCCCAGCGCGCATCGATGAGGCATCGTTCTGCGAAGCAGGCCCCGGCGTGTCGAGGAGGCCCATGCCTGCGAACCGCGCCCCGGCACGTCGACAGGGCTTCTTTCTGCGATGCAAGCCCTGGCGCGTCGAGGCAGTTTCTTCCGCGAAGCGCGCGGCGTCGAACAGAGACGCTTCGTCGAACAGGCAGTCGACGAATTCTGTCGGGCACCCCGCCCCTGGGAATGCACCTCCAGGCCGGGCGGGGAGTGCCGCAATCTGGAAAGAAGTCCATGGGCTCGGCGACAGCCGCGAAGCGCGCGGAGTCGAACAGAAACGCGCCGACGATCAGGCAGTCGACGACTTCGGTTGGGCAGCGGCTGACGGGCCGCCACCGCCACTCGGAGCTCGAGCACATAGGGCTCCAGCAGCGCCAGGAACAGCAGGCAGGGCGAGAGAGAGGTTGCCCTTGGGGCGCAGTTCCCTACCACTTCCTGCGCGAGTCGATGCTGGACAAGGAAGTCTTGCCGCGGCCATCGCCAGTAGGCGCGCCGGCGCTTCTTTCCACCGACTGCTCTCCCACCTTCGCCAGGCCATGCTAAACAAACTTCGCAGAATATATGGGGGCCGGCACGCCCGCGTCGATGTTCACTGCGCGCTTCAATCTCTGCAGCAGCCCATTATGAGACCCATGTCTCCAGGAACAAAGGGCGCGTCAAGAGCAGGCGCGGCAAAGGATCCAGCAACCGACGACTGGTGAACGCCGCTACCAAACTGAACCATCGCCTCGGCCAGCACAGAACCCCATCTCGCGGCTTGGCAGGGCGCGCGAAGGGGCGACTTCCAGGCTGCAGTCGAGCTTCGCGAAGCATGCTTCGTGCAGCACCTGCGCGCGTGGGACCCGTCGCTCAACTTCGCAATGGCGCGGGCCGTGGCCCGCGCTGGCGCCGCCCGCGCCCCTGCCGCCCTGCGAAGTGAATCGGGCGCGGAGGGCCCCCGTCGCCCGACCTTCGAGATAGCGCGGCGCGGCCCGTCCGATGCGCGCTGAGACCACCTTGGCGAACTGCAGCTCCACCTTGTCGAAATAAATCATCATGCTCAATTGACGCTGCACGGCAATCGACGTCGCGTCTTGCAAACCAATCGCCTGCGCATTACCGATATGTATATATATATATAGAAAGAGAGAGATAGAGAGAGAGAGAGAAAAACATAGAGAAAGAGAAAGAGAGAGAGAGAGAGAGAGAGAGAGAGAGAGAGAGAGAGAGATAGGAGAAAAAAGAGAGCGAGAGGTAGGCTGAGGTCTCGATCTAGATAATTCGTGGAGACTCCGGATCCATGCGGCGCCCGGCCGCGCGGGCAGGTAGTGCGGGCGGCGCCGCGCAGTGGCGCGCGTAGCAAAAGCGCCCTCAAGCTCGGGCCCCCGCGACGCCGCCTCCGCCTCCGCGGGCGCGCGCTGCAGGTTGGGGCCGAAGAGCTTGAAAATCGTCGGCAACGTATGTCGCTCGGGCCCGCCGTCCGCCTGGCATGGGCCCGTAGGCCTCTCGCAGTGGCACGCGCTGCTTGGAGAACTGCGCCGGCGCCCAGCCGCGTCGCCGGGGCTCGCGGGATGGGCGGGGCGAGGCCCGACCCGTCTGTGAAAACAGCGTTGCCGAACCGCTCGGCTGGGGTGCGCCAATCTCCCCGGCGCAAGATCGGGGCCCCCTGCAGCACCTTCGGAAGATCGGGCGGCACGCATGGCAAGAGGCACTCCCAATTCAAAGGGGCCCCAACCACTCTGCGGAAGACCTTTCTCGCGCATGAAGCCGCGAATCTCTGCGAACTTTCCGGGCGGCGCCTCCCCCGCGGACTCGGGCCCGTCGTCGGGCTCCAGCACGGAGTCGCAGCCGAAGAACTCGCGGCCCGAAGAATCGCTCGGCGCCAAACGCACCAAGCACACAGGGGAGCCCGCCAATTTGAGATCGCACTTCGCCTGCTGCGCCCATGGGGCGCCAGCCCCACGGGCGCGCAAGCTGGGCGCCTGAGAACCTTCAGCAACAGCCGCCTTGGGGCCGCTGACGCACTGCCTCAGGGCGCGGACCCGCAGCTGCCCGTTCTCGCCGCGCGGGTGCTCGAGCCAAAACAACGTGCGACGCCGTTGCCAGCGCTCGATCGACTCCTCCAAGTGACGCCGCAAGTCCTTGGGGCTGACGGCCATGAGGTTGAAAGCCTCCTCGCGGACATTCGCCAGGGCTGTTGAGGAATGCGTTGCCAGCCAATCCTCCATAATGTGAGAATAAGAGAATAATCGAAAATACGCACCCTCTGGCACGCGTACCTGTGGACTGCCCAGGCGCGACCATCTTGGAGGCGACGCCCAACTAGGCGTGGCGCAGCTGGCTGAGGGGCGCCCCCTGCCCCCGCGCCGCCGCCGCGCAGCGGCGCGCCAGGTCGCGCGCGGCCGCGAAGATGGGATCGAGCTCCTCGGCCCACTGCGTCGCCAAATAGAAGGTGGGGCTCGACGACCCAGGCTTGGGCCCCGCGAGCCGCCTCGCTTCAACGCGCGCGTGGTCCTGGTGAAGGTCCGACAGAACTGCAGCGCCAGCCTCGCGCCTAGCACTGGGCAGCGGCCCCGTCCTGCACAATCGTGACACCTTCCTGCCGGCCTGCCATGTTCACCCGGTGACGTCGGGCTATCACTTCTGCGATGCGCTGCGAAGTGTGCTGGCGTGACTTGCGGATGCCACTCAATGTTTGCCCGAGGTTGCGGCGCTAACTCCTGCGCTGCATCCCGCTGGCCCCGCCGTGCGTCTTGCGGGCGCTAGTCGACGCAGAGCTCGCGGCGACGTATCCCGACCCCGACTTCTCGACCTGAATAATCATGCCGAAGGACTTCGCGCCCTCGCGGGACCTCGCGACGACCTCCCAGAGATGGTCCAGCTGCTCCAGACTTGGCAGTGCATTGTCGGCTAATGCGGTCAACGAGCGCTCGTGGGATAACAGTCGGCGCTCTGATTAGACCGATGGGGCCTGAGGAGCAGCGCGCGGCCAGAATGCCCTGCCAAACGAAAGCCAGCTCACTGACGGACCCAAGGGCTCGCTCGTTGCCGACGCGGCTAGCGGTGATGTGTCATCAACGTCCGCGCCGGGCGCGCATCCACCCCGACGGCGCGGGCCTCGTCGAGCAAAGCCTCAGGCTCAGCGGTCTCGAAGAATTCACGGACGCCCTTGAAAACCGACCGCGAAAGCAGCTGGCGCGCCTGAGCAAGCTCAGCTTCCATGTTCAACTGGGAAGCAGAGTCAGACGACGCGAGCCCGCAACCGAAGCCGCGCGCAGCAGTGCTGGCGCGCTGCATGACCCAGCCCGATCGGGGCCCAGACCTTCGACCAGATCCTGATAGTGCCGCCCACGAGCGCAATGAGCTTGCAGCACCCGCTGGGCGGGCGCGGCCAAATCATCTCGCGCCGCAGCTTTTCGTCGGGCCAGGACAGCGGCCGCTCGCAGCAGCCGAGCAGCACCGCAACCGCGCGGGGCCCCTGGTCCAACAGCTGCAGGAATGCACGAACTCCGACTTACCAGGCCCCGTAGCAGGAGAAGGAGCAGCTTTTGTCATGTCGACGGTAATCACCGGCAGTGCTGGCCAACTGTGCGCATCCGAAGGAAGCTCGAGTCTGCTCAATGCGTAGCAACGCCAACTCTTTGCCCGCAGCCCCGCCTCACGATTGCACGCGCGAAGAGGCGAGGCAGTGGTCTCGCGGCCCGTCCACTCAGAGAGGGCAGGCCGCAGCTATTCGTCTCGGTGGCCCCGCGCGCCCTGCTCGCGGCCATGATGAAACTGCCCCGGGCGAGCTCGACCTGGGCAGACTGCGCGACGGCCGACTACTCATCGACAATCTCGCTGGCGCCCCCGACATCCCCGGTAAAGACGACGATGCCGCTGGAGTAGAAAGCCTGCTCCGCCGAGTCCAGGTGCGCGAAAGCGCGCGAGGGGCCCCATACTGCTCCAAGGTAAACGGCCTTCGCCTCCGCGGTAAAGCGCGCAATCTTGCCGGGGCCGCGCGGCGGCAGCGCGCGCGAGAGTTCCGCCCGATGCAGCTGGGGCAGCGATTTCTGCAGGAAGGCCCGCACGCCCAATAGATGTCGAGCCCGCATGGCAACGACCATGCTGGCCTGAGCCCCCGGGCCCAGCTGGGCGCGACACATTGGGGGGGGCCCGCTTGGCCGTCTTCAGCGTAGTCTCCACCTTGCCACCTCGCCCTGCAAACAATCGACGACGATCGCCCGCGACATCGCGCGTGTCGAAATGCAGATGTGCAACTTCCTCAAAAGGCCATGTCCCAGACCACAGGCAGCCCGCTGAAGCGGTCCACGGCTCGAAATGCTTCCCGCGCAGGGCCCCGATCGTCCGCGCTGCGGGCGCAGCCAACTGGCGGGGTGGACGAAGTGGCGCGAAGCGCAGCTGGCACGCGAACCTCGAGCTCCAAATCCTCTGCTGCGAGCCCCACGTGGACGGGGGGGTCGGGCGACGCGGCGCCATCTCCCTGTGCCCGGGGCCCACGCGCGCGAGGGGCCAGATTCGAGCACGGCATGACGCGGGCGATTCTGGACGAACTCTCAGGCCTGCACCCGGCGCACCTTGGCGCGGCAAAGAGCGCGTCGATCTCGAAGAAGCTGAACCCGGCAAAGGTCCGAGCTGCTCATGTTGAAACCACCGCAAAGCGCGAAACCAATGTGGGCTGCAACAGGCCGAGCTAAGTATCCTGCAAGCGCCCAGAGAATGCGGGCATTTTGATCGCCCAGACCAGAGTCGACCAACTAGAGCGGGAGGGCCATTGAGCAGCCCTTTGCGCTCTAATTGATGCGAGCCGCCGCCAGCCGGCCATAAATCCGTGCCGCGTCCGTGGGGAACGGCGGCACTGTCGCAATGATCGAAATCCTGGCGTGCACCGCAGATCCCTCGGAGGTGCTGGCCCCCGACGAGCCTTCGGGCACAGCTAGCGCCCATGTGCCCTCGAAGCCGAAGTCGCCGACCTCCGTCTGGGAGCTGGCGAGCTTATCGTCATCGGTGATGCGATGCTCCTGCAGCGCGATCACAATAGTGCTAGCACTAAAAGCTTCCAAGCACCCAGCACACCCAGCAACATAACCCGATGAGATGACGTTGACTGTCGCGATCAAACATTTTCCCATTGCAACAAAAAACATGTTCAACGCAGTCCAGCTAGAACGGCGAGCAGCCGCCCTTGGCCATCCGTCGCGCGCTCCCTCGCATAGCTTGCTCGGTGGCGAAGGCCCCGAACGGCGCCATGATGCCCTGCAGCTCGGGGCACGACACCTCGTCGGGAGCCCGCGGCGACTTGGCAACGGGACCCACCGCAACAACATCGCCAAGAAGAGCACCAGGAGCCTGCCCAGCCGCCGCAGCTGGTGCTCCAGGATGCACACGAGGCCGTTTGGCCACACTGAGTTCGGTGAGCTGGCCGCCGATGCCGTCGGCGAGCCGTTTCTTGGCTTCGGTGTTTAGCCCGTTGCCCTCGGTGAGCTTGCGCAAGATCTCCCCCAGGTTCGCCGCCGACACGCCCAGCGCAAGCAACGAAACATTCGCCGCCTGTGCGGGCTGAGGCGCGCGCCCGATCGGGGCTGCAACTTGCCCACGTCGCCCTCCAGCTGCACCTGCTGTTGCTGCAGTTTTTCAAAATTCTTGTTGGCCTCGTCGATCGCCTGCTGAACCTCTATCATGTACGCGGCGGCGAGCTTCTGGGCAGCTACTGCCTTGGCGACCTTGGCCGCGCCAGCCTTGACCCGATTGGCTATGGCGTGCACCTGTGTGTGGAGCGGCTTGGAGTCGAGGGGCTTCTTGTTGGCCTCGGCCAGCCGTTCCCCGAGCAAGCGCTATTGCTCCTCGGCGCCCCTGCTTGGCGACGGCGAGGTTCGCCTCGAGGGGCATGACCTCCGCCGCCAGCAGGGACTCTCCATCACCCCCGTCGCCAGTGTCGACCAGCATGCCGCCGCCAGCGGGGCGAGCGTCTGCCTGCGGCGGCAGCTGCTCTTTGAGCTGCTCCAGCTCCGCCAAGGCGGCCTGCAAGACCTTCTTGGTCTTCTTGGACGGAGGCCGCGAGCCGCCATCAGCCTGGCCGCTCGCTCCAGCACTCTGCCCCTTGAACCAAGGCTGCCGAACGCGCGTGCTGGGCTTGGACCCAACAGCACCAGGGCATCCATAGATGGTTGATTTGCGCAGGCGGCAGCCATGACACTTGAGGTTACTACCCCAATTGACCAGCTTGTGACCAGTGCGCGGATTAAGACAAGAAAGACAAAGCCAATCTTGGCGCTCTTTCGCACGAGCAACGCCATGGGCCATCGGCCAAATGTAGAAGAACTGGACATAAGCCGAAGTACCCGTAACCTTGAACAACTGGTACGATACACAGACTGAATGAGAAGGGTTGGGGACGCGTGATCCAATCCCAAGTCCACTGAGCCTCCCGCTTCGGACTTGAGCCGAAATGGCAACGGAGAACATAGGAGGAGGGAGGGAGGATGGAGGAGGGAGGAGGGGGGGGAAACAAGCTGGGCGTGCCAGCGCCATACCTCACATCGTACCCCTTCTTCCCATCCCTTTCCATTGAGCTGATGTTGCCTCTATGCGCGGACGCGTGTCATGTCCCTAAAGTACCCCGATCGTGTTGTGCGCAATTGGGAAGGGGAAGCTGCGTACACATGAGGAGGAGGAGGAGGAGGTGGCGGGTGAGCAGGAGAATGAGCAGGAGGAAAAGAAGGAGGATGAGGAAGGTTAGCGAGAACGAGCAGCAGCAGCAGCAGCAGCAGCAGCAGCAGCAGCAGCAACAGCATCAGCAGGAACTGTATTGGAACGAGTGGGAGGAGCAGGAGGACACTGGGAAGGTGGAGGGAAAATGCGCGGGCCGACAACGATGAAAAAAGACCTGGATCCAGAAAAGAGCCCGGGCTGGGGCAAGTGCGCAAATCTGAACGACGGGAGCAAAGCCCCGATCCGAACATGAGGCCCATGCTGCAACGGGCGCACTTTGAAAAACCCATGCAACAGTTGGATTGTAGACGTAAGCATCAGATACAGCAGCTTATGAACGACTGCGTAAAGAACAATACCTGGAGAGGGCCGATCATCTTTCGCACAGAGTCAGGGGAGAGAGAGCAGAGAGGAGTACTTCTCATGTGCACCTGTAAAGGGGGGGGAGGGAGAACTGGCTCCCCGGGTTTAGGGGGGGGGAGGGGAGAGGAGAGGTGAGGGACGAGGAGGGGGCGAGAGGAGGACACGCCCGCCCGCCCCGCGCGCTCAGGAGCGCCGAGGGGGTTGGGGGGCAGGGCCTGGGCACTCTTCGCCAGGGCCAGCCGCATCGCGACGGACGCCTTGCTCCTCGCCTGCCAGGGGCCCCCGCCGACCGCGGCGCCGCCGCCGTCACCCCGGGATCTCCGACGGCATGGCTGCTCCAGCCGGCGGCTTCCCCTCGACTTCGGCCTTCGGGGGCCCCTCTCGAGGGCCCACGGGGGCCATCCGAGACGGCCCCGGGACGACAGATTGGCACAAGGACCTCTTGAGCCGCGGACGGGAGAAACCGATCCGCGGATGCCAGGGCCCGGTCGTCGCCGCCGCCGCCGGAGGCTCCCACGAGGCCCCCAGGGGCCGCTCATGGCCGGGCAGAGGGCCAGAGACGTCCGAGGTGACAATGACAAAAGCCGGCAACGACGACGACGAAACCGACGAAGCCGACGACGACGAGGAGGAGGAGGAGGACAACGACCATGGCGGCGGTGGGCCGTCGTCACCGTCGTTCCGCTGCGCGAGGAGGGATGGTCGGAAGCGTCGCCACGTGTTCGGCACTGAGCGGGATCAGGAGGATGGAGCAGCAGATGGAGAAGGGAGGGGAGAAGAAGAGGTGACGGGGGAAGGAGGAAGAGTGGGTAAGCAGGAGGGGGAATGAAAGGAGGAAGGGGAGAGGCAAGAGTGGGAGGAGCAAACGGGGAGGGGCGGAGGGGGAGGGGAGTAGAAGGAGGAATGATGATGGAGAGGAGGTGGAGTGGGGAAGGCGGATGTGGGGGATGAGGGAGACCATGGGGAACCAGGGGAAGGGGCCTCTTCACCTTCGTCCCCCTCAGTTCCCTCCTCCTCCTTCTCCTTCTCCAACTCCTGCCCCGTTGCCTCTTCGTCCCGATACCTAGGGAGACTCATTTTCGAGTCGCCAGTACCTGAAGCACTCGACCCCTTCTCCAAGACCGTTTTTTCGGCCTGGGTACTTTTGTTGGCGGCCGGAGGGCCCGAGAAAGGCCACCCAAAACCGAAGACGCCAAAACCATTCACCGCGATATCGTGGAGTCGCTAGAAGCCCAGGTTTCTGGCCACCTTCCTGCCCCTCGTCGTCTCCCTTCCTCCTCGCAGTAGACCTCGGGATCACTCCTGAGCGGATCCAGCCAAGCAGACGAGGGCGCCCTAGGAGGCCTTCCCAAACCCAAAATATCCACGATCCTGCATCCTCCTCCTCGCCAGGAGGAGCAGCTCACGCGGCGAAAAAAAAATTGGAAAAAGAGGATGTGACGAGGAGGGTGAAGGAAGGGCGATGAGGGAGGAGGTGGGATGCTGATGCTGCTGATGATGATGTTCGTGATGATGATGATGATGATGATGATGATAATGATGATGATGATGATGATGATGATGATGATGATGATGATGATGATGATGATGCTGATGCTGATGCTGATGCTGATGCTGATGCTGCTGCTGCTGATGATGATGATGATGATGCTGATGATGACGCTGAGGATGATTCAGAGTATGACTATGATGACGATGAAGGGATTATAATCGTAGAGCATGAGTGTTGATGTGGAGCATGACAGTTTGAAGGGGGGTCGTGGAATTGTCCTTTGTCTGGAGCCTCGGGGCCCTGAGGGTCGTGCGGATTGTGGGCCAAGTTCCCGGCCTAGTGCCCCTGGCCCCGCAAAACGGGAGGGCTCGGTGGCTTGCTGCCGGTTTGCCCCCGTATGATATTGCCCTCGCGTGTGCCGCACGGCCTGCTCCGCAACGGTACCATGGCTCCAATCGTCTCAGATTCTCGCGGGGAGAGGGCGGACGGCCCACCCCGCAGCAGGGCTCGCGATGGTGCCCTGAGAGGGAGCCCGTGGCTCCACCCGTGGAACGAAGTCGAGTGCGAGGCCGCGGCAGGGCTGCCCAGGGAGCAGCTGGCCGCGGGGCGGTGTGTGCCGTGCGCCTCGCGCGGTGCGCGTGGCGTGCCTGCTGGTGCGGCGCTGGCGATGGTGGTGCCAGTCTCCGCGGAGGCGAGGAGCGCTGAGACCGAGGCGCTGCGCGGCGCGGGCGCGGACGTATCGGAGGATGACGTGTCGGAACTAGTGCTGAAGGTCCGCTCCACGCACAATGCTGGACGTGCGCCTCGGTCCAAGAACGACGAGGCGAAGCGGCTCGAGATGGCGCTGGACCCGGTGGCCGTCCGCCTAGCTGTGGGGAGCCCCGAGCTCCCTGGCCACGAGATGGCGAGTGCCCTCTGGTGGTCCACGGAGGCCGCCACCTTCGGCCTGGCCACGAGATGGCGAGTGCCCTCTGGTGGTCCACGGAGGCCGCCACCTTCGGGACCCAGGCTGAGAATCGGATACGACGAGTGGGCGCTGACGAAGCTGGTTGGGAGCGAGTGGCAGACAGGATCTGGGCCCGAGCGACGGGGGATGACGGCGACGAGCAATCCCTGGACTGGGTGCTGCACATCGGCGCCGGGCTCCTCATAGCGTGCGGGCTGGTCGTGCTGCTGGCGGAGTCGGGGCGTCACCGCGTGGCGGGAGCCGCAGGCGCGCTGTGCGGAGGCCTCCTGCTGTGGCGCCGCCTGCCTGGGCACGTACGTAGGCGCCTGGTGGGCCCGCTGGGGCCGCCGCTCGGCGTTCGCCGCGGCTCTCTGCAGTGGCGGGGACGGGCTCGACGCCAGGGTGCCGACAGCGCTGGCGAGGCAGGCGGCGCCCCTGGCGAGGCGACGGCGGCGAGCGGCGAGGCGGCGTCTGAGCAGCGGTCAGCGCCGCAGTCACCGCCGCCCGGCCTCCCCGCGCTCCCGCGTCCGCCCTGGGCCCCGCCCGCCGAGGGCGCTGGACTCTGGGCGGCGCCCGAGAAGCCGGGGCCCAGGACGCAGCCCTGCGGGCGTTCGGCGAGGGGGAAGAGGTGACGGGCCCCTTCAGCCAGACGGCGGCCCAGCAGCTTGGTGGCGGGGGCGCCGCCGCTGCCTGCGGGGCCGCCGCCCTCGGGGCCCACGTGCCCCACTCCCCCGCCGACGCGGGGAAGCTGGGGCGGGAGGCGCAGATGGTGCAAGCGGCCAGGCGGCCCCAGCATCGAATCGATCAGCCGGATCGGGTCGACCGGAGCATCGAATCGGCAGAAATCGGCAAAAGCCGGCAGCCAAATCGAAATCGGCTCAGATCGGCAAGTCCGAGCCGGATCGAGTCGGAAACCGGACCGCGTCAAGCCGGATCGGAATCGAAATCGGACCCCCCCCTGGGGGGGGTTTGGGTTCCCCCCTGGGGGGGGGGGGGTCCCGGGGCTTTTGGAAAACCCCCCCTCTGGGGGGGGTTTGGGGTCCCGGGGCTTTGGGAAAACTCCTCCCTGGGGGGGTGGTGGTGTCCTGGAGCTTCTGGAAAACCTTCCCCTGGGGGGGGGGTCGGGGTCCCGGAGCTTTTGGACACCCCCCTCCCCTGGGGGCGGTTTGGGGTCCTGGGGTTTTTGGGCACCCCCTCCTCTGGGGGGGGGGGTCCTGGAGCTTCTGGAACCCCCCCTGTGGGGGGTTTGGGGTCGTGGAGCTTTCGGAAAACCCTCCCTCTGGGGGGGGGGGGTCCCGGAGCTTTCGGACCCCCCCCGATGGGGGGGGGGGTCCCAGGGCTTTTGGACCCCCTCCCCTGGGGGGGTTGGGGACCCGGAGCTCCCCAGGGCTTGTGGAAAACCTCCCCCTGGGGGGAGGGGGGGTCCCGGGGCTTTTGGACCCCCTCCCTGGGGGGGGGGTTGGGGTCCCGGGGCTTTTGGAAAACCCCTCCCGGGGGGGGGGGGTCCGTGCGAACCCTGGTCCCGGACCATTTGCCCAAGGAGGGTTTCTCAGGAAACCTGAAGATCTAAAGATGTAAAGATCTAAATCACATGTGTCCATACGCGGTGGGGGGTGTGGTGGGGGAGCTGGACGAGGGGGAGGGGGAGCGGGAGGATGAGGAGGAGAAGGAAGAGGAAGACGACGATCATTGGGGAGAGGAAAAGCAGAAAGATAACGAAAAACGAAGTGGAGGAAGAGGGGAGGAGCAGTGGGAATGTGGTGAGGGAGCCTGAAAGTGCAACCGCCGCCCCGCCGTCCCCACAGGCCCCGTCGACCCCACAGGGCCCCGTCGACCCCACAGGCCCCCAGGGGATCAGGAAAAGCGAATTTTTCAGGAGCGAGTTTGGTTGATTTCGGCCGTACTGGTAGAAGTTTGTATTGGCTCACGTTGTAGGAAAACTGTGAGGGCCCCGGAGACAAACTAGATTTTCAAGCCCCTCGATTCTAGAAAAAACATCCGAATCTCAGGCACGCGCGTATTTCGACCCGAAAGTATGCAAATTCGACCCGTATGTGTTCAATTGCCATGATGTTCTGGAAGGACAAAACTCTCGCAAATGTTTGAAAACATGGTTTCCGAACTTGTAAAACATTGACGCCGCGCGTGGCACCACGCATTGTTTGCTTGTCAGTCGTGTTTTGAAAGGGGGTCGCTATCGCATTTTTTCCGAGGAATTCTGGGGCGCATCGTAGTGCAAGGCGACAATTCGGAAGTGTACGGAAACGTCGGTTTCATTATTTGTGAGGTTTGTCCCATGCGGTGGTCTGTGGGTCACGTGCGTCGGTTCCTCGAGAAAACGTACACCGTGTCTATGAAATTGTGACGATCGACCCATTCATCGTTCTCGTTTTTTTTCAAGTGAGGCGATTAACCGAATACTCATGCGTCCTTATTAATAAGGACACGTTAGCTGCACCGAGCAGGTTGGTGACGCTTCTCATCACCATGCGCGGCCGATGTGTTTGAAATTACAGGTAACGTTATTGCCTTTTTTTCCAGATTTGCATTGCAAAAGGCGAACTTGTGAGAGATGCACGCGCGCGGGTATGAAGCGCCCGACTTATCGACCTACGTTTTCGTACGCGTTCATGTGTTAGGAATCCTGCAGCAAACAGTGCGTTTCACGCAGGCTTATATAGATAGCATAACTGTTGTGACCTCCTGCTCCTCCTGATCCCACGGCGTCGGGTGATCTATAAATGGCGAGGATGTCTCGAGCGAAAGCGAGGCTCCTGACTAAAGCGAAAGCGAGGCTCCCACCAGGAAAAAATGTAAAACACAAGCTTTTGCTCACTACAGAAATCTATTGAGGTACCTGGTTCGGGGCAAGGGTTTTGGGATCCCGATCCAAGGGGAATTCCAAGGATTCGGCCCGCGAGCGTGCAACAACGACATTGATCACCAAGGTTATTCCAGGACCAGAAAGCTGGTAGTACGCAAAAGCTGTTCGGTCTGGTTTGAGCGTATGCAGATGGCTTACGTCATCCCGCCGAACCCTCAGAAGACGCGGGTGCTCGCGAAAATCGTAGAAGCTATCTGCCCGCAGAATCCAACGACACCACCGCAGAATGTAGATAAAGGCCCCGAAGAAAAGCAAACGATTCCAACCGAAAACGCGAAAAAAACGCTATTGCTCACTAAGCCTTTTTCAGTGCCAAAAACCTGTTAGTGAGCAAGAGTTTTTGTTTGTAGCTTGTTTTTGAGCACATGCGAATGGCTTGGGCCATCCCGCGGATATCTCAACAGAAGGTGGTGCTTGCAACGATCGCGGGATCATCTTGCGCCCCAGGGGCGTTTTCAATGGATATGAAACTTTGCGGAGGGATCGCCATCTATGCCGTTGGCGACATGCGCCGCATGACGCACATCTGTATCATCGGTGCTAACGTGATCGCAACCGTCTTGGCTTCAAGGCAGAGTGGCGCCATAGCGCGCTCAGTGCGCCCCTCGGGCAGGGGAAACGCCCGTCGCGGGCGCAGCCAGTTTGCGCGCTCCAAGAGGATGTCTTGGGACGAGGGGGAGCGCGGGCGAAGCCGAAGCCCGCGGCCAAGCCCGCGCGCGACCCCTGCGCCTTCTCCAGGCGCGGTGTTCTCCCCAGGCAAGTACAAGGATAGCATCTTCCAGAAGTTCGGCCGCAGTTCGTTCGAGCGCCCTCGCGGACCGCTTCACTGCCGCGGCCGACGACGTGGACATGGGCGACGAGGAGATGTCGCTGAACGACGAGGTCTCGAAGACGCACGCTGCCGCGCAGAAGCTGGTGGCAAGGAACAACGATCGCCTCGGGAAAAAGTACGACGAGCTATGCGCCGTGAAGACCATTGTTGATGAGATAGAGCGGGGCGGCGCCCGCGTCCACGATCTCTTCCTCCTCCGCGCGTTCATGGCCGTCTTCGGGGGCCCGAAGAGCCCGTGGCGCGCGCATGACGGGCAGGCGTACCGGTACCACAATGGAGCTTGGAAGCACGCCGCCGCGATGCACGTGCAGCAGGCGCTGCGCATGGAGAAGGCAGTGAACCAGGCGGACGCGATCCTTCTCCGCATGAGCAAGGACAAGAACGTGAGGCGACCGTCGCGGGACGAGGGGTGGCTCCTTGACTACGCGAGCCCGGCCGCAGCGGCGCAGGCCGATGGGGATGATGACCCAAATGAGAGCTTCTCCATCGCGCGCAAGATGCTCCGCGAAACGCTGACGAGGTTTCTGACTACCGGGAACAACAACATCCTCAGGACCTTCTGCAAGTGGTGCGACCAGCAGAAGCGGGCGGAGCCTCGCCTAGCGTTCAAGGACGCGCGCCTGAAGATCGAGCCTGACAAGGCAGCTGAAAAGATGGACAAGAGCCCCGAGGTCAATTGCTACGCGTACATGGACTTATCCATCAAGTTCAAGCCTCCTGCGGCTGACGTGGAAAGGTACGACCCGATGATGGCCGCCCTCTGCGGCGATGACGCGGAGTCCAAGGAGATCGAGGGCGTCGGCGAGGCGTTGGCGCTGATGCGCCAGCGGCAGCCGCCTCGCGCGCGAGTTCGAAAAGGGAAAGGTCAGTCGCCAACAATACAAATCTAAATATCTAAACATCTGAATCGGCGAGGCCGTGGTTTTCAAGTACTGAGATATTTTGATTGCTGGATCGCCCCGCGGCCGCAGGATCTAAATATTTAAATATCGAAATACCTAAATCGGCGAGGCCGCGGTTCTCAAGCATTTGGCATTTAGATCGGCCGTTCGCCCCGCGGCCGCTGGATCAAAACATTTAAATATCTAAACATCTAAATCGGCGAGGCTGCGCATTTACGTATTTAAAAATTTAGATCGGCGGTTCGCCCCGTGGTCACAGGATCTAAATAGCTAAATATCGAAATAGCTAAAACCGCAGCCTCGCCGATTTAGCTATTTAGATATTCAGATCGGCGGTTCGCCCCGCGGCCACGGGATCTAACATCTAAATATCTAAATAGCTAAAACCGCAGCCTCGCCGATTTAGATATTTAGATATTTAGATATTGAGATCGGCGGCTTATCCCGCGGCCACGGGATCTGAATGCCTAAATATCTAAATAGCTAAAACCGCAGCCTCGCCGATTTAGCGATTTAGATATTCAGATCGGCGGTTCGCCCCGCGGCCACGGGATCTAATATCTAAATATCTAAATAGCTAAAACCGCAGCTACGCCGAGTTAGATATTTAGAAATTTCGATATTTAGATCGGCGGTTTATCCCGCGGCCACGGGATCTAACTATCTAGATATCTAAATAGCTAAAACCGCAGCCTCGCCGATGTAGATATTTATATATTTAAATACTTAGATATTTAGATCGGCGGTTCCCCCCGCGGCCACGGGATCTAATTATCTAAATATCTAAATATGTAGATATCTAAAACCGCAGCTACGCCGAGTTAGATATTTAGATATTTAGATATTTAGATCGGCGGTCCCCCCCGCGGCCACGGGATCTAAACATCTGAATATCTAAAAAGCTAAAACCGCAGCCTCACCGATTTAGATATTTAGACATTTAGATATTTAGATCCCGCGTCCGCGGGGCGAACCGCCGATCTAGATATCCAAACACCTGAAACCGCAGCTACGCCGATTTAGATATTTAGAGAATTGGATATTTAGATCCCGCGGCCGCGGGGCGAGCCACCGATCGAAAGAGCTGAAGCTTCGTAGTGGACAGGGTTTCTTCGGCTCGGTTTGAGCGCGTTCGTTTGGCCAGCAGGTCTTGAGGCTTTGAGAGGAATCCAGTATATGCAGATGTTCGGGTCGCCTGCTCTGCGTCCTCCGCCCTGCGCAGGCAGTGCGCGCGTAGGCTCTTATTCATGCTTCCCCAGGTGGCAGCGGGAAGTCGCCGCGGTCGAAGCTGACTCTGGCTGCGCTCGGCGAGGCGATGGTCAAGTTCGCCAGCACCTACCTCCTGACCAGAGACAAGGAATTCCAGGTTTCTGCCAAGCGTCTCATCGGCACCATGGCCGTAATCTTCAAGGAGGTGCAGAAGGGCGAGAAGATCCAGGAGCTCGTTGCCAAGAGCTTGTTCGCCAGGGCGGAATTGCTCGTTCGTGAGAACCGCGGGAAGCCGAGGACGAGCGCTACTACGCGTGGACATGCACTGATTTTGCCATCGAGTTGAACCACGCGTTCCGCATTGAATGCGACGATGATGCCGTTCACGCCTGGCGGCGTCGTTTGCTGCTGATCGCATTCGAGGGCGGTTTCACTCGCAACACCACCTTGGTATCGGTTGAGCGCGGCCTCTTCCTGGCTGACCCGGAATTGGAGGAATGGGCCTCCTCAGGAGTGGCGGGCGTCATCCATATGACCCGAGGCATCCTGCCGATCACTGAGAAGTATTCGGCGACCGAGGCATGCGACAAGCTGGACAATCCCCCCCCCCGCGCGCGCAGCGATGAACGAAGAATTTCTGCGCGACATCAGAGCGGCGGACGGCCGCGACGCAGCTGTCCTGCACAGTGGGCCGCGTGGCCACGGCGCCCAGGCGAGCGTCGCCTCGGAGCCCCTCAGCCAGGCATCCATGCTCCTCGCCATCATCCAGCTCGACGAGGATGTCAACGCCTCGGACAGCTCGCAGCGGCGCGCGAGGGCTGGGCCTCGCCTCCAAGGCGGGCGGCAGTCTGAGAAGAAGGAAGCCTGGAACTGCATGAAGGATTTGGCCTCATGGAAACCCGTGGTGCGGCAATGGGGCCGCAAGGTTCCTTTTTACTTTCCAGCCCTCTGCGCCAGCGCCGACCTCAGCGTGCTGTTCCCCGACGCGAACCACCTCCCCGTGCTGTTCCCCGACGAGACCGCGTTCCCCGAGAGGCTCGATCTGGGCCGCCTGGAGCTCTACATGACGTGCCCCGAGAGACGGCGCAACTACCACGCGCTGATCAAGCACCTCCAGGCAGCGCAAGCAGGGGAGGCGGGCATCAAGCAGACGAGAGGTCGACCGACGCAAGCCGCCATGGAAGCGTTCGAGGCGTGGTCGCGACACGAGGAGTCGCTCCAGTCGACGGAGGCGGCGGCGGACAAATTACTGGGGGAGCACCGCGACTCCGATGGAGCCCTCCAGGTCAAGTATCACTCCTCGGCCATCGGGAGCGCTTGCGCGCGCGGCAGGAGGCGCGCGAAGGGCTCGGCGTCCCAGCACCTGGGCATGCAGATCCAGATGATTGCGCAGCCAGACGTTGTGAAGTTGGATTGGCGCAAATGTTTCTTGACTCTGGCGCATCAGGTCATGAAGCGCCTTAATATCAATTTGAACGGAGATCCGTCGGAGCAAGGGCGCGCCATCGAGGCCGTCGCCGCGTGGCCTGACATCGATGCCAGGAAGACCGTGGCGCTGAGCGTCCTGTTCGGCAAGAAGCACGCAGGTGAGCAGTTCAAGGACATGGAGCGCGACGCGAAAGTGCTCCGTTTGGCGGCTTCGTCTGCCTTGCCAGACGTGTTTGAGGCGGCCGTTGAGGGCGAGAGGGGCAGCCCTGAGCTCACCTGCGCGTCGAGACTCCTCGAAGGAGCGGAGGACGCTTGCACTGAGGCGCTGGTGGAGTTCGTGCTGGAGAAGCGGGTGCCCGCCGTGACCCACCTTGCTTGGGAGTTCGACGGCGTCGGAGTGAACCCTAGCGTGCTCGAGGACTCGCACGCACTTATCACGGACGCAGAGAGCTACGTTTACAAGAAGACGGGTTACAGGATGCACCTCGCTGCGAAACAAGAGCGCTCGTTGCTCCAGGCTCAGGGCAGGAGAAGGCACCGATACCGCTGACCCGCCGCCATTCTGGCCCTCCTTGGCCTCCAGGGGTTTTCTTGTTGTTTCGCTGGTTTGGCTTCGAAATTCGGATCCGAATTCGCCCCAGGAGAAGTCCGTAGGTCTGAGGCATCGGTACCTTTCCATCCTCCCACAGGCGCTCGAGGCAAGCGGGCAGCAGCTGCCCATCGATGACGAGCCTGGAGAGCTCGACCAGCTGGCGCCGTACTTCACTTCGGGAAATTGCACCCAGGCCGCAGCGGTCGCATCCTGCGGGCGCGGCAAGCCGCCTCTTCCAGCTCCAGAGCGAAAGTCTCGCTCCTATCGCGAGGTCGCTGCGCACTTCGAGATCAGTCTCGAAGGCGCCTGTGTCATGGACGTGCTCAGCGATCTCGCATCTGGTCGCACTTTGCATCCTGGTGACTACCTCTTGCACAGCGAACCTGGCGGGGAGGCCCATTGCGTGCTGCTCCGCGCGTCGGCGGCGGCTCAGGGGGAGAACGGACCTGAACAGACGTTCGACGTGATTGGCGCTCAGTGCGGCCCAGAAAAAGGTCGGCGCAGGTGCAGGGTTAGTTCGGTCGACTTCTGCAGGGCGATTGGTGGCGCGGCCGACAAGCGCCTGGCCGCGGTCTTCCGCATCAACGGCAAGATGGGCCGCCCCACGGATGCCTTAATGGACTTGGAAGCCGGCGCTTCTGCGAGTTCGCTGGCTGAAGTGCAGCTACCTCTCGCCTCCGCAGATCCATATGAGGTCGACTTGGCCTCGTTGTCCGAGCGCGATGAGGACGTCGACGAGTCCGACGAGCCTGCGTTTCTGGAGATGTTCTGCAGCATTCTGGGCAAGGAGGCTGCGGACTACCAGGCCGAGATCGGTACCTCTCGATCTCGCACTCACTGCCGCTGTGCCCTGTGCCCGTGGCGATCGCTCAGCCGCCGCGAGCATCTCATCGAGCACCAGAAGCACCACCGGCCCCTAAGTTCATCGCGTCTCGCGAGGACGATGCCCTCTTCAATGTCGCCATGTCCCTTAGCAAGTTCGACCGCGTCTGCTCGGTGGTTAATCGGGCGGCGCAGAAAGACGGCGGCTACCTGGCCCGCGCTGCCGATTTGCTTCGAGCGTGGAATCGTGACGCTCCTGCGGATGCGCTGAAGGCTGCGAGCCGCTCCAACGAAGCCCACCTCGTGTTCGTGTTAACGGAGGCGGGCCCTCGCTACTGGTTGCGTGCCAAGTGCGCTGACTGCATTCGCATTACCCCCAAGGTCTCGTACACCAAAGGCTTCGAGGACTCGCTGGTTAGCCGCGCTTTGGTCTCGCGCGGAGCGATGGGCGGCGTGCTGAACCATCTCCACAGGCAGTGGTCCCGCGACGGAGAGTCGCCGTTCTTGGCCTGCCGCCCACACCACTTGCGTGAGATAGTGGACCACGTGTTCCGCCACCCCGACGGCCTGGTTCACCATGCGGCACGACGGCTCATGGCAGAGGAGGTCGCCCTGGGAGAATTCACAGCGCTTACCCACGACGGCACCTTCAAGTTTCTGTTCTCCGTCATTGGCCAGAAGAAAATGGACTAGAAAAAGGGCGGGATCCACGTCGGGCACGCACTGTTGGGACTGACGGGAGCTTGCCCTGGATTCAGCGTCCAGCCCGACGAGAGCATGGAGAGCTTTGGCGCAGCGGTGAAGGAGCGCTCGACCCCCGCCGCAATCGAGCAGGTGCGGATGCTGTACTCCGACGCCCCGAGTGAGAAAATGCTGGAGCATTTGCCGAGGTGTCTCGGCGTGGCGCAAGACAGGTTGCACATTGCCTTGCGGGCTGAGCAGTGCACGGACGGCAAGGAGGACGGCTGGTTCATTCGAGTTGCTGCAGCTCACCAGGAAATTCTCCCGTCCTCTCGGCGTGTCGGAGGACAGCCTGGCGAAGGAGATCTACCATGGTTCCCCGACGGCTGAGGTGGCTTGGGACGACGCGCAGCCCGCGCGCGAGCGCGTCGACCGCGACTGGAATGATTTCTGCAACCAGCCATTCTCTTCGCACGCGGAGTACGTGGCCGAGTTGAAACGCATTGTCCAGAAGCACGACAACATGATGGACAAGAAAAACTCCAAGGGTGTGACGCTCCGCAAGGTCCTGATGAAGGCGAGCTCCATGAATATCTACTACTACTACCTGCGCAAGAACTCGGTGTTCGCCCAGCTCTCTCGCGGGCAGCTGATCGTCCAGGGCACGCCGCAGAACGAGGCCGAGCACAGGACTCTGAAGCGCTGGGCATGGTGCGTCTGGCAGCAGCACGAAGATCGCGTCCACGTGCTGAAGGAGGTCTACGCCCTGTACCGCTTGCTCGCCCATGCCGCCCAGCGCGAGCAGCTCGGCACGCGGCTTCCACCCCTGCGGCTCGCGCAGATCGTGGCAGGCCAGGTCGCTGCTGGCGGTGTCAGGGGCAATCCTGGGAGAAGCGAGGCGCCGCCTGCTCGAGAGGATGGCCCAGGAGTTTCGGTGCCCAACGGAGAAGGCCCGAAGCGCAGTGCACTCAATAAGTCCGTTGTCAAGATGGACGCCGAGTTGGCTGCGAAACAACAGGACGGCAAGAAGAAGCGGGCCGCTTCGTGGAGCAAGGCCACAATGGCAAAGAAGAAAAAGCCGTGGGGGCACAAAAAGAGAGCAGCGCAATCGAGGAAGGCAACGCCCTCGACGGTGCACGCCGTGGTCGAGGAGGTTGCGGGGCTCCAGGCCTAATGCGTCAAGATCAGCTTGGCCTGAGATCAGGCCATTCGGCCTGGTCCGGTCTAGGGCCAGGCTAGCATTCACCATTCTTTATTGCACAGCCAGACGACTGTATGAGCTGGGCTGCTAGACGTGAAACCTTCAACCATCAACATCCCTTTCCTCATCGCTACGGCAAGCCATGCCATACACCAGATTCGCGACAATTGATGCTGTTCGGATGCTTTTGCATGAATGCCAGACTTCACGTACATACCTGGATCTGCAGATCTGGGTTTGTTAAGGTTGTTGCAAAGCGATCCTTCAAACACACCCAAAACAGCTCTTGCTCACTAAGGCTTTTCCAGGGCCAGAAACCTGGTAGTGAGCAAGAGAGTTTTCTTTGGTTCCGAGCCAACTTCCGACCTTATCTGGATCTTTAGATGCTTAGATATTTAGATTTTTCTGGGTGAGCGTCTTGGGCCGAATGGTCCGGGATCCGGCCTTTCACGGGGGGGGGGGGCTGCGTCCCCAGCCCCTGGGCGAGCGGCGGGCGCGAATCCAGCCCCCATCGCCACCGCCACCCCCTGGAGCAGAACCTGGAGAGCGGGTGGGCAGGGGATGGCCTGGCCCGATAGCAGGTACTTTGGCTAGGACTGATGGGGCGAGCGGCAGACTGAGCACCTCCGCCCCTCACCCGCACCCCCCCCCAAAAAAAAAATGACCCGAACGTATGGCGCATCTCGGCGCCTCTCCCCCGCGTCATTCCTGCTCCAGGAGGCGGCCTGGGGGCCCGATGGGGAAGCGTCGAGGACGAGGGGGGCCCTATGTTGGCGCGGCGTTGAAGGGGAGGCAACAACGCTGACGCGGATGACGGATGACTAGGAGGTTGCAGTACAGATGAGGATGCGGAAACCGATGCCCCCTACACGCAGGAGGGATTCGTACAAGTAGGGGTGGGCAGAAGGTTTGCGAGGATGTGGAGAGATTGTCGCGACACGGGGGATGTGAGAGGATGGGGAGAGGTGGTTTGCCTGACAACCCCATTCCCGCAAAGTGGGCGCAGAATGGTCGCAGAATGGTCGCAAAATGGCCGCAACATGGTCGCAATATGGTCGCAACATGGTCGAACATGGCTACAAACTGGTCGCAACATGGTCGCAACATGGTTGCAAAATGGTCGCAACATGGTCGCGAAATGGTCGCAGAATGGTCGCAAAATGGTCGCAGAATGGTCGCGAACTGGTCGCTGGAACCTCCTTATGGCGTTTCTTTGGGCGAAGTGGTTGGCGGCTCGGATTATCGCTGCGCTTGGGCAGAGGATCATGTAATTAGACAGCGCATGGTATGACGGTGACGATGATGGTGATGACGATGGTGGTGGTGATGGTGATGATGGTGATGACGATGATGACGATGGTGGCGATATGGTGACGGCGATGTTGTTGCTGCTGGTGATGATGATGATGATGATGATGATGATGATGATGCTGATGCTGATGCTGATGATGATGATGATGATGATGATGATGATGATGATGGTGATGACAATCGAGACGGCGATGCGGATGATACGGGTGATGAGGATCCATATTCAGGTAAATATACCGATGGAACATACTATGGCTATGAAGATGAGGTTGGTTCTGATGAGGGTGGTAGTGCTGATGACGAGGATGAGGATGATGACCATGATCGTGGTGGTGATGATGAGGATGATGACCATGATCGTGGATGATGATGATGATGATGATGATGATGATGATGATGATGATGATGATGATGATGAGGAGGAGGAGGAGGAGGAGGAGGAGGAAGCACGAAGCAGGAAGCCGGTCGACGGGGGCGGGCAGAATGCACGAAGCGTGCATGGGAGCTCCGCCCGCCCCCGAAGACGACGGAAAGGAGGGAACCACCTGCTCCTGAGAGCAGGCGCCGGGAGGGTGGGCGCCGAGGCCAGGTGGAGGGGCTGTGGGCCGGAGATTGTCGGGAGAAGGGTCTTCAGAGCAGACGCCAGGAGTGAGGGTGCCGAGCCAGGTGGGGGGGGGCAGATGGGGGGGGTCAGTTTGGGGGGCTGAAAATTCCACGAGCCGGTCGAAATGGGGCACGACCCGTGAGGCCCAGGGCACGCCACGAGAGAACGTGGGCCAAGGGCAGGAGCCTCTGGGCGTAGGGCCCAAGGCCCCATGGAGCTGCCCAGGACGCAGGACGTTCCAAGGTGAAGGCCCCCCCCCCACAGCCCCCCACACGCACGCACACACACACACACGTAAGTCCAGGCGGAAGTGGCAAACCAATCTGTTGACACGCTGAATAATCTACGCTGCAGAGAATCATTCGAAAAGGCAATGAGTATATGAGAGAGGAACAGCATGCGGAGGAATAGGAGAACGAGGGGGGCGAGGAAAGAGCAGATAAAAGAGGGCCAGGCGAGGCGAGGTGAGAAGGGGGGGTATCGGGGCCATCCTGATGTTCTCCGGGGGCCGCCATGGCCATCACTTGTTTGGAAGACGGGAAAAATGGAGCGAAGCTTCGTCGCGACTCGCGCGTAGCGAAATTTCAAACTCAAGTCAAAGTGAGGCGGGGCCCCGGGGGCTGCAGCGAGCCAGCAGAAGGTTGGTCTCCTTACTGCGTTCCGGGCGGCGCCAGAGCACACGCAGGGCTGCGGGGACGTCGGGGGGAGGGAGGTAAGCAGGATGTTGTAGTGTTGTTCGTGTGAAAGAGCGAGAGAGAAAGAGAGAGAGGCACGCGACCTTGATCGCTGAGCTGGCGCAAAGCGATTGCGCACGTCAGGCGGGGAGGCATCTAAGAAGATTATTCGTGACTCGGCAAGCTTTGTGCCCTCTGGTCCCAAGCTGCTGCCACAGGCGGACTCGTTCACTTGCGCAGCAAGTCTTGCTCGTCCTCCACGGGCACTGGCTGGTTGGACGCGCGGCTGCGGGAGACGCGGACGAGCGCACCCATAGCGACAAGAGCGGACACCAATCCAAGCGGCACTGACACCGCAACTGACGTCTTGTCGAGCGTCAAGGTCGGCTTCGCCTCCTGAGCGGCATCGTACAAGCGAAGCTTCGTTGGGCAAATGTCCGTGTCGGCGACGCCATCGCAGTCGGGGCACTCGGCAACGAGGATGTCCTTCGGAGACTTCGCGGGCGCCACCGCGTTGTTGTTGGAGCCGGAGTCCGCCTTGCTCTCCTCGCAATGATGCGCGAACCTGTCAAGGCAGGTCATGCCCTGGCAAGGGGGTGGGGGTGGGGGGGTGTATGAGCTCGAGATGCAGACGTTGTGGTACTCCTGGCTTGTCGGGCCACGGTTGGGCGTCGCGTCTGGCACGTAGTAGTATTCGTTAGCTGTCTCCCAGTCGCCCACGGAGCAACCGAACGGTGCCTGACCGGGTTGCAGATCTGAAAACGTGCCCCCCACCATCGTGGCATACTTCTCGCACTGGGCCGCCGACTGTACATTTTGCCACTCGCCGACTGTCTCGAGGTCCTTGCACTCCTGATTATATCCAGTTCCCGCTGTTGCTGGCGTGACCTCCTTGTAATCCGATTTCTCCTGCGCGCCCACGGTAGTCAACAGGCCAGCGAGCGAAAGAGCTCTCGCCATGAAGGCCATGGATGCGGGAGGGGAACAGCGCGAAGAGGTAAAGCGGGAGATGTTAAATTAAGCCTCCCTCGAGCAAACTTGCCTTGAACCAAACTACGGAGAGCTCGTGGAAGACTCTTGCGGCCTTTCACGGGGGGGGGGCTGCGTCCCCAGCCCCTGGGCGAGCGGCGGGCGCGAATCCAGCCCCCATCGCCACCGCCACCCCCTGGAGCAGAACCTGGAGAGCGGGTGGGCAGGGGATGGCCTGGCCCGATAGCAGGTACTTTGGCTAGGACTGATGGGGCGAGCGGCAGACTGAGCACCTCCGCCCCTCACCCGCACCCCCCCCCAAAAAAAAAATGACCCGAACGTATGGCGCATCTCGGCGCCTCTCCCCCGCGTCATTCCTGCTCCAGGAGGCGGCCTGGGGGCCCGATGGGGAAGCGTCGAGGACGAGGGGGGCCCTATGTTGGCGCGGCGTTGAAGGGGAGGCAACAACGCTGACGCGGATGACGGATGACTAGGAGGTTGCAGTACAGATGAGGATGCGGAAACCGATGCCCCCTACACGCAGGAGGGATTCGTACAAGTAGGGGTGGGCAGAAGGTTTGCGAGGATGTGGAGAGATTGTCGCGACACGGGGGATGTGAGAGGATGGGGAGAGGTGGTTTGCCTGACAACCCCATTCCCGCAAAGTGGTCGCAGAATGGTCGCAGAATGGTCGCAAAATGGCCGCAACATGGTCGCAATATGGTCGCAACATGGTCGAAAATGGCCGCAAACTGGTCGCAACATGGTCGCAACATGGTCGCAACATGGTTGCACAATGGTCGCAACATGGTCGCGAAATGGTAGCAGAATGGTCGCAAAATGGTCGCAGAATGGTCGCGAACTGGTCGCTGGAACCTCCATGGCGTTTCTTTGGGCGAAGTGGTTGGCGGCTCGGATTATCGCTGCGCTTGGGCAGAGGATCATGTAATTAGACAGCGCATGGTATGACGGTGACGATGATGGTGATGACGATGGTGGTGGTGATGGTGATGATGGTGATGACGATGATGACGATGGTGGCGATATGGTGATGGCGATGTTGTTGCTGCTGATGATGATGATGATGAGGATGATGATTATGATGATGATGATGGTGATGACAATCGAGACGGCGACGCGGATGATACGGGTGATGAGGATCCATATTAAGATAAATATACCGATGGAACATACTATGGCTATGAAGATGAGGTTGGTTCTGATGAGGGTGGTAGTGCTGATGACGAGGATGAGGATGATGACCATGATCATGGTGGTGATGATGAGGATGATGACCATGATCGTGGATGATGATGATGATGATGATGATGATGATGATGATGATGATGATGATGATGATGATGATGATGATGATGATGAGGAAGCACGAAGCAGGAAGCCGGTCGACGGGGGCGGGCAGAATGCACGAAGCGTGCATGGGAGCTCCGCCCGCCCCCGAAGACGACGGAAAGGAGGGAACCACCTGCTCCTGAGAGCAGGCGCCGGGAGGGTGGGCGCCGAGGCCAGGTGGAGGGGCTGTGGGCCGGAGATTGTCGGGAGAAGGGTCTTCAGAGCAGACGCCAGGAGTGAGGGTGCCGAGCCAGGTGGGGGGGGGGGCAGATGGGGGGGTCAGGGTCAGTTTGGGGGGCTGAAAATTGTCGAGTGGGGCAAGCTTGAAGCAAGAAGGCGCCACGAATCCATGAATCCACGAGCCGGTTAAAATAGAAAGGAATCTGTGAAACCACGAAATGCCTACTTCCAACGACCCGTGAGTACAGCCCAGACATGGCCACGAGAGAACGTGGGCCAAGGGCAGGAGCCTCTGGGCGTAGGGCCCAAGGCCCCATGGAGCTGCCCAGGACGCAGGACGTTCCAAGGTGAAGGCCCCCCCCCCACAGCCCACCACACGCACGCACACACACACACACACACACACGTAAGTCCAGGCGGAAGTGGCAAACCAATCTGTTGACACGCTGAATAATCTACGCTGCAGAGAATCATTCGAAAAGGCAATGAGTATATGAGAGAGGAACAGCATGCGGAGGAATAGGAGAACGAGGGGGGCGAGGAAAGAGCAGATACAAGAGGGCCAGGCGAGGCGAGGTGAGGAGGGGGGGTATCGGGGCCATCCTGATGTTCTCCTGGGGCCGCCATGGCCATCACTTGTTTGGAAGACGGGAAAAATGGAGCGAAGCTTCGTCGCGACTCGCGCGTAGCGAAATTTCAAACTCAAGTCAAAGTGAGGCGGGGCCCCGGGGGCTGCAGCGAGCCAGCAGAAGGTTGGTCTCCTTACTGCGTTCCGGGCGGCGCCAGAGCACACGCAGGGCTGCGGGGACGTCGGGGGGAGGGAGGTAAGCAGGATGTTGTAGTGTTGTTCGTGTGAAAGAGCGAGAGAGAAAGAGAGAGAGGCACGCGACCTTGATCGCTGAGCTGGCGCAAACGATTGCGCACGTCAGGCGGGGAGGCATCTAAGAAGATTATTCGTGACTCGGCAAGCTTTGTGCCCTCTGGTCCCAAGCTGCTGCCACAGGCGGACTCGTTCACTTGCGCAGCAAGTCTTGCTCGTCCTCCACGGGCACTGGCTGGTTGGACGCGCGGCTGCGGGAGACGCGGACGAGCGCACCCATAGCGACAAGAGCGGACACCAATCCAAGCGGCACTGACACCGCAACTGACGTCTTGTCGAGCGTCAAGGTCGGCTTCGCCTCCTGAGCGGCATCGTACAAGCGAAGCTTCGTTGGGCAAATGTCCGTGTCGGCGACGCCATCGCAGTCGGGGCACTCGGCAACGAGGATGTCCTTCGGAGACTTCGCGGGCGCCACCGCGTTGTTGTTGGAGCCGGAGTCCGCCTTGCTCTCCTCGCAATGATGCGCGAACCTGTCAAGGCAGGTCATGCCCTGGCAAGGGGGTGGGGGTGGGGGGGTGTATGAGCTCGAGATGCAGACGTTGTGGTACTCCTGGCTTGTCGGGCCACGGTTGGGCGTCGCGTCTGGCACGTAGTAGTATTCGTTAGCTGTCTCCCAGTCGCCCACGGAGCAACCGAACGGTGCCTGACCGGGTTGCAGATCTGAAAACGTGCCCCCCACCATCGTGGCATACTTCTCGCACTGGGCCGCCGACTGTACATTTTGCCACTCGCCGACTGTCTCGAGGTCCTTGCACTCCTGATTATATCCAGTTCCCGCTGTTGCTGGCGTGACCTCCTTGTAATCCGATTTCTCCTGCGCGCCCACGGTAGTCAACAGGCCAGCGAGCGAAAGAGCTCTCGCCATGAAGGCCATGGTTGCGGGAGGGGAACAGCGCGAAGAGGTAAAGCGGGAGATGTTAAATTAAGCCTCCCTCGAGCAAACTTGCCTTGAACCAAACTACGGAGAGTTCGTGGAAGACTCTTGCGGCCTTTCACGGGGGGGGGGGCTGCGTCCCCAGCCCCTGGGCGAGCGGCGGGCGCGAATCCAGCCCCCATCGCCACCGCCACCCCCTGGAGCAGAACCTGGAGAGCGGGTGGGCAGGGGATGGCCTGGCCCGATAGCAGGTACTTTGGCTAGGACTGATGGGGCGAGCGGCAGACTGAGCACCTCCGCCCCTCACCCGCACCCCCCCCCCCCAAAAAATGACCCGAACGTATGGCGCATCTCGGCGCCTCTCCCTATCCGTATGCCCATACTCCTGCTCCAGCTCCAGGACGCGGCCTGGGGCCCGCTGGGGCCGCGTCGCGGTCCGGGGGGGGCCCTCTGGGTGGCGACGGCGTTTGAAGGGCCGGAACGCACCCACGCTACGCGGATGCCGCTATGACTAGGTAGGTTGCAGTACAGAGAGGATGCGGAACCCGCTTTGCCCCCTCCCCGTATGGCACAGGGTGGTTGACACACACAAGTCAGGGGTGTTTCCGACGGTTTGCGAGGATGTGTGGCAAAGATGTCGCGACACGGTGGATGTAAGAGGAGGGGAGAGTGGTTTTGTTTACAACCCCCCCATTCCGCCAAAGTGTCGAGAATGGCGCAGAATGGTCGCAAAATGCCGCAAACAGCTGCGCAATATGGTCGCAACATGGTCGAAAATGGCCGCAAACTGGTCGCAACATGGTCGCAACATGGTCGCAACATGGTTGCACAATGGTCGCAACATGGTCGCGAAATGGTAGCAGAATGGTCGCAACATGGTCGCAGAATGGTCGCGAACTGGTCGCTGGAACCTCCTTATGGCGTTTCTTTGGGCGAAGTGGTTGGCGGCTCGGATTATCGCTGCGCTTGGGCAGAGGATCATGTAATTAGACAGCGCGTGGTATGACGGTGACGATGATGGTGATGACGATGGTGGTGGTGATGGTGATGATGGTGATGACGATGATGACGATGGTGGCGATATGGTGATGGCGATGTTGTTGCTGCTGGTGATGATGATGCTGATGAGGATGATGATGATGATGGTGATGACAATCGAGACGGCGACGCGGATGATACGGGTGATGAGGATCCATATTAAGATAACTATACCGATGGAACATACTATGGCTATGAAGATGAAGTTGGTTCTGATGAGGGTGGTAGTGCTGATGACGAGGATGAGGATGATGACCATGATCATGGTGGTGATGATCGACCGTACCTGAGGCGAGCCAGTTCGCACGCATCACCAGCCGCTTTAGATGTAAGTGGCGCGCTGTGCTGCTGCGACGGCGGCTCGCTGTTGGCTTGGCGTGAGCTGGCCCCCATGGGTCGCCGCAGCTCTCGCCTTGTGGTAGGTATATAATGCCAGCGCGGCCATTCGCAGCGCACCAGCGCGCGGGAACGTGCGGCTCTCGCGGTTGTATTCGTTGTCGGCCGCTAGGCCTGGGAAAGTCTGATGGTAGGAGGGGGGGGCCAAAGAGGGAACGGCGGACGGGGCAGGAAAGATAAAGGGCGATGGAGTCAATCTGGGCGGACCCAAAAAGGCACTTAGCGAACTCACGCTCGTGGCTTCGATGGCTGGTTGTCCAGCCAGCTGCGATGGTCTTTATTATTGACCACTGCCAAGCAGGTCTGCACTTCTTGATCGTAGCAAGACACTCCCCCCACCGCTCCGCCACCCCGCCCACGACGCTATCAACAAAGCCCCAAGCGTTCAGACGCTTGGAAATAGTGACTTCAAGTTTACTGGGGAGGAGAAAGAGGCGGAGGAAAGAGGGGGCCGCATGCTGGAGCTTGGGTTTCTTGCCCACCGCTTGCGCCGCACGAAATACCATGCGGCCTGTTGCATGCAAGGCTCCCCGCTGGACAATCGGGATGCCACAGTGGGGTGGGCGATTCACTAATTCTGCGAAATGCTGGGCGATCCCCTGCTTCTGGATCCAGCAGGGTGCGCTCCACTCTTTGTTTGATCCATTCTTCGATGGGGCAGGTCAGCGGCGCCGATTCGCGCCACCTGTCGAGCTCTGCTGCCCATTCAGTGCTCGCGAGAGTGGAGCAGCTGCAACTACTAGCTGCTCCTAGGATCAGGGCAGACTGAGGGGCCACTAAATCGTGTCCCGAGAAAGAAAAACCATCAGCTTTGCAAAACGAGCAGGCCCTACGGCAACCAGCACGGACTTGACGAGAATGCGCTTCAGCTGTAGGTTGGTCTCCAGCTCGCTGCGCAGCTTGCGCTGCTCGGGCAGCGCGTAACTGAATGGCTCGTGCATGTTTGTCGCCAGGTCGATATGGTAGATGCTAAGGCTCATCTCGAGTTTGACGGGCGACCACGGGCATGAGATGTTTCACGTATGTCCACTTCCGTGCAGGCGAGAACCTTTCCAGTCCATTCGCGTTCATGAGGCTGTCGAGTATGATCGTGTAACCGTCCTCCGTGGAGACCACTTCTGGGATGCGCTGCGCTTCCTCTGGGATGTTCTGCTTGGCTCTAAAGGAGGCGTGGCTGATGGAGAGGTCGCTCAGGCGCGACTGGGCCATCTCCACTGGGTCCATGGCAACAGAGAGGTGGATGTCCGTGACAATCAGGTAATGCTCTGGCGTATTTACAAGGAGTCTATCGATGGTCGCTGCTGTGTATTGCTGTCTGCTGAAATATGTTGGCCCCTCCGTTCTGATCTCCTGCATAGAGTCAAATAGGGAACGCCAGAGGGCTTCAGCATGTTGGTATGTATGATGTGTCCGTAGCTGGGCCTGGTCAGGTATCGGGTAATCATGCGACATCGGAACGCCTTCACGGATGTTGATGTCACCTATCGCGATGAGCGTGTGCTCAAGATGATTGCTGCTTGCCCATTGAATATTTTCCATCCATCTGCTATTGATAACATTCTTATCGTTCAGGGAAATGTTGTAGTTGTGGACATTCATGATGCGCATCTGGTAGCGTAGCTCCGGTTGCTTACTAGACAGTTGCGTGACCCTGCCTGGAGCAAGCACTTCAAATTCGAGAGACGGTCTGGTATCTGCATCGCTGGTGAGCCACGGCACCAGGAATGCCACTCCACCCCTTCGTGCATTGCCAGCGCGCTCAGCATCGGGTAATTCAGATGAATACTGTGATGATTCTTCCGCCTGTGAGCGAAAGACCTTGTAATTGTATGGAGAAGAGGCAGCCATAACTTCTAGCTGCTGTCGATCACCATGCGTCTCCTGAATCATGATGAGAGCGGATGCCTTCATGGACCTCTCCATCTTGCGCAGCTTGTACTTGCGGCGACGATACTTGTAGTAGCACAGGTCATGATAATTCCACGATACTACTTGGCCACGATGATCTCTAGCCTGTTGTAGCCACGGGCTCCAGCGCTTATTAAATAGACCACCGCGATGTATCTGTGGCCAAGAAGAGCTGTTGAAACTGATCTGTAATAGTGATCTTGTCGATGCCCATCTGGTGGGCGACTGCGATGTTCCACCTGAGTTTTGTGGGTGCGCTGGCGCTGTCTCCAACCTCGAGAACCACAAGGGGAATTGAGCTGCAAGAGACAATACCTTCGTCTCCGACTCTTCTGAAATGGTGATTGCCGTACTTGTCCGCCAGGAGCCTGACCAATCTCTTCGTTTGTAGCTCTCGCCGAAGTGTTTTAGGAGACTTGTCCGCGTTGATGTAAAGGGGGGTGAGCGCGCCAGAAGTGTCTGGAGCCGAGAAATTACGCCACTGACCTCCTGCTCTGAGATTCCGTGCGAGTGAAAGACTGCGCGAGGTGGCTGCTGGTCCACCAAGGACTCTGAGGAAGAAACGCCGTGCAGGAACGTCGCCGATGAGCTCGACATCGTTGGTGGAGACGCCTGCTGCATTGATCCAGGGTTCAAGCGCTCGCTTGACCTCTGCGGGCTGTATGGCCGATGGCGCTCCAATAGTGTAGAGATGGGGGTCTGGAGGTCGATCCCAGACTGCCAGAGCTGCCATGTCAAAGGCGGGTAAAGTGGCTTCCGCCATTGCCAATTGCGATTGAATCCGTTCCACGTCTTGCCGCATTTGTTGTTGTTCCTGCTCCACTGTGTGTACGCTGGTTGAGTTCTCGTACTGAGGTGTCGAGGGCGTCCATCCTGCCGCCATGCTGTCGAACGCGTCCGAGTACGAGCTGAAGTTCGCCTTGAAGGGCTTGCTGGGCGTTGCGAATGATGGTCTCGGATTCGTTCTGGAGCCTGGCGGTGGCGGACTCGATCTGGGAGGTGAAGAGCTGGCTGAGGCGCTGCTCCAGCGAGCTGTCGTCGTGCACGAATCCATCTCCAGGTGGGGTAGCCTCGCCCGCAATTGGAGTCGTTGGTGCCATTCCTGCAGGCGTTGCAGTAGGCGTGCCGGATGTTGTAGCCGCCTCTTCTGCAGCACGCGCGGGGGAGACCCCGGAAGCTGGTCCCGGTGGAAGCTGAGACCCCGTCCACGGGTCCTCTTTTTGTAGTGCATCTTCGCCTCTCGGATCGGTTCTTGAACTGGCTGCCCTTGCTGCTGTCGCGGTCGAGGGTCCTCCGCTGCGCGTTGCCCTGCGCGTAGGCGTAGTAGCTGTGGCTGTGCCTGCTCGGCCCGTACGTGGGGGATGAGCTCGTTGAGTATGCCCGCTCTTCTGTTCACGGGGGGCTTCACGTTCACGTTCAGCTCGCCGTCTATCCCTACCCCGCTGAGGCAGTGGAATGGAAGCCATTTGGCCTTGAGCCAAAATGGCTACGGATCATGGTGGTGATGATGAGGATGATGACCATGATCGTGGATGATGATGATGATGATGATGATGATGATGATGATGATGATGATGATGATGATGATGATGATGATGATGATGATGATGATGAGGAAGCACGAAGCAGGAAGCCGGTCGACGGGGGCGGGCAGAATGCACGAAGCGTGCATGGGAGCTCCGCCCGCCCCCGAAGACGACGGACGGGGGAACCATGCTCTTGAGAGCAGGCGCCTGGGTGGGGTGGGGCCGCGGCCAGGTGGTGGGGTGTGGGCCGGAGATTGTGGGAGAGGGTCTTCAGAGCAGGAGCAGAGTGAGGGTGCCGAGCAGGTGGGGGGGGGGGCAGATGGGGGGGTCAGGGTCGCCAGTTGGGGGGGCTGAAAATTGTCGGTGGGGCAAGCTTGTGAAGCATGAAGGGCCGAATCATGAATCCAGAGCGGTTAAAATAGAAAGGAATCTGTGAAACAGCAACAAACACCAACGACGTGGGGGGAGTACAGCCAGACTGGCCACGAGAGGGAACGTGGGGCCAAGGGCAGGAGGTCTGGGGTAGGGCCCAGGCCATGGAGTGCCAGGAGTGGTACGTTCAAGGTGAAGGCCCACAGCACCAACGGCCGCAACAACACACACAACCCACACACACAAAAAACCACACACACACACACACACACACACACACACACACGCAAGTCCAGGCGGAAGTGGCAAACCAATCTGTTGACACGCTGAATAATCTACGCTGCAGAGAATCATTCGAAAAGGCAATGAGTATATGAGAGAGGAACAGCATGCGGAGGAATAGGAGAACGAGGGGGGCGAGGAAAGAGCAGATAAAAGAGGGCCAGGCGAGGCGAGGTGAGAAGGGGGGGTATCGGGGCCATCCTGATGTTCTCCGGGGGCCGCCATGGCCATCACTTGTTTGGAAGACGGGAAAAATGGAGCGAAGCTTCGTCGCGACTCGCGCGTAGCGAAATTTCAAACTCAAGTCAAAGTGAGGCGGGGCCCCGGGGGCTGCAGCGAGCCAGCAGAAGGTTGGTCTCCTTACTGCGTTCCGGGCGGCGCCAGAGCACACGCAGGGCTGCGGGGACGTCGGGGGGAGGGAGGTAAGCAGGATGTTGTAGTGTTGTTCGTGTGAAAGAGCGAGAGAGAAAGAGAGAGAGGCACGCGACCTTGATCGCTGAGCTGGCGCAAAGCGATTGCGCACGTCAGGCGGGGAGGCATCTAAGAAGATTATTCGTGACTCGGCAAGCTTTGTGCCCTCTGGTCCCAAGCTGCTGCCACAGGCGGACTCGTTCACTTGCGCAGCAAGTCTTGCTCGTCCTCCACGGGCACTGGCTGGTTGGACGCGCGGCTGCGGGAGACGCGGACGAGCGCACCCATAGCGACAAGAGCGACACCAATCCAAGCGGCACTGACACCGCAACTGACGTCTTGTCGAGCGTCAAGGTCGGCTTCGCCTCCTGAGCGGCATCGTACAAGCGAAGCTTCGTTGGGCAAATGTCCGTGTCGGCGACGCCATCGCAGTCGGGGCACTCGGCAACGAGGATGTCCTTCGGAGACTTCGCGGGCGCCACCGCGTTGTTGTTGGAGCCGGAGTCCGCCTTGCTCTCCTCGCAATGATGCGCGAACCTGTCAAGGCAGGTCATGCCCTGGCAAGGGGGTGGGGGTGGGGGGGTGTATGAGCTCGAGATGCAGACGTTGTGGTACTCCTGGCTTGTCGGGCCACGGTTGGGCGTCGCGTCTGGCACGTAGTAGTATTCGTTAGCTGTCTCCCAGTCGCCCACGGAGCAACCGAACGGTGCCTGACCGGGTTGCAGATCTGAAAACGTGCCCCCCACCATCGTGGCATACTTCTCGCACTGGGCCGCCGACTGTACATTTTGCCACTCGCCGACTGTCTCGAGGTCCTTGCACTCCTGATTATATCCAGTTCCCGCTGTTGCTGGCGTGACCTCCTTGTAATCCGATTTCTCCTGCGCGCCTACGGTAGTCAACAGGCCAGCGAGCGAAAGAGCTCTCGCCATGAAGGCCATGGTTGCGTGAGGGGAACAGCGCGAAGAGGTAAAGCGGGAGATGTTAAATTAAGCCTCCCTCGAGCAAACTTGCCTTGAACCAAACTACGGAGAGCTCGTGGAAGACTCTTGGAAGCCTTTTGAAGTGATCGTTGGTGTTCTCGGGGGAGTCTCCAGAGCCAACCTGAAAAAATATCCGGGCGAAAGACCCAACCATATGCACTTGTGAGTACCGCAATTGCGAGTATCTTCTTCGGTGGCGCTCCCTATGGGGCCACGAACTGTATGAGGGGCGTGCCGAAATGTGGCGGGGTACACAACGCAGAGGGATACGATAGGTCTGATTATGAAAGAATGAACGCGGGTGAGTCATAGCGCGAGGGAGTCTGAATGTGAATGGGTATGCGTGCGAGAGAGTATATTTGCATGATGCGATCATGGCTACGCATAGTGCAAATGTATATGACTGTGAATGGATCGAACATGCCTGTCCAGACACCCGTGACACTGGGCGTGGCCGCCGCAGGCAGCTTCCGCGGGAACCCCGACGGCAGCGCCCGCACGCCGCGACGGCCATGTCGGCGCGCCCCTTCCGAGGACGGACCGCGCCCTTTTCCGCCCCTCCTTTTCCTCCCTCTTTGCCCGCGCACTCCAAAAATCCAAAGCTGCGGGCGCAGCGCGGCGCGGAGTCCCCGCGACGCGCGCCGGTCGCCCCAGGCGGGGCCCCAGCGACGCGCGCGGGTCGTCCGCTGCGCGAAGCAGTGAGAGCTGGCTAGCTAACTGGCTGGCTGACAGCGGGCAAGGCTCCGACCGCTGGGCAGAGCGACGACGGGCGAACGAGGCGCCAGGCAAAACGCAGCGCAGAGTTCCCGCGACGCGCGCTGGTCGCCCCGAGAGGGTCCCAGCGACGCGCGCGGGTCGCCCGCGGCGCGAGGACAAACAATCAGTCGGGCAGTCGAGAGAAGGCGCGGCGAGGGGGGGCGCTCCTCAGGTCAGGCCTCGCGGACAAACTCGGTGAAGCCGAGCTCCCTGGCGAGGGCCGTCGCCTCCCTCCGGCGCCGCTTCGCGCGCGCCGCAAACTGCTCCAGCTGCTTCCGCGCACTGAGGATGGAAAGGGACTAAAATGAAGTCAGTGTTGAAAACGCAGGAAATTGACAAACTGTGTGTTTAAGTTAACAAATTTGACTACGTACTTGTCTGTTGTTGAAAATGTACTAACTTTTTTGTTATTGCGAAAATTGACTAACTCTTGTTTTATGCTGAAATTGGCAAACTCGTTTTTTTCTTGACAACTT
>CAUYUJ010020844.1:65000-149216 GCA_963575745.1 Prorocentrum cordatum
AGGAACAACGATCGCCTCGGGAAAAAGTACGACGATATATGCGTCGTGAAGACCATTGATGAGATAGAGCGGGGCGGCGCCCGCGTCCACGATCTCTTCCTCCTCCGCGCGCTAATGGCCGTCTTCGGGGGCCCGAAGAGCCCGCGGCGCGCGCGTGACGGGCAGGCGTACCGGTACCGCAATGGAGCTTGGAAGCACGCCGCCGCGATGAACGTGCAGCAGGCGCTGCGCATGGAGAAGGCAGTGAACCAGGCGGACGCGATCCTTCTCCGCATGAGCAAGGACAAGAACGTGAGGCGACCGTCGTGGGACGAGGGGTGGCTCCTTGACTACGCGAGCCCGGCCGCAGCGGCGCAGGCCGATGGGGATGATGGCCCAGATGAGAGCTTCTCCATCGCGCGCAAGATGCTCCGCGAAACGCTGACGAGGTTTCTGACTACCAGGAACAACAACATCCTCAAGACCTTCTGCAAGTGGTGCGACCAGCAGAAGCGGGCGGAGCCTCGCCTAGCGTTCAAGGACGCGTGCCTGAAGATCGAGCCTGGCAAGGCAGCTGAAAAGATGGACAAGAGCCCCGAGGTCAATTGCGACGCGCACATGGACCTATCCATCAAGTTCAAGCCTCCTGCGGCTGACGTGGAAAGGTACGACCTGATGATGGCCACCCTCTACGGCGATGGCGCGGAGTCCAAGGAGACCGAGGGCGTCGGCGAGGCGTTGGCGCTGATGCACCAGCGGCACCCGCCTCGCGTGCGAGTTCGAAAAGGGAAATGTCAGTCGCCAACAATACAAATCTAAAGATCTAAACATCTGAATCGGCGAGGCCGTGGTTTTCAAGTACTGAGATATTTTGATTGCTGGATCGCCCCGCGGCCGCAGGATCTAAATATTTAAATATCGAAATACCTAAATCGGCGAGGCCGCGGTTCTCGGGCATTTGGCATTTAGATCGGCCGTTCGCCCCGCGGCCGCTGGATCAAAATATTAAAATATCTAAACATCTAAATCGGCGAGGCTGCGCTTTTACGCATTTGAATATTTAGATCGGCGGTTCGCCCCGTGGCCCCGTGGCCCCGGCGGTTCGCCCCGTGGCCCCGCCCCGGCGTTCGCTATCTAGATAGCTAAAACCGCGGCCTCGCCGACTTAGCGATTTAGATATTTAGATTGGCGGTTGCCCCCGCGGCCGCGGGATCTAATCATCTAAATATCTAAATAGCTAAAACCGCAGCCTCGCCGACTTAGCTATTTAGATATTCAGATCGGCGGTTCGCCCCGCGGCCACGGGATCTAAATATCTAAATATCTAACTAGCTAAAACCGCAGCCTCGCCGATTTAGATATTTAGATACTTAGATATTTAGATCGGCGGTGTAGCCCGCGGCCACGGGATCTAAATATCTAAATACCTAAATAGCTAAAACCGCAGCCTCGCCGATTTAGATATTTAGATATTTAGGTATTTAGATCGGCGGGCCCCCCCGCGGCCACGGGATCTAATTATCTAAATATCTAAATATGTAAATATCTAAAAACGCAGCTACGCCGATTTAGATATTTAGATATTTAGATATTTAGATCGGCGGGCCCCCCCGCGGCCACGGGATCTAAACATCTGAATATCTAAATAGCTAAAACCGCAGCCTCACCGATTTATATATTTAGACATTTAGATATTTAGATCCCGCGTCCGCGGGGCGAACCACCGATCTAGATGTCCAAACACCTGAAACCGCAGCTACGCCGATCTTGATATTTAGATAATTAGATATTTAGATCCCGCGGCCGCGGGGCGAGCCACCGATCTAAATACCTGAAGCTTCGTAGTGGGCAGGGTTTCTTCGGCTCGGTTTGAGCGCGTTCGTTTGGCCAGCAGGTCTTGAGGCTTTGAGAGGAATCCAGTATATGAAGACGTTCGGGTCGCCTGCTCTGCGTCCTCCGCCTTGCGCTGGCAGTGCGCGCGTAGGCTCTTATTCATGTTTCCCCAGGTGGCAACGGGAAGTCGCTGCGGTCGAAGCTGACTCTGGCTGCGCTCGGCGAGGCGATGGTCAAGTTCGCCAGCGCCTACCTCCTGACCAGAGACAGGGAAATCCAGGTTTCTGCCAAGCGTCTCATCGGCACCCTGGCCGTAATCTTCCAGGAGGTGCAGAAGGGCGACGAGAAGATCCAGGAGATCGTCGCCAAGGACTTGTTCGCCAGGGCGGAATTGCTCGTTCGTGAGAACCACGGGAACGCCGAGGACGAGCGCTACTACGCGTGGACATGCACTGATTTTGTCATCGAGTTGAACCACGCGTTCCGCATTGAATGCGGCGATGATGCCGTTCACGCCTGGCGGCGTCGTTTGCTGCTGATCGCATTCGAGGGCGATTTCACTCGCAACACCCCACCTTGGCATCGGTTGAGCGCGGCCTCTACCTGGCTGACCCGGAATTGGAGGAATGGGCCCCCTCAGGAGTGGCGGGCTTCATCCATATGGCCCGAGGCATCCTGCCGATCATTGAGAAGTATTCGGCGACCGAGGCCTACGACAAGCTTGACAATCCCCCCCCCCCCCCGCGCGCGCAGCGATGAACGAAGAATTTCTGCGCGACATCAGAGCGGCGGACGGCCGCGACGCAGCTGTCCTGCACAATGGGCCGCGTGACCACGGCGCCCAGGCGAGCGTCGCCTCGGAGCCCCTCAGCCAGGCATCCATGCTCCTCGCCATCATCCAGCTCGACGAGGATGTCAACGCCTCGGACAGCTCGCAGCGGCGCGCGAGGGCTGGGTCTTGCCTCCAAGGCAGGCGGCAGTCTTAAAAAGAAGAAGCCTGGAACTGCATGAAGGATTCGGCCTTGTGGAAACCCGTGGCGCGGCAATGGGGCCGCAAGGTTCCTCTTTACTTTCCAGCCCTCTGCGCCAGCGCCGACCTCGGCGTGCTGTTCCCCGACGCGAACCACCTGGCGATCACCGTCGAGACCGCGTTCCCCGAGAGGCTCGATCTGGGCCGCCTGGAGCTCTACATGGCGTGCCCCGAGAGACGGCGCAACTACCGTGCGCTGACCAAGCACCTCCAGGCAGCGCAAGCAGGGGAGGCGGGCATCAAGCAGACGAGAGGTCGACCGACGCAAGCCGCCATGGAAGCGTTCGAGGCGCGGTCGCGACGCGAGGAGTCGCTCCAGTCGACGGAGGCGGCGGCGGACAAATTACTGGAGGAGCACCGCGGCTCCGATGGGGCCCTCCAGGTCCAGCATCAATTCTCGGCCATCGGGAGCGCTTGCGCGCGCAGCAGGAGGCGCGCGAAGGGCTCGGCGTCCCAGCACCTGAGCAAGCAGATCCATATGATTGCGCAGCCAGACGTTGTGAAGTTGGGAATTGGCGCAAATGTTTCTTGACTCTGGCGCCTCAGGTCATGAAGCGCCTTAATATCAATTTGAACGGAGACCCGTCGGAGCAAGGGCGCGCCATCGAGGCCGTCGCCGCGCGGCCTGACATCGATGCCAAGAAGACCGTGGCGCTGAGCGTCCTGTTCGGCAAGAAGCGCGCAGGTGAGCAGTTCAAGGACATGGAGCGCGACGCGAAAGTGCTCCGTTGGGCGGCTTCGTCTGCCTTGCCAGACGTGTTTGAGGCGGCCGTTGAGGACGAGAGGGGCAGCCCTGAGCTCACCTGCGCGTCGAGACTCCTCGAAGGAGCGGAGGACGCTTGCACTGAGGCGCTGGTGGAGTTCGTGCCGGAGAAGCGGGGGCCCGCCGTGACCCACCTTGCTTGGGAGTTCGACGGCATCGGAGTGAACCCAAGCGTGCTCGACGACACGCGCACATTTATCACGGACGCAGAGAGCTACGTTTACAAGAAGACGGGTTACAGGACGCACCTCGCTGCGAAGCAAGAGCGCTCGCTGCTCCAAGCTCAGGGCAGGAGAAGGCACCCATACCGCTGACCCGCCGCCATTCTGGCCCTCCTTGGCCTCCAGGGGTTTTCTTGTTGTTTCGCTGGTTTGGCGTCGAATTTCGGATCCGAATTCGCCCCGGGAGAGGTCAGTAGGTCTGCGGCATCGGTACCTTTTCATCCTCCCACAGGCGCTCGAGGCAAGCGGGCAGCAGCTGCCCATCGATGACGAGCCTGGAGAGCTCGACCAGCTGGCGCCGCACTTCACTTCGGGAAATTGCATCCAGGCCGCTGCGGTCGCATCCCGCGGGCGCGGCAAGCCGCCTCTTCCAGCTCCAGAGCGAAAGTCTCGCTCCTATCGCGAGGTCGCTGCGCACTTCGAGATCAGTCTCGAAGGCGCCTGTGTCATGGACGTGCTCAGCGATCTCGCATCTGGTCGCACTTTGCATCCTGGTGACTACCTCTTGCACAGCGAGCCTGGCGGGGAGGCCCATTGCGCGCTGCTCCGCGCGTCGGCGGCGGCTCAGGGGGAGAACGGACCTGAACAGACGTTCGACGTGATTGGCACTCAGTGCGGCCTTGAAGAAGGTCGGTGCAGGCGCAGGGTTAGTTCGGTCGACTTCTGCAGGGCGATTGGCGGCGCGGCCGACAAGCGCCTGGCCGCGGTCTTCCGCATCAACGGCAAGATGGGCCGCTCCACGGATGCCTTGATGGACTTGGGAGCCGGCGCTTCTGCGAGCTCGCTGGCTGAAGTGCAGCTACCTCTCGCCTCCGCAGATCCATCTGAGGTCGACTTGGCCTCGTTGCCCGAGCGCGATGAGGACGTCGACGAGTCCGACGAGCCCGCGTTTCTGGAGATGTTCTGCAGCATTCTGGGCAAGGAGGCTGCGGACTACCAGGCCGAGATCGGTACCTCTCGATCTCGCACTCACTGCCGCCGTGCCCTGTGCCCGTGGCGATCGCTCAGCCGCCGCGAGCATCTCATCGAGCACCAGAAGCACCACCGGCCCCCTAAGTTCATCGCGTCTCGCGAGGACGATGCCCTCTTCAATGTCGGCGTGTCACTTTGCAGGTTCGACCGCGTCTGCTCGGTGGTTGATCGGGCGGCGCAGAAAGACGGCGGCTACCTGGCCCGCGCTGTCGATTTGCTTCGAGCGTGGAATCGTGACGCTCCTGCGGATGCGCTGAAGGCTGCGAGCCGCTCCAACGAAGCCCACCTCGTGTTCGTGTTGACGGAGGCGGGCCCTCGCTACTGGTTGCGCGCCAAGTGCGCTGACTGCATTCGCATTACCCCCAAGGTCTCGTACACCAAAGGCTTCAAGGACTCGCTGGTTAGCCACGCTTTGGTCTCGCGCGGAGCGATGAGCGGCGTGCTGGACCATCTCCACAGGCAGTGGTCCCGCGACGGAGAGTCGCCATTCTTGGCCTGCCGCCCACACCTCTTGCGTGGGATAATTGACCACGTGTTCCGCCACCCCGACGGCCTGGTTCAGCATGCGGTACGACGGCTCATGGCAGAGGAGGTCGCCCTGGGAGAATTCACAGCGCTTACCCACGACGGCACCTTCAAGTTTCTGTTCTCCGTCATTGGCCAGAAGAAAATGGACCAGAAAAAGGGCGGGATCCACGTCGGGCACACACTGTTGGGAATGACGGGAGCTTGCCCTGGATTCAGCGTCCAGCCCGACGAGAGCATGGAGAGCTTCGGCGCAGCGGTGAAGGAGCGCTTGACCCCCGCCGCAATCGAGCAGGTGCGGATGCTGTACTCCGACGCCCCGAGTGAGAAAATGCTGGAGCATTTGCCGAGGTGTCTCGGCGTGGCGCAAACAGGTTGCACATTGCCTTGCGGGCTGAGCAGTGCACGGACGGCAAGAGGACGGCTTGTTCATTCGAGCTGCTGCAGCTTACCAGGAAATTCTCCCGTCCTCTCGGCGTGTCGGAGGACAGCCTGGCGAAGGAGATCTACAATGGTTCCCCGATGGCTGAGGTGGCTTGGGACGACGTGCAGCCCGCGCGCGAGCGCGTCGACCGCGACTGGAATGATTTCTGCAACCAGCCATTCTCTTCGCACGCCGAGTACGTGGCCGAGTTGAAACGCATTGTCCAGAAGCACGACAACATGATGGACAAGAAAAACTCCAAGGGTGTGACGCTCCGCAAGGTCCTGATGAACGCGAGCTCCACGAATAACTACTACTACCTGCGCAATAACTCGGTGTTCGCCCAGCTCTCTCGCGGGCAGCTGATCGTCCAGGGCACGCCGCAGAACGAGGCCGAGCACAGGACTCTGAAGCGCTGGGCATGGTGCGTCTGGCAGCAGCACGAAGATCGCGTGCACGTGCTGAAGGAGGTCTACGCCCTGTACCGTTTGCTCGCCCATGCCGCCCAGCGCGAGCAGCTCGGCACGCGGCTTCCACCCCTGCGGCTCGCGCAGATCGTGGCAGGCCAGATCGCTGCTGGCGGTCTCAGGGGCAATCCTGGGAGAAGCGAGGCGCCGCCTGCTCGAGAGGATGGCCCAGGAGTTTCGGTGCCCAACGGAGAAGGCCCGAAGCGCAGTGCACTCAAGAAGTCCGTTGTCAAGATGGACGCCGAGTTGGCTGCGAAACAGCAGGACGGCAAGAAGAAGCGGGCCGCTTCGTGGAGCAAGGCCACAATGGCAAAGAAGAAAAAGCCGTGGGGGCACAAAAAGAGAGCAGCGCAATCGAGGAAGGCAACGCCCTCGACGGTGCACGCCGTGGTCGAGGAGGTTGCGGGGTTCCAGGCCTAATGCGTCAAGATCAGCTTGGCCTGAGATCAGGCCATTCGGCCTGGTCCGGTCTAGGGCCAGGCTAGCACTCACCGTTCTTTATTGCACAGCCAGACGACTGTATGAGCTGGGCTGCTAGACGTGAAACCTTCAACCATCAACATCCCTTTCCTCATCGCTACGGCAAGCCATGCCATACACCAGATTCGCGACAATTGATGCTGTTCGGATGCTTTTGCATGAATGCCAGACTTCACGTATATACCTGGATCTGCAGATCTGGGTTTGTTAAGGTTGTTGCAAAGCGATCCTTCAAACACACCCAAAACAGCTCTTGCTCACTAAGGCTTTTCCAGGGCCAGAAACCTGGTAGTGAGCAAGAGAGTTTTCTCTGGTTCCGAGCCAACTTCCGACCTTATCTGGATCTTTAGATGTTTAGATATTTAGATTTTTCTGGGTGAGCGTCTTGGGCCGACTGGTCCGGGATCCGGCCTTTCACGGGGGGGGGGGGGGCTGCGTCCCCAGCCCCTGGGCGAGCGGCGGGCGCGAATCCAGCCCCCATCGCCACTGCCACCCCCTGGAGCAGAACCTGGAGAGCGGGTGGGCAGGGGATGGCCTGGCCCGATAGCAGGTACTTTGGCTAGGACTGATGGGGCGAGCGGCAGACTGAGCACCTCCGCCCCTCACCCGCACCCCCCCCCAAAAAAAAATGACCCGAACGTATGGCGCATCTCGGCGCCTCTCCCCCGCGTCATTCCTGCTCCAGGAGGCGGCCTGGGGGCCCGATGGGGAAGCGTCGAGGACGAGGGGGGCCCTATGTTGGCGCGGCGTTGAAGGGGAGGCAACAACGCTGACGCGGATGACGGATGACTAGGAGGTTGCAGTACAGATGAGGATGCGGAAACCGATGCCCCCTACACGCAGGAGGGATTCGTACAAGTAGGGGTGGGCAGAAGGTTTGCGAGGATGTGGAGAGATTGTCGCGACACGGGGGATGTGAGAGGATGGGGAGAGGTGGTTTGCCTGACAACCCCATTCCCGCAAAGTGGTCGCAGAATGGTCGCAGAATGGTCGCAAAATGGCCGCAACATGGTCGCAATATGGTCGCAACATGGTCGAAAATGGCCGCAAACTGGTCGCAACATGGTCGCAACATGGTCGCAACATGGTTGCACAATGGTCGCAACATGGTCGCGAAATGGTAGCAGAATGGTCGCAAAATGGTCGCGAACTGGTCGCTGGAACCTCCTTATGGCGTTTCTTTGGGCGAAGTGGTTGGCGGCTCGGATTATCGCTGCGCTTGGGCAGAGGATCATGTAATTAGACAGCGCATGGTATGACGGTGACGATGATGGTGATGACGATGGTGGTGGTGATGGTGATGATGGTGATGACGATGATGACGATGGTGGCGATATGGTGATGGCGATGTTGTTGCTGCTGGTGATGATGATGATGAGGATGATGATGATGATGATGATGGTGATGACAATCGAGACGGCGATGCGGATGATACGGGTGATGAGGATCCATATTAAGATAAAGATACCGATGGAACATACTATGGCTATGAAGATGAGGTTGGTTCTGATGAGGGTGGTAGTGCTGATGACGAGGATGAGGATGCTGACCATGATCGTGGTGGTGATGATGAGGGTGATGACCATGATCGTGGATGATGATGATGATGATGAGGAAGCACGAAGCAGGAAGCCGGTCGACGGGGGCGGGCAGAATGCACGAAGCGTGCATGGGAGCTCCGCCCGCCCCCGAAGACGACGGAAAGGAGGGAACCACCTGCTCCTGAGAGCAGGCGCCGGGAGGGTGGGCGCCGAGGCCAGGTGGAGGGGCTGTGGGCCGGAGATTGTCGGGAGAAGGGTCTTCAGAGCAGACGCCAGGAGTGAGGGTGCCGAGCCAGGTGGGGGGGGGCAGATGGGGGGGTCAGGGTCAGTTTGGGGGGCTGAAAATTGTCGAGTGGGACAAGCTTGAAGCAAGAAGGCGCCACGAATCCATGAATCCACGAGCCGGTTAAAATAGAATGGAATCTGTGAAACCACGAAATGCCTACTTCCAACGACCCGTGAGTACAGCCCAGACATGGCCACGAGAGAACGTGGGCCAAGGGCAGGAGCCTCTGGGCGTAGGGCCCAAGGCCCCATGGAGCTGCCCAGGACGCAGGACGTTCCAAGGTGAAGGCCCCCCCCCCCCCACAGCCCCCCACACGCACGCACGCACACACACACGTAAGTCCAGGCGGAAGTGGCAAACCAATCTGTTGACACGCTGAATAATCTACGCTGCAGAGAATCATTCGAAAAGGCAATGAGTATATGAGAGAGGAACAGCATGCGGAGGAATAGGAGAACGAGGGGGGCGAGAAAAGAGCAGATAAAAGAGGGCCAGGCGAGGCGAGGTGAGAAGGGGGGGTATCGGGGCCATCCTGATGTTCTCCGGGGGCCGCCATGGCCATCACTTGTTTGGAAGACGGGAAAAATGGAGCGAAGCTTCGTCGCGACTCGCGCGTAGCGAAATTTCAAACTCAAGTCAAAGTGAGGCGGGGCCCCGGGGGCTGCAGCGAGCCAGCAGAAGGTTGGTCTCCTTACTGCGTTCCGGGCGGCGCCAGAGCACACGCAGGGCTGCGGGGACGTCGGGGGGAGGGAGGTAAGCAGGATGTTGTAGTGTTGTTCGTGTGAAAGAGCGAGAGAGAAAGAGAGAGAGGCACGCGACCTTGATCGCTGAGCTGGCGCAAAACGATTGCGCACGTCAGGCGGGGAGGCATCTAAGAAGATTATTCGTGACTCGGCAAGCTTTGTGCCCTCTGGTCCCAAGCTGCTGCCACAGGCGGACTCGTTCACTTGCGCAGCAAGTCTTGCTCGTCCTCCACGGGCACTGGCTGGTTGGACGCGCGGCTGCGGGAGACGCGGACGAGCGCACCCATAGCGACAAGAGCGGACACCAATCCAAGCGGCACTGACACCGCAACTGACGTCTTGTCGAGCGTCGAGGTCGGCTTCGCCTCCTGAGCGGCATCGTACAAACGAAGCTTCGTTGGGCAAATGTCCGTGTCGGCGACGCCATCGCAGTCGGGGCACTCGGCAACGAGGATGTCCTTCGGAGACTTCGCGGGCGCCACCGCGTTGTTGTTGGAGCCGGAGTCCGCCTTGCTCTCCTCGCAATGATGCGCGAACCTGTCAAGGCAGGTCATGCCCTGGCAAGGGGGTGGGGGTGGGGGGGTGTATGAGCTCGAGATGCAGACGTTGTGGTACTCCTGGCTTGTCGGGCCACGGTTGGGCGTCGCGTCTGGCACGTAGTAGTATTCGTTAGCTGTCTCCCAGTCGCCCACGGAGCAACCGAACGGTGCCTGACCGGGTTGCAGATCTGAAAACGTGCCCCCCACCATCGTGGCATACTTCTCGCACTGGGCCGCCGACTGTACATTTTGCCACTCGCCGACTGTCTCGAGGTCCTTGCACTCCTGATTATATCCAGTTCCCGCTGTTGCTGGCGTGACCTCCTTGTAATCCGATTTCTCCTGCGCGCCCACGGTAGTCAACAGGCCAGCGAGCGAAAGAGCTCTCGCCATGAAGGCCATGGTTGCGTGAGGGGAACAGCGCGAAGAGGTAAAGCGGGAGATGTTAAATTAAGCCTCCCTCGAGCAAACTTGCCTTGAACCAAACTACGGAGAGCTCGTGGAAGACTCTTGCGGCCTTTCACGGGGGGGGGGCTGCGTCCCCAGCCCCTGGGCGAGCGGCGGGCGCGAATCCAGCCCCCATCGCCACCGCCACCCCCTGGAGCAGAACCTGGAGAGCGGGTGGGCAGGGGATGGCCTGGCCCGATAGCAGGTACTTTGGCTAGGACTGATGGGGCGAGCGGCAGACTGAGCACCTCCGCCCCTCACCCGCACCCCCCCCAAAAAAAAATGACCCGAACGTATGGCGCATCTCGGCGCCTCTCCCCCGCGTCATTCCTGCTCCAGGAGGCGGCCTGGGGGCCCGATGGGGAAGCGTCGAGGACGAGGGGGGCCCTATGTTGGCGCGGCGTTGAAGGGGAGGCAACAACGCTGACGCGGATGACGGATGACTAGGAGGTTGCAGTACAGATGAGGATGCGGAAACCGATGCCCCCTACACGCAGGAGGGATTCGTACAAGTAGGGGTGGGCAGAAGGTTTGCGAGGATGTGGAGAGATTGTCGCGACACGGGGGATGTGAGAGGATGGGGAGAGGTGGTGTGCCTGACAACCCCATTCCCGCAAAGTGGTCGCAGAATGGTCGCAAAATGGCCGCAACATGGTCGCAATATGGTCGCAACATGGTCGAAAATGGCCGCAAACTGGTCGCAACATGGTCGCAACATGGTCGCAACATGGTTGCACAATGGTCGCAACATGGTCGCGAAATGGTAGCAGAATGGTCGCAAAATGGTCGCAGAATGGTCGCGAACTGGTCGCTGGAACCTCCTTATGGCGTTTCTTTGGGCGAAGTGGTTGGCGGCTCGGATTATCGCTGCGCTTGGGCAGAGGATCATGTAATTAGACAGCGCATGGTATGACGGTGACGATGATGGTGATGACGATGGTGGTGGTGATGGTGATGATGGTGATGACGATGATGACGATGGTGGCGATATGGTGATGGCGATGTTGTTGCTGCTTGTGATGATGATGATGAGGATGATGATGATGATGATGATGGTGATGACAATCGAGACGGCGACGCGGATGATACGGGTGATGAGGATCCATAGTAAGATAAAGATACCGATGGAACATACTATGGCTATGAAGATGAGGTTGGTTCTGATGAGGGTGGTAGTGCTGATGACGAGGATGAGGATGATGACCATGATCGTGGTGGTGATGATGAGGATGATGACCATGATCGTGGATGATGATGATGATGATGATGATGATGATGATGATGATGATGATGATGATGATGATGATGATGATGATGATGAGGAAGCACGAAGCAGGAAGCCGGTCGACGGGGGCGGGCAGAATGCACGAAGCGTGCATGGGAGCTCCGCCCGCCCCCGAAGACGACGGAAAGGAGGGAACCACCTGCTCCTGAGAGCAGGCGCCGGGAGGGTGGGCGCCGAGGCCAGGTGGAGGGGCTGTGGGCCGGAGATTGTCGGGAGAAGGGTCTTCAGAGCAGACGCCAGGAGTGAGGGTGCCGAGCCAGGTGGGGGGGGGCAGATGGGGGGGTCAGGGTCAGTTTGGGGGGCTGAAAATTGTCGAGTGGGGCAAGCTTGAAGCAAGAAGGCGCCACGAATCCATGAATCCACGAGCCGGTTAAAATAGAATGGAATCTGTGAAACCACGAAATGCCTACTTCCAACGACCCGTGAGTACAGCCCAGACATGGCCACGAGAGAACGTGGGCCAAGGGCAGGAGCCTCTGGGCGTAGGGCCCAAGGCCCCATGGAGCTGCCCAGGACGCAGGACGTTCCAAGGTGAAGGCCCCCCCCCCACAGCCCCCCACACGCACGCACACACACACACACACACACACGTAAGTCCAGGCGGAAGTGGCAAACCAATCTGTTGACACGCTGAATAATCTACGCTGCAGAGAATCATTCGAAAAGGCAATGAGTATATGAGAGAGGAACAGCATGCGGAGGAATAGGAGAACGAGGGGGGCGAGGAAAGAGCAGATAAAAGAGGGCCAGGCGAGGCGAGGTGAGAAGGGGGGGTATCGGGGCCATCCTGATGTTCTCCGGGGGCCGCCATGGCCATCACTTGTTTGGAAGACGGGAAAAATGGAGCGAAGCTTCGTCGCGACTCGCGCGTAGCGAAATTTCAAACTCAAGTCAAAGTGAGGCGGGGCCCCGGGGGCTGCAGCGAGCCAGCAGAAGGTTGGTCTCCTTACTGCGTTCCGGGCGGCGCCAGAGCACACGCAGGGCTGCGGGGACGTCGGGGGGAGGGAGGTAAGCAGGATGTTGTAGTGTTGTTCGTGTGAAAGAGCGAGAGAGAAAGAGAGAGAGGCACGCGACCTTGATCGCTGAGCTGGCGCAGAACGATTGCGCACGTCAGGCGGGGAGGCATCTAAGAAGATTATTCGTGACTCGGCAAGCTTTGTGCCCTCTGGTCCCAAGCTGCTGCCACAGGCGGACTCGTTCACTTGCGCAGCAAGTCTTGCTCGTCCTCCACGGGCACTGGCTGGTTGGACGCGCGGCTGCGGGAGACGCGGACGAGCGCACCCATAGCGACAAGAGCGGACACCAATCCAAGCGGCACTGACACCGCAACTGACGTCTTGTCGAGCGTCAAGGTCGGCTTCGCCTCCTGAGCGGCATCGTACAAGCGAAGCTTCGTTGGGCAAATGTCCGTGTCGGCGACGCCATCGCAGTCGGGGCACTCGGCAACGAGGATGTCCTTCGGAGACTTCGCGGGCGCCACCGCGTTGTTGTTGGAGCCGGAGTCCGCCTTGCTTTCCTCGCAATGATGCGCGAACCTGTCAAGGCAAGTCATGCCCTGGCAAGGGGGTGGGGGTGGGGGGGTGTATGAGCTCGAGATGCAGACGTTGTGGTACTCCTGGCTTGTCGGGCCACGGTTGGGCGTCGCGTCTGGCACGTAGTAGTATTCGTTAGCTGTCTCCCAGTCGCCCACGGAACAACCGAACGGTGCCTGACCGGGTTGCAGATCTGAAAACGTACCCCCCACCATCGTGGCATACTTCTCGCACTGGGCCGCCGACTGTACATTTTGCCACTCGCCGACTGTCTCGAGGTCCTTGCACTCCTGATTATATCCTGTTCCCGCTGTTGCTGGCGTGACCTCCTTGTAATCCGATTTCTCCTGCGCGCCCACGGTAGTCAACAGGCCAGCCAGCGAAAGAGCTCTCGCCATGAAGGCCATGGTTGCGTGAGGGGAACAGCGCGAAGAGGTAAAGCGGGAAATGTTAAATTAAGCCTCTCTAGAGCAAACTTGCCTTGAACCAAACTGCGGAGAGCTCGTGGAAGTCTCTTGGAAGCCTTTTGAAGTGATCGTTGGTGTTCTCGGGGGAGTCTCCAGAGCCAACCTGAAAAAATATCCGGGCGAAAGACCCAACCATATGCAGTTGTGAGTGCCGCAATTGCGAGTATGTTCTTCGGTGGCGCTCCCTATGGGGCCACGAACTGTATGAGGGGCGTGCCGAAATGTGGCGGGGTACACAACGCAGAGGGATACGATAGGTCTGATTATGAAAGAATGAACGCGGGTGAGTCATAGCGCGGGGGGGTCTGAATGTGAATGGGTATGCGTGCGAGAGAGTATATTTGCATGATGCGATCATGGCTACGCATAGTGCAAATGTATATGACTGTGAATGGATCGAGCATGCCTGTCCAGACACTCGTGACACTGGGCGTGGCCGCCGCAGGCAGCTTCCGCGGGAACCCCGACGGCAGCGCCCGCGCGCCGCGACGGCCATGTCGGCGCGCCCCTTCCGAGGACGGACCGCGCCCTTTTCCGCCCCTCCGTTTCCTCCCCCTTTGCCCGCGCACTCCAAAAATCCAAAGCTGCGGGCGCAGCGCGGCGCGGAGTCCCCGCGACGCGCGCCGGTCGCCCCAGGCGGGGCCCCAGCGACGCGCGCGGGTCGTCCGCTGCGCGGAGCAGTGAGAGCTGGCTAGCTAACTGGCTGGCTGATAGCGGGCAAGGCTCCGACCGCTGGGCAGAGCGACGACGGGCGAACGAGGCGCCGGGCAAAACGCAGCACAGAGTTCCCGCGACGCGCGCTGGTCGCCCCGAGAGGGTCCCAGCGACGCGCGCGGGTCGTCCGCGGCGCGAGGACAAACAATCAGTCGGGCAGTCGAGAGAAGGCGCGGCTAGGGGGGGCGCTCCTCAGGTCAGGCCTCGCGGACAAACTCGGTGAAGCCGGGCTCCCTGGCGAGGGCCGTCGCCTCCCTCCGGCGCCGCTTCGTGCGCGCCGCAAACTGCTCCAGCTGCTTCCGCACACTGAGGATGAAAAGGACTAAAATGAAGTCAGTGTTGAAAACACAGGAAATTGACAAACTGTGTGTTTAAGTTAACAAAATTGACTACGTACTTGTCTGTTGTTGAAAATGTACTAACTTTACTGTTATTGCGAAAATTGACTAACTCTTGTTTTATGCTGAAATTGGCAAACTCGTTTTTTTTTTTTTCTTGACAGTTTTGATGCGCTCGAGTGCTTGATGGCTGCGAACTCATGATTGATGCGCGCGCGCGTGCGATTCGATCGGCGGCGGCGCGGCGTCAGCCTGCATGCGCGGGCGTCGGGCGAGGCGCGCGGCCTGTTCTGATTGGCATGTGCGGTTCACGGCGTCAGCCTGCGTATATATAAATTTATATATATATACATATATATATATATATATAGAGATAGATTGCGTTCCCGCCCTGCCTGGCGCCCCCGTCGCCCGCGAGCTCGTCGCCGCGGCCGCCCTCCGCGACCGCGGGGGCGGTCGCGGCCTCGATCCAGCAACGACGCCACGCCGGCGCGAAGCGGCAGCGGAGGCAGGGGGGGCAGGCAAACGAGGATAGTGCACGAGGATAATGGGATAGTGCACGGGGATAGGGATAGCGCACGGGGATAGACAAACGTGGAGCGAATAGGGATAGCGCACGAGGACAATGGGCACGGATGGGCCGGCGAAAGAGAGAAGAAGGGGGGCGGGAAGAGGAAGGGGGAGAGGTGGGGGGAATGGGCGGGGACAAAGGCTGAAACAACCTGTTGGGGAAAAGGCGAGGAGAAACGTAAGCAGGGCGATAATAATAGTATCGAGGATCGCGAGGCTTCAAAACATGGGGTATGATGGGGGAGTGGGAAAGAGCAACAGCAGCAAAAAGGCCTGGGAAAGGCATTCGACTGTTCCTCATCATCTTCCGATCGTGCATCATCCTCTCCACGCGATCCATATTCATCCACAGCATCGCTCTAACTAAGTGAACCCGTATATGTCCTTATCACTCTAATATATATATATATAAATATATATATGTATATGTATCGTGATCCCTCTCTTTACACAATTCCTTTTCACATGTCTGCACGTGTACGTGCGCAGTGCAGACCATTGCGCTCCTGTTCCCTGTTGATTGGATTGGTATTGCGCTCTCTCTCTCTCTCTCTCTCTCTCTCTCTTTCTCTCTCTCTCTCTCTCTTTTTCTCTCTCTCTCTCTCTCTCTCTCTCTCTATCTCTCTCTCTCTCTCTCTCTCTCTCTCTCTCCCTCTATGTCTCTATGTCTCCCTTCCTCTACCTATCTCTCTCTCGCTCTCTCCCTTTCCCTCTAGCAAGACGCCCAGCCATGGCGCGCGTATGTGTATGTATATAAGTTTCCCTCTATATATCTAAATATAGATCGTATTCGGTTACCTCTATCTCCATGTCTGTCGGTCTCTCTCTCTCTCTCTCTCTCTCTCTCTCGCTCTCTCTCTCGCTCTCGCTCTCGCTCTCTCTATATCGCTTGATCGCTCGCTCGATATCTATATATATATATATATCGCTCTCCCTCCGACTCGCTTTCACTCTATCCCTCTCTTCCCCTTCTCTAGAACTCTCTCTATACGTCTATGCACATCGATGCCTCTCCCGCTCTCTCTCTCTCTCTCTCTCTCTATCTCTCTCTCCTCTCTCTCTCTCTCTCTCTCTCTCTCCTCTCTCTCTTTTTTTTTTTTTTTTTTGTTTCTCTCTCTCTCTCTCTCTCTCTCTCTCTCTCTCTCTCTCTCTTCTCCCCCCCTCTCTCCCCCCAGCTCTCTCTCTCTCTCTCTCTCTCTCTCTCTCTCTATCTATATGTATCTCTCGATCTGTCTATATCGCCCGTTCTCCCTCTCTCGTTCTCTCTGTATATAGATATTATCAATCATTGCTCTGTCTATCTCTCCCTCGTTCGTTCTCTATGCCGACCTCTCTTGCCTCTCTCTCTCTCTCTCTCTCTCTCTCTCTCTCTCTCTCTCTCTCTCTTTCTCTCTCTCTCTCTCTCTCTCTCTCTCTCCCGCTCTTTCGCGGCATCTCTGTCTCATTCTCTCCCCCCTCGTCGATCTGCGCAGTCCCTTCCTACTCCTAGCCAGCCGCCCTTATCCTCATCATCCCTCCTGCCCGTCTACTCTCCGTTTCCCCTCGCGTGTTTTGAGTGGGCCCCGCACCCGGCCAGGCGCCATGCGCCCGCCCGCCCCCCATTCCACCCCCCGCCTCGCATCCGACGCGGGGCGGCCCGAGGGCGGCGTTCAACAGGCGGGGCGAACGTCAGACCTTCGACGCGATTGAAGTGAGCGGGGTCGAAGGGCGATGGAGAATACAGGGGCGGGGGAAACGACAATGCGGGATGCAACGTCGGCGATGGGGGCGCTGGGGAAATCTGAAAGGGGGAGGGGGAACCGGTGATATGCGCGATGCAGAAGACGAGGGCGATGGTGGGGAGGGGCGGCACGGGGTGGGATCAGGACGAGGACGATGACGCGAATAGCGAGAAGATTGGGGGGGCGATGGATGGGGCGCTGCAGGCGACCCCAGTTTCGACGAGAACGCACGGGAATCGAAACGGGACATGGAGGCGAGGGGCCAGGAATGCGACAGGTTGGTGCACGGGGGGCGGGTGCACTATTACCCAGCAGGCACGGAATTCAACGCCAAATTCTGGAGGCGATCGGGCCTATACCAGGCCGACGGCCCGCTCGGCCACGTTCGCGAGCTCCTGGGCGAACGAGGTGGGGTAGTGATCCGTGGCCTTCAGGTCGGGCGCGTCTGCCGTCGCCCCCCCTCTCCCCCTTCGACTGCGCGTCGCATGCCAGCCCCCATGTGGCCCCGGCCCACCGCCGCCCACTCTCGCTCCCTCCGACACCGCTCCCACCCACCACCCTCCGCACTCCCGCCCATCCTCCTCGCCCCCATCCCCCCGCATCTACACCCGGCCGCCCCGCGCCCCCCCCCTGCCGACCCCCCCGTCGCAAGACTGATGTGCCGAGTCGGCGCGTCAGTTCCTGCCCCCCGACGTTCTTGAATCGCCCTTCGCGTTGCTCCTCGCCTCCTCCCTTCTCGCGCTCCGAACCTTCCCGCGTTCGCCCCCCGCGTCTACGTCCACCCTTTTCGGCCCGCGCCCCCGCGGTCCCACCAACAGGTAGTCGCGTATTGTCGTGGTTCGTCCACCTCGCGTCTCCCCCTCGTTTCTCCTCCTCGGCGGTTTAAGTTGCGACGTTGGCCCAGGGCACCTTTGAAGACCCCAGCTTTCGATGTCCAACACACGCTCGCCTTCGTCGAGCCCCATCGGCGGCGACGGTTTCACCAAAGACGCCGTCAGCTCGTCACCCATTGTGCAGCAGGACTGTGGGCTTCGGGATTGTGGCCCCGAGCGGACCTCGGTAGGTGAGCAGCTTCGATCCATTCGTCATCTCAATCATCGAGGCCATAGCTGGAAATTTAAGCATAGAGTTGTCCTTCGGCTGCTCAATCATGTAGTATAAGCCACGCATGTGACACATCCACATCAACATAGACACAGCAGTAGCGACCGTGCTCGACGCCTTCACGCCTGGGTGACCCACGTGTCCGAACTCAGACAAGTACCTGCCACTTGTGTAAGAGTTCAGCCACGTCCAGTCGCTGCACGGCGGCGCCATAAACACAACACCGTTCGGCACGACCGTCAGTAAGAGCATGATCGCCCACGCGATGCCGCTGGATGAAAAAAAAAATCGCTTCGATAGCAGACCACCCCTCCTCCCCATTGCGTACCATTTGCCGTCCTCGTGCTCCCATTTATAGTGCTCCCGTGCAGTATTACACGCGCGTCCCAATCCAATTCTAGATCCCCTAGTGCGTGTGTATATGTACACTTGTCTGCACAACGAGGTTTTATAATGCATTGGCGCGCCGACAGTAGCCCGAAATTCGAAAATATAAAATGTCCTGACGGTGGTGGGGCCCTCATCAAGGCTGCGGGTCTCGCGGTCGAATTCGCGGGTCTCGGCGCCGTGGCTCTTCCGACGCCAGTAGGAGCACCCCCACCCCCAGCCCGGACAGAGCCCGACACCGTGTCTGAAACGATCGGTGCCCCCAAACCCCATCGTCAGCATCGCCGCCGCGTGGGCCATCGACTCCACCGAGGCGTTCTGTGGCAGGGGGTCCACCTGCGGCGACAGCCCGCGCGCAGCGCCCCCTCCCCGAACTCATGTCTCAACGCCAACCGGCCCCGCAAGCTAAGTTTGAGATGCAATCATCACGGGCAAAGAAGCTAACTGCACTGACGCCGCTAACACTCTTGTGGTTTCGTGTTTCTGGCTTCGCGGGGGGCCCTCTCTGCGGCGGCTGGAGTCGCATTCGCCCTAAAATTCTGCCCAGAACGCGCGCCCCCATGCCCCCCCCCCCCCAGGGGCGACGGGTGAATCGGGCGAAATCTCGGCTTCTGAGAAAAGACATGCGCGATGTTTTCGTTGCCGCCTTCTTCGCCGTAGACGGCGCCCCTCGCATTTTTTTTGCGGGCAGCGACGCGCAGGAGTCACCACGTCGAAAACGAATATCGTCGGGCTTCGGTTGGGCCGAATTTGGCCTACTAATATTGGTGCTTGTGTTGCAAGTGCTCCCGCTAGGTTTTCCCCCAGTGTGCGCAGCTCTCTTTTTTTTCTCGCTCGCTCTCGCTCTCTCTCTCTCTCTCTCTCTCTCTCTCTCTCTCTCGCTCTCTCGCTCTCTCTCTCTCTCTCTCTCTCTATCTCTCTCTCTCTCTCTCTCTCTCTCTCTCTCTCTCTCTCTCTCTCTCTCTTTTTTTTTTGTTTGTTTGTTTCTCTCTCTCTCTCTCTATCCCTCTATCTGTATGTATATCTCTCTCTTTATTTCTCTCTCTCTCTCTCTCTCTCTCTCTCTCTCTCTCTCTCTCTCTCTCTCTCTCTCTCTCCCTTCCTCTCTCTCTCTCTCTCTCTCTCTCTCTCTCTCTCTCTCTCTCTGCGCGGCGATGCCATTCGTAGAACTCCTGGAGGTCACGGGCGCATCTTTACCGTCACTTATCCTCCTCTATCGTCCGCCAATCCCCTCCTCCTCCTCCTGTCCATCACTTGACCGCCCCACGTCCTCCTCCTTCCCCCCGCGCGCATATTATACTTCGCATGTGTGTCCACCTTGCGGAGTTCAAGCTTAGCCTCAACTCTCCGCCTGCGGCTCGGTGAGCAACCATCGCTATCGACAGACGGGCCCAGGGGCGAATCGGCCTTGTTGAGGCGGGCTTCTAGGGGGTCGATTGGGGGTCTCTTGGGGCGGAAGGCTCGAATTGTTGGTTCGCGTTCTCTCTTGGGCCCTTCTTGGGGCCGTCTTGTTTGGGGCCCTCTTGGGCGATCTTGGGCAATTTCGGGGCCCTCTTCGGGGCCTGTTGGGCCGCCCCGCACAAAAATGCGTGGGGCGTTTTTTTTTTGGGGCGGGGCCCTGGCCCCGGACCATTTGGCCAAGGGGGGCTTCTCAGGAAACCTGAAGATCTAAACATGTAAAGATCTAAATCACATGTGTCCATGCGCGGTGGGGGGGTGGGCGGGGCGGGGGGCGCGGCGGGGGGGCTGGGCGAGGGGGGGGGGGGGGGGGGGGCGGGGGGGCGAGGAGGAGAAGGAAGAGGAAGACGACGATCATTGGGGAAAGGGAAAGCAGAAAGATAACGAAAGACGAAGAGGAGGAAGAGGGGAGGAGCAGCGGGAATGTGGCGAGGGAGCCCGAAAGTGCAACCGCCGCCCCGCCGCCCCCGCAGGCCCCGTCGACCCCGCAGGGCCCCGTCGACCCCGCAAGCCCCCAGGGGATCAGGAAAAACGATTTTTTCAGGAGCGAGTTTTGGTTGATTTCGGCCGCGCGGGTAGAAGTTTTTATTGGCTCACGTCGTAGGAAAACTGCGAGGGCCCCGGAGACAAACTAAATTTTCAGGCCCCTCGATTCTAGAAATAACAGCCGAATCCCTCAGGCACGCGCGTATTTCGACCCGGAAGTATGCGAATTCGACCCGTATGCGTTCAATTGCCACGGTGCTCTGGAAGGACAAAACTCTCGCAAATGTTTGAAAACATGGTTTCCGAACTTGTAAAACATTGACGCCGCGCGTGGCACCACGCATTGCTTGCTTGTCAGTCGTGTTTTGAGGGGGGTCGCTATCGCATTTTTCCGATGGTTTCTGGGGCGCATCGTAGTGCAAAGCGACAGTTCGGAAGTGCACGGAAACGTCGGTTTCATTATTTGTGAGGTTTGTCCCATGCGGTGGTCTGTGGGTCACGTGCGTCGGTTCCTCGAGAAAACGTACACCGTGTCGATGAAACTGTGACGATCGACCCATTCATCGTTATCGTTTTTGTCAAGTGAGGCGATTCACCGAATACTCATGCGTCCCTATTAATAAGGACGCGCTAGTTGCACCGAGCAGGTTGGTGACGCTTCTCATCACCATGCGCGGCCGATGCGTTTGAAATTACAGGTAACGTTATTGTCTTTTTTTCAGATTTGCATTGCAAAGGCGAACTTGCGAGAGATGCACGCGCGCGGGTATGAAGCGCCCGACTTATCGACCTACGTTTTCGTACGCGTTTCTGCGTTAGGAATCCTGCAGCAAACAGTGCGTTTCACGCAGGTTTATATAGATAGCATAACTAGTGTGACCTCCTGCTCCTCCTGATCCCACGGCGTCGGGTGATCTATAAATGGCGAGGATGTCTCGAGCGAAAGCGAGGCTCCTGACTAAAGCGAAAGCGAGGCTCCCACCAGGAACAACTGTAAAACACAAGCTTTGCTCACTACAGAAATCTATTGAGGTACCTGGTTCGGGGCAAGGGTTTTGGGATCCCGATCCAAGGGGAACTCCAAGGATTCGGCCCGCGAGCGTGCAAAAACGACATTGCTCACCAAGGTTATTCCAGGACCAGAAAGCTGGTAGTAAGCAAAAGCTGTTCGGTCTGGTTTGAGCGTATGCAGATGGCTCACGTCACCCCGCCGAACCCTCAGAAGACGCGGGTGCTCGCGAAAATCGTAGAATCTGCCCGCAGAATCCAACGACACCACCGCAGAATGTAGGTAACGGCCCCACAGAAAAGCCAACGATTCCAACCGAAAACGAGAAAAAACGTTCTTGCTCACTAAGCCCTTTTCAGTGCCAAAAACCTGTGAGTGAGCAAGAGTTGTTTCAGCTTGTTTTTTGAGCACATGCGAATGGCTTGGGCCATCCCGCGGATATCTCAACAGAAGGTGGTGCTTGCGACGATCGCGGGATCATCTTGCGCCCCAGGGGCGTTTTCAATGGATATGACACCTTGCGGAGGGATCGCCATCTATGCCGTTGGCGACATGCGCCGCATGACGCGCATCTGTATCATCGGTGCTAACGCGATCGCAACCGTCTTGGCTTCAAGGCAGAGTGGCGCCATAGCGCGCTCAGTGCGCCCCTCGGGCAGGGGAAGCGCCCGTCGCGGGCGCAGCCAGTTTGCGCGCTCCATGAGGATGTCTTGGGACGAGGGGGAGCGCGGGCGAAGCCGAAGCCCGCGGCCAAGCCCGCGCGCGACCCCTGCGCCTTCTCCAGGCGCGGTGTTCTCCCCAGGCAAGTACAAGGTGAGCATCTTCCAGAAGTTCGGCCGCAGTTCGAGCGCCCTCGCGGACCGCTTCACTGTCGTGGCCGACGACGTGGACATGGGCGACGAGGAGATGTCGCTGAACGACGAGGTCTCGAAGACGCACGCTGCCGCGCAGAAGCTGGTGGCAAGGAACAACGATCGCCTCGGGAAAAAGTACGACGAACTATGCGTCGTGAAGACCATTGATGAGATAGAGCGGGGCGGCGCCCGCGTCCACGATCTCTTCCTCCTCCGCGCGTTCATGGCCGTCTTCGGGGGCCCGAAGAGCCCGGCCCGTGGCGCGCGCGTGACGGGCAGGCGTGCCGGTACCACAATGGAGCTTGGAAGCACGCCGCCGCGATGAACGTGCAGCAGGCGCTGCGCATGGAGAAGGCAGTGAACCAGGCGGACGCGATCCTTCTCCGCATGAGCAAGGACAAGAACGTGAGGCGACCGTCGTGGGACGAAGGGTGGCTCCTTGACTACGCGAGCCCGGCCGCAGCGGCGCAGGCCGATGGGGATGATGGCCCAGATGAGAGCTTCTCCATCGCGCGCAAGATGCTCCGCGAAACGCTGACGAGGTTTCTGACTACCAGGAACAACAACATCCTCAAGACCTTCTGCAAGTGGTGCGACCAGCAGAAGCGGGCGGAGCCTCGCCTAGCGTTCAAGGACGCGTGCCTGAAGATCGAGCCTGGCAAGGCAGCTGAAAAGATGGACAAGAGCCCCGAGGTCACTTGCTACGCGCACATGGGCTTATCCATCAAGTTCAAGCCTCCTGCGGCTGACGTGGAAAGGTACGACCTGACGATGGCCACCCTCTACGGCGATGGCGCGGAGTCCAAGGAAATCGAGGGCGTCGGCGAGGCGTTGGCGCTGATGCACCAGCGGCAGCCGCCTCGCGCGCGAGTTCGAAAAGGGAAAGGTCAGTCGCCAACAATACAAATCTAAATATCTAAACATCTGAATCGGCGAGGCCGTGGTTTTCAAGTACTGAGATATTTGGATTGCTGGATCGCCCCGCGGCCGCAGGATCTAAACATTTGAATATCTAAATATCTAAATCGGCGAGGCCGCGGTTCTCAGGCATTTGGCATTTAGATCGGCCGTTCGCCCCGCGGCCGCTGGATCAAAATATTTAAATATCTAAACGTCTAAATCGGCGAGGCTGCGCTTTTACGCATTTGAATATTTAGATCGGCGGTTCGCCCCGTGGCCACAGGATCTAAATATCTAACTATCTAAATAGCTAAAACCGCAGCCTCGCCGATTTAGCGATTTAGATATTTAGATTGGCGGTTGCCCCCGCGGCCGCGGGATCTAATTATCTAAATGCCTAAATAGCTAAAACCGCAGCCTCGCCGACTCAGCAATTTAGATATTCAGATCGGCGGTTCGCCCCGCGGCCGCGGGATCTAAATATTTAAATATCTAACTAGCTAAAACCGCAGCCTCGCCGATTTAGATATTTAGATATAGACATTTAGATCGGCGGTTTATCCCGCGGCCACGGGATCTAAATATCTAAATATCTAAATAGCTAAAACCGCAGCCTCGCCGATTTAGATATTTAGATATTTAGATATTTAGATCGGCGGTTCCCCCCCGCGGCCACGGGATCTAATTATCTAAATATCTAAATATGTGAATATCTAAAACCGCAGCTACGCCGATTTAGATATCTAGATATTTAGATATTTAGATCGGCGCCCCCCCCCGCGGCCACGGGATCTTAACGTCTGAATATCTAAATAGCTAAAACCGCAGCCCCACCGATTTAGATATATAGGCATTTAGATATTTGGATCCCGCGTCCGCGGGGCGAACCACCGATCTAGATATCCAACCGCCTGAAACCGCAGCTACGCCGATTTGGATATTTAGATAATTAGATATTTAGATCCCGCGGCCGCGGGGCGAGCCACCGATCTAAATACCTGAAGCTTCGTAGTGGGCAGGGTTTCTTCGGCTCGGTTTGAGCGCATTCGTCTGGCCAGCAGGTCTTGAGGCTTTGAGAGGAATCCAGTATATGCAGACGTTCGGGTCGCCTGCTCTGCGTCCTCCGCCTTGCGCTGGCAGTGCGCGCGTAGGCTCTTATTCATGTTTCCCCGGGTGGCAACGGGAAGTCGCTGCGGTCGAAGCTGACTCTGGCTGCGCTCGGCGAGGCGATGGTCAAGTTCGCCAGCACCTACCTCCTGACCAGAGACAGGGAATTCCAGGTTTCTGCCAAGCGTCTCATCGGCACCATGGCCGTAATCTTCCAGGAGGCGCAGAAGGGCGAGAAGATCCAGGAGATCGTTGCCAAGGACTTGTTCGCCAGGGCGGAATTGCTCGCTCGTGAGAACCACGGGAAAGCCGAGGACGAGCGCTACTACGCGTGGACATGCACTGATTTTGTCATCGAGTTGAACCACGCGTTCCGCATTGAATGCGGCGATGATGCCGTTCACGCCTGGCGGCGTCGTTTGCTGCTGATCGCATTCGAGGGCGATTTCACTCGCAACACCCCACCTTGGCATCGGTTGAGCGCGGCCTCTACCTGGCTGACCCGGAATTGGAGGAATGGGCCCCCTCAGGAGTGGCGGGCTTCATCCATATGGCCCGAGGCATCCTGCCGATCATTGAGAAGTATTCGGCGACCGAGGCCTACGACAAGCTTGACAATCCCCCCCCCCCCCCGCGCGCGCAGCGATGAACGAAGAATTTCTGCGCGACATCAGAGCGGCGGACGGCCGCGACGCAGCTGTCCTGCACAATGGGCCGCGTGACCACGGCGCCCAGGCGAGCGTCGCCTCGGAGCCCCTCGGCCAGGCATCCATGCTCCTCGCCATCATCCAGCTCGACGAGGATGTCAACGCCTCGGACAGCTCGCAGTGGCGCGCGAGGGCTGGGTCTTGCCTCCAAGGCGGGCGGCAGTCTGAAAAGAAGGAAGCCTGGAACTGCATGAAGGATTTGGCCTCATGGAAACCCGTGGTGCGGCAATGGGGCCGCAAGGTTCCTTTTTACTTTCCAGCCCTTTGCGCCAGCGCCGACCTCAGCGTGCTGTTCCCCGGCGCGAACCACCCAGCGATCACAGTCGAGACCGCGTTCCCCGAGAGGCTCGATCTGGGCCGCCTGGAGCTCTACATGACGTGCCCCGAGAGACGGCGCAACTACCATGCGCTGATCAAGCACCTCCAGGCAGCGCAAGCAGGGGGGGCGGGCATCAAGCAGACGAGAGGTCGACCGACGCAAGCCGCCATGGAAGCGTTCGAGGCGCGGTCGCGACACGAGGAGTCGCTCCAGTCGACGGGGGCGGCGGCGGACAAATTACTGGAGGAGCACCGCGGCTCCGATGGAGCCCTCCAGGTCAAGTATCACATCTCGGCCATCGGGGGCGCCTGCGCGCGCAGCAGGAGGCACGCGAAGGGCTCGGCGCCCCAGCACCTGAGCAAGCAGATCCAGATGATTGCGCATCCAGACGTTGTGAAATTGGATTGGCGCAAATGTTTCTTGACTCTGGCGCCTCAGGTCATGAAGCGCCTCAATATCAATGTGAACGGAGATCCGTCGGAGCAAGGGCGCGCCATCGAGGCCGTCGCCGCGTGGCCTGACATCGATGCCAAGAAGACCGTGGCGCTGGGCGTCCTGTTCGGCAAGAAGCACGCAGGTGAGCAGTTCAAGGACATGGAGCGCGACGCGAAAGTGCTCCGTTGGGCGGCTTCGTCTGCCTTGCCAGACGTGTTTGGGGCGGCCGTTGAGGACGAGAGGGGCAGCCCTGAGCTCACCTGCGTGTCGAGACTCCTCGAAGGAGCGGAGGACGCTTGCACTGAGGCGCTGGTGGAGTTCGCGCTGGAGAAGCGGGGGCCCGCCGTGACCCACCTTGCTTGGGAGTTCGACGGCATCGGAGTGAACCCTAGCGTGCTCGAGGACTCGCACACATTTATCACGGACGCAGAGAGCTACGTTTACAGAAGACGTGTTACATGATGCACCTCGCTGCGAAGCAAGAGCGCTCGTTGCTCCAGGCTCAGGGCAGGAGAAGGTACCGATGCCGCTGACCCGCCGCCATTCTGGCCCTCCTTGGCCTCCAGGGGTTTTCTTGTTGTTTCGCTGGTTTGGCTTCGAAATTCAAATCCGAATTCGCCCCAGGAGAGGTCCGTAGGTCTGCGGCATCGGTACCTTTTCATCCTCCCACAGGCGCTCGAGGCAAGCGGGCAGCAGCTGCCCATCGATGACGAGCCTGGAGAGCTCGACCAGCTGGCGCCGTACTTCAGTTCGGGAAATTGCATCCAGGCCGCAGTGATCGTATCCTGCGGGCGCGGCAAGCCGCCTCTTCCAGCTCCAGAGCGAAAGTCTCGCTCCTATCGCGAGGTCGCTGCGCACTTCGAGATCAGTCTCGAAGGCGCCTGTGTCATGGACGTGCTCAGCGATCTCGCATCTGGTCGCACTTTGCATCCTGGTGACTGCCTCTTGCACAGCGAACTTGGCGGGGAGGCCCATTGCGTGCTGCTCCGCGCGTCGGCGGCGGCTCAGGGGGAGAACGGACCTGAACAGACGTTCGACGTGATTGGCACTCAGTGCGGCCCAGAAGAAGGTCGGTGCAGGTGCAGGGTTAGTTCGGTCGGCTTCTGCAAGGCGATTGGTGGCGCGGCCGACAAGCGCCTGGCCGCGGTCTTCCGCATCAACGGCAAGATGGGCCGCTCCACGGATGCCTTGATGGACTTGGAAGCCGGCGCTTCTGCGAGCTCGCTGGCTGAAGTGCAGTTACCTCTCGCCTCCGCAGATCCATATGAGGTCGACTTGGCCTCGTTGTCCGAGCGCGATGAGGACGTCGACGAGCCCGACGAGCCCACGTGTCTGGAGATGTTCTGCAGCACTCTGGGCAAGGAGGCTGCGGACTACCAGGCCGAGATCGGTGCCTCTCGATCTCGCACTCACTGCCGCTGTGCCCTGTGCCCGTGGCGATCGTTCAGCCGCCGCGAGCATCTCATCGAGCACCAGAAGCACCACCGGCCCCCTAAGTTCATCGCGTCTCGCGAGGACGATGCCCTCTTCAATGTCGCCATGTCACTTTACAAGTTCGACCGCGTCTGCTCGGTGGTTAATCGGGCGGCGCAGAAAGACGGCGGCTACCTGGCCCGCGCTGCCGATTTGCTTCGAGCGTGGAATCGTGACGCTCCTGCGGATGCGCTGAAGGCTGCGAGCCGCTCCAACGAAGCCCACCTCGTGTTCGTGTTAACGGAGGCGGGCCCTCGCTACTGGTTGCGTGCCAAGTGCGCTGACTGCATTCGCATTACCCCCAAGATCTCGTACACCAAAGGCTTCGAGGACTCGCTGGTTAGCCACGCTTTGGTCTCGCGCGGAGCGATGAGCGGCGTGCTGGACCATCTCCACAGGCAGTGGTCCCGCGACGGAGAGTCGCCATTCTTGGCCTGCCGCCCACACCTCTTGCGTGAGATAATGGACCACGTGTTCCGCCACCCCGACGGCCTGGTTCAGCATGCGGTACGACGGCTCATGGCAGAGGAGGTCGCCCTGGGAGAATTCACAGCGCTTACCCACGACGGCACCTTCAAGTTTCTGTTCTCCGTCATTGGCCCGAAAAAAATGGACCAGAAAAAGGGCGGGATCCACGTCGGGCACACACTGATGGGAATGACGGGAGCTTGCCCTGGATTCAGCGTCCAGCCCGACGAGAGCATGGAGAGCTTCGGCGCAGCGGTGAAGGAGCGCTTGACCCCCGCCGCAATCGAGCAGGTGCGGATGCTGTACTCCGACGCCCCGAGTGAGAAAATGCTGGAGCATTTGCCGAGGTGTCTCGGCGTGGCGCAAGACAGGTTGCACATGCCCTTGCGGGCTGAGCAGTGCACGGACGGCAAGAGGGCGGCTTGTTCATTCGAGTTGCTGCAGCTCACCAGGAAATTATCCCGTCCTCTCGGCGTGTCTGAGGAAAGCCTGGCGAAGGAGATCTACCATGGTTCCCCGATGGCTGAGGTGGCTTGGGACGACGTGCAGCCCGCGCGCGAGCGCGTCGACCGCGACTGGAATGATTTCTGCAACCAGCCACGCTCTTCGCACGCGGAGTACGTGGCCGAGTTGAAACGCACTGTCCAGAAACACGACAACATGATGGACAAGAAGAACTCCAAGGGTGTGACGCTCCGCAAGGTCCTGATGAACGCAAGCTCCACGAATAACTACTACTACTACTACTACTACTACTACTACTACTACTACTACTACTACTACTACTACTACTACTACTACTACTACCTGCGCAATAACTCGGCGTTCGCCCAGCTCTCTCGCGGGCAGCTGATCGCCCAAGGCACGCCGCAGAGCGAGGCCGAGCACAGGACTCTGAAGCGCTGGGGATGGTGCGTCTGGCAGCAGCACGAAGATAGCGTCCACGTGCTGAAGGAGGTCTACGCCCTGTACCGCTTGCTCGCCAATGCCGCCCAGCGCGAGCAGCTCGGCACGCGGCTTCCACCCCTGCGGCTCGCGCAGATCGTGGCAGGCCAGATCGCCGCTGGCGGTCTCAGGGGCAATCCTGGGAGAAGCGAGGCGCCGCCTGCTCGAGAGGATGGCCCAGGAGTTTCGGTGCCCAACGGAGAAGGCCCGAAGCGCAGTGCACTCAAGAAGTCCGTTGTCAAGATGGGCGCCGAGTTGGCTGCGAAACAGCAGGGCGGCAAGAAGAAGCGGGCCGCTTCGTGGAGCAAGGCCACAATGGCAAAGAAGAAAAAGCCGTGGGGGCACAAAAAGAGAGCAGCGCAATCGAGGAAGGCAACGCCCTCGACGGTGCACGCCGTGGTCGAGGAGGTTGCGGGGCTCCAGGCCTAATGCGTCAAGATCAACTTGGCCTGAGATCAGGCCATTCGGCCTGGTCCGGTCTAGGGCCAGGCTAGCACTCACCATTCTTTATTGCACAGCCAGACGACTGTATGAGCTGGGCTGCTAGACGTGAAACCTTCAACCATCAACATCCCTTTCCTCATCGCTACGGCAAGCCATGCCATACACCAGATTCGCCGCAATTGATGCTGTTCGGATGCGTTTGCATGAATGCCAGACTTCACGTGCATACCTGGATCTGCAGATCTGGGTTTGTTAAGGTTGTTGCAAAGCGATCCTTCAAACACACCCAAAACAGCTCTTGCTCACTAAGCCTTTTCCAGGGCCAGAAACCTGGTAGTGAACAAGAGAGTTCTCTCTGGTTCCGAGCCAACTTCCGACCTTATCTGGATCTTTAGATGTTTAGATATTTAAATTTTTCTGGGTGAGCGTCTTGGGCCGAATGGTCCGGGATCCGGCCTTTCACGGGGGGGGGCCCCCCCTGGGTGAGATTTGGGGCTCCCGGAGCTTTTGGAAAACCCCTCCCTGGGAGGGGGTTCGGGGCTCCCAGGGCTTCTGGAAAACCTTTCCCTGGGGGGGGGGGGTCCTGGAGCTTCTGGAAAACCTTCCCCTGGGGGGGGTTGGGGTCCCGGAGCTTTTGGACCCCCCCCCGTGTGTGGGGGGGGGGGGGTCCTGGAGCTTTCGGAAAACCCGCCGCTGGGGGGGGGGGTAAGGGTTTTTGGACTCCCCTCTGGGGGGTCCTCCTCCCTCCTCATCCTCCCCTTGGGGGCCAGGGCCGGAGCGAGGCCGGATCGGCAAAAGCCGGCAGGAATCGGCTGACGCATCGAATCGGCAGGTGCCGGATCGGGCAAACTCGAAATCGGAATCGCGAATCGGAATCCCGGAATCGAGTCGGTTCGAAATCGGAATCGCGGAAATCGATTGAATCGAGACGGCGGAATCGGAATGGCCCCTGATGGTGCGGGCCACCCTCAGCGAGTTCCAAGCTCAGGCGGCGACGAACGTGTACTGGGCATGGCACTTCTGGGAGAGGATCGCTGCCGTGGACTCCTCCATGGGCTTCCACCCGGACTTGCGGCGCCTGCTGCAGACGCATGGCTACGTGGGCGCTGGCACCAAGTCCACCCCCGGGGGAAACCTTCCGCAGGAGCTGGAGACGCTGGTGACCACTGCAGCGGCTCCGCACGGAGTAGGCATGCAGGCAGCCCCTGGCTGGAACTGGACGCCAGCCGCGCAGCAGCGGCAGTAGGACAGCCGCTGGAACATCAGCCCCCCGCCGGCCGGACTTGAAGCGGGCGGCGCCGGAGATATACCGCTCCATGCGCGGGGCTGGGGCAGCAAGCGCTCGGGACTGGCTGTCGCAGGAGGTGACGGGCCAGCGGCGCGCGGCCGTCTGGACCGACCTGTGGACGGCGGCCACCAATGTGGACTACCTGCTGGGTGGTTGCAGGACGCAGTCGGAGGTGCTAACACGCCTGGCGTCGGACGATGCGCTCGAGCTGCACCTGCGACGGCTGGCGAGCTACGCCTACGAGCTGCGGACGAAGGACAAGGTGGGCGCGGCGGCCAGGCTGGCGGTGCGCCCGCCAGGGTCCTCCACGGACCTGGCGCCCACCTGGCTGGTGACAGAGGCCACCGCCCACAGCAAGGCGGAGCACTAGAGAGACGAGCGGGTCGCCGTCGCGGGCAGGCGCAAGGGCCGGGGCAGCGGCCGAGGTGCCAGCTTCGGCGGAGGCGCAGGCGGCGGCGGCGTTTCAGCAGGAGGCAGCAGAGGCAGAGGAGGAGAAGGCGGGGGGCGTGGCCGTGGCCGAGGGGGCAAGCCCTCTGGCCGTGGCAAGCCGCAGGCGTGACGTTTGCTGGCGGACCCCGGGGCTGACCCTCCCTCGGTCCGTGGTGGTGCCCCGCAGCAGCGGGTGCAGCCGGAGATGCCAGCGACGGGTTCACCTGGCTCGCTTGCGCGGGCCCTGCAGTGGAAGGAGGCCGCGGCCAGGTCTTACTTCCCTATACCTCTGCCAGCTCGGCCACTACAAGGATGCACCTCGTCCGGCAGGTTGAGGGCGAGATGGGCTCGACGAATGGCGTCTGGCGCAGGGCCTGCGGGCCCATCGAGCTCATGAACGGGATGGACTGCGGATCCCTGGAGGCGAGACCGGCGGGCCAGCGAGAAGCATGCGACGACGCTGCTGGCCTGGAAGCTCGCGCAGCAGTACGCGTTGCAGGACGCGGCGCGGTATGAGCGCGACTGCCCGGGGCTCGCCCCGACAGGCGGTCATGGGACGGAGGTCGCTCACGACAAAGGGCCGCAGGACGCCTACACTGGAGAGCGTAAGAGTGTGAGTAAACATGTGATGATGTGCGCGACGGCCGTGACCGAGCCGCCTGACGACCATGTCGTGGATCTGCTGGAGGCGCTGCCAGACGGTGAGCGGCAGTGCTACGCGGACGAGCGGAACGTCCTCGATTACAGCGGCAAGTCGGGGACCACCTTCGGGGAGCCGGAGGAGCGTTTCGCGTTCGTGGGGGGCTCGACGTCGGAGTACGCCCGCTACCTGATGCGGGAGGACCTGCCGAAGAATATGTGGACGTTCGAGGCCCCCTGCGATGTGCAGGCCTACTGTGGTTTCAGCTGCGTGCCGAAGAAGGACCCGACGAAGCAGAGGAAGGTCCTGATGATGTGCGCCAGCAACTACGTGTGGGCCGACCCGCGCCAGCGCGGGGACCACGGGATGCGCGGCGGGGCGGCGATGGCCTCCATGTGCGTCCCGACGGACGTGTGGGGCGTGGCGGCCTTTGACGAGGGCAACGCCTTCACGCGCCTCCGGGTGCCCGCCTGGATGGCCCGGTGGCAGGCTTGCCCGCCGCTGCGGGCCTGCTGGGTGTGGGAGAAGCTGAGCCAGCGGATCCGCGACCTGGTGGGGCCTGCGGGCTGGGTGGCACCGTGCTACCACCAGCTGGCCATGGGGGGTTCGCACTCCGTGAACCTGTTGATGACGGTGAATATGCCGATCATCGGCAGGGCGCTGCTGGGCGTGGGGGCACGCTTGGCGGCGCTTCAGAGCGCCGCGGCCCCTGCGGACGCCGCTGCAGGCGGCGCGCCTTGCACCTCGCCGCCCGAGGGCGGGGGGCTGGGGGGCGAGGCGAGAGCGGGGGAGGCGCAGGAGTGCGGGCAGTGGCACCGCTACGACGACGACTGAGTCATGCAGCAGTCGAGTTGCCGCGCGGAGCCCCCGAGCTCGGGGGGCCACAGCGTGGCCGAGTGGATCGAGGCTGTGAAGGCGGCGAAGAGGGAGGACGAGCGGGCGATGGTGGTGATGCGCCCCTTTGCTGGCCGTCGGCGCCGAGGCGACGTTCAGGAGGTAGTGGAAAGGCAGGCGCGGGAGCGCTGCATGCGCGTCCTCTTCCTCTCCGCGGACCTCCTTGACGACCCGCGGTGGGACCTGGCGAACCCCGCCACTTTCTCTGCGCTGATGGAGCTGTGCGAGGGGGGCAGGGTAGACATCGTGCTGGGTGGGCCGCCGTGCTCGACGTGGTCGAGGGCGCGGTGCAATCGTCGGAGGCCAGGCCCGCCGCCAGTCCGCTCTCGGCTCTGCCCCTTGGGCCTGCTGGGCTTGAGAGCGTGGGGGGCCGCGAGGAACCTGTTGGCGCTCTGCGAGGCGTGCGGCCAGAGTGGCGGCGCCTTCCTCATTGAGCACCCGGAGGACCCAGGGCACGAGCCCTACCCATCCATCTGGAACACCGAGGAGATGCTGGACTTCGAGGGGCGGCGCTCCGCCCAGCAGGCGCGCCTGGACCAGTGCATGCTGGGCGGGCGCGCGCGGAAGCCGACCTGCCTCAGTGGCGCGCTGCAGGGAATGGAGGCCCTGAACGAGTTGCGGTGCGACGGCTCCCACGTCCACGCGTCCGCCGAGGGCAAGCTGGCCGACGGGGCCTTTCGCGCGAGCCCCCTCGCGCAGCACCCAGAGGCGATGTGCGAGACGCTGGGGGGCATGGTAATGCAGAACCTTGCCTGCTTCGAGCTGAGCGGCTTGGGAGGCGCGGGCTGGCGACGGCCGCCCGAGGCAGACGGGGCGGCGACGGCCTGGGGCACGCGCAGCTCGACTGCCCCCGCCGTGGCCGTGCGGAACGAGGACGTGCTGCGAGGACGAGGGCTTGTGCTGGACGGGCCGCATCTGGCCTTCTACCTGCACGTCGACGACGGCGCGGTGATGGCAGGAGGCAAGGACGGCGGCTCACGAGCGACGAGTACGATGCACCAGCTAGCGGACGCCCTGGCCGAGGCGGGCTTCGTGGTCACCGACCGCGCGGAGGCCTGCGACATGCGGAAGGTGCTGGGCTACGCGCCTCAGGCGCGGCCAGCGCAGCTGTGCATCCCCAGTGCGGTCTTCCGACTGCTGGAGAGGTACTCGCACCAACGGGTGAGCACCTGGGCGACCGTCCGCAGGGAGCTGCGGGCCATGGCCAAGGTGGTGCCGCTGATGTACGCGGACTTGGGGGCCCCACCTGCGCCCGTCTACTTCGCCGCGGATGCCGTGGGCGCCAACGCCGAGGACGACGGGGGCTGGGGGGCCCTGGTGACCGACATGAGCAAAGAGATTGCGCAGGACTTCATTGATACGGGCGGCAGCCTGGGCTACACCGTGGCGAGACTGGACGGCGAGCTGACTGGACTGCGGCGCCCGGAGCAGATGATCAGGAGGACGACGCCCTTCAGCCTCCTGCCCGATCGCGCGTTCAAGCCCGACGAGGACTGGACGATCGTGGGCCAGGGGAGGTGGCGATCAGCCGACCACATCACCCTGGGTGAAGGGCGCTGCGTCGTGAAGATCAGCAGGCTGGCGGCCGCCACGCCTGCCCTCCACCGCACCGTGCCGCCGATCTTGGAGGACAACCAGCCAGTGTCAGGCGCCGTGCACAAAGGAAGGTCCCCCGCGCACCAGCTGAACCGTCTGCTGCGACTGAAGACCGCGGCGGGGCTAGCATCACGAACTAAGATTTTGATTCCATGGATGGAGACACTCAAGCAGCCTGCCGATGAAATATCGAGGTGCCTGAACCGTGCTGAGCTCCGCGGCCTACGTCATGTCGGGGCCGAGGAAGCTGGACAGCACTTCTGTTGAGAAGGTGAAGCCGCACACCCTGGCAGCTTACAGGGCAGCGGCTTTGAAGTTTGTGACTTACTTGGACGAGCGCGGCTTCGTCCCCGACGGGCCCGAGCAGTGGGGCGACCTGCTGGCGGAGTACAAGAATGACATGCGTATGACTGAGTGCAACTTCGAGTATGCCGCCGCTGCGGTGGAGTTCGTCTTCCCACGCCTGAGGAGGAAGCTGACGTGGTCCCATTCGGTGATAGACGCATGGCGAGTCGCGGCTGAGGTCAAGCACGCTCCGCCGCTCGGGCGCGCGCCAGCCAGCCTAGCCGCGATCGACTTTGCATGCTGGGGTGCGCCGCGGCTGGGAGCAGGCCTGCTTCTGCAGGTGGACCGCGGCCTGCGACCATCAGAGATGTTGCGGCTACGAACAAAAGATATATCTCTACCATCGTCTAGAGGGGGGGCCTGATCTGCAGCCGAATTTTGCAATGAACTTGGGGGTCAAGGCGGGGGCAAAGGCCAAGAGGATGCAGTTTGCCATCATACTGGAGCGAGACGGGGTGTTGGATAATCTCCTGCACCGAGTGGTCTTGGGGACACCGCCCGAGGGCCTCCTCTTTCCCTACTCGCTCGTCGACTACAGGCATCGGCTCAGGCAGTTTGCAGCGGCCCTGGGCCTCGACATCCACTGGGCGCCCCACTCGGCGCGGGCGGGCTTTGCTAGCGATTCCGCGGCTCGTGGCATCCCCTTCCAGGAGATCAAGGAGGCAGGACGGCGGCTCACCGAGTCCAGCCTCCGCATCTACGTGGACGTTGTTACCGCGTCCAGGGCCCTGGCACAGGCTGAGCAGCGAGGAATCGCATCGCTCGTCCGCGAGGCGGCCAAGAAGCTACCCAGCTACTTCCCGAAGGGCATCTTCGGCGAGAACGAGGGCCGCAAGCATGCCGCCGTCTGGCTGGCGCAAGGGGGAGGACGGGACCTGGGTGCTTCCAGTGCCTGGGCGCCCGCCAGCCCCACTGGCGGGGGGCCGCCGAGTGGCCTCCCCAGCGCCAGCGGCGAGGCCGCCGCCAGCGCTGCCGCCAGTGCCGGGCCTGGGCGAGCTGGTGGACGGGATCATGGCGGGGCCGCCGCAGCTGGGGGATGCAGCAGCGGGCGCGGGTGCGGCCGAGGCCGAGGCGCCAGCGCCAGCGAACCTGGTCGCGCTGCAGCCGATGGCCGCGCGTCCGCAGGCGGCGGGCGCGGCGGCAGGGCAGCGGCGCGCGGGCGTCAGCGGCTGGGCGCTGGTGCGCGCGGCCTGGAGCACCGCAAGGTGGTGCGGGCGCTCGACCACACGAGGCGTGACGTGGGCGGCGGTCGCCGGCTGGCTGATCGCGTGTCTGTACGTGGCAGGGCCGATGGCGCACTTCGGGACCATGATGGGCGTCGCGGCGAGCGTGTCGGTCTCGGCGGGGGAGGTGGTCGACCACAGCCTCGGAGCAGCGATCACGGCTGCTCAAGGCGTGTCCGACTTCGCCGTGACGCCGACGCGCCACTCGGCGAACATCCTGCAGGAGGCGTGGCGAGGCGTGGACATCACCGATCTCAAGGTCCACCAGCGCCACGCCGAGAGCATCGCCGACGACCCCACGCTCTTGCAGGAATGGGTCTTTCGAGAGCTCTTGTCAGTGGAGCCGCGGCCGCCTGGTGCCGATCAGGTGGCCAGCGCGATCGCTGAGGCTTCGGTGACACTGCCACGCGCAACAGAGAGCTGGCAGATGCTGGTGTGGCCAGGTCAGCACAGAGAGTTCCACATGACATACGACCTACTGTCTACAGGATTTTACGGCGTCCATGTTGGTGATCGCATCGTGAATTTCAGCGTTCAGTGGTCGAAGCCTTTGTGGAGCGGCCTCGAGTGCGACCTCGGCTCGGAGAGGGACACCATTCTCCTTCTCATCAACTCGACCCTGGCCAAACTCCCCCTCCCCGCGATCCGCTATATGTCGATGAGCGACCGCGAGATCGAGCTAGCCAAGCTCCCGGGGGCCTGGATCAACATGACTCGTAGACTGTTTCGAGCTCTCTTTTTGGCAATCAAGAGCGTCCTTCAGTTATTCTTGTTTGGACGTGATCCTAGTCACAATAATAATGATCTTGTAGGGGCACTGGCGAGGGCGGGCGAGGGGCTTGCTCTCAGTTCTGGTGTGTTCCCAAGGTCCCTTCTCACTGCAAAGGGGTCCAAGCACATTTTGTGCACCGGGCGCAGGGCCAAACTGTGGTTTCATTGATAGCTCGCGAGCGGAGGCGGGAAGAGCTCGGCGGCAAGCCTGTAATTAGCAAGCCAAGCGATTGTATCAAACTTCTCGCCTCCAATTGTAAAAAATTCCAGGGTTGGGTCTAAACGGACACCATCATGGGATGATAATCGTAGAGCATGAGTGTTGATGTGGGGCATGACAGTTTGAGGGGGGGTCGTGGAATTGTCCTTTTTCTGGAGCCTCGGGGCCCTGAGGGTCGTGCGGATTGTGGGCCAAGTTCCCGGCCTAGTGCCCCTGGCCCCGCAAAACGGGAGGGCTCGGTGGCTTGCTGCCGGTTTCCCCCCGTATGATATTGCCCTCGCGTGTGCCGCACGGCCTGCTCCGCAACCGTACCATGGCTCCAATCGTCTCAGATTCTCGCGGCCCCCCCACCGTCCCCCGCCGAGCCGAGCTCGGCGGCAAGCCTGTAATTAGCAAGCCTAGCGATTTTATCGAACTTCTCGCCTCCCATTGAAAAAAATCCAGGGTTGGGTCTAAACGGACACCATGATGATGATGATGATGGTGGTGGTGGTGGTGATGATGATGATGACGATGATGCTGATGCTGATGCTGACGCTGATGCTGATGCTGATGATGCTGATGATGCTGATGATGATGATGCTGATGATGATGATGATGATGGTGGTGGTGGTGGTGGTGGTGGTGGTGATGGTGATGATGATCTGGAGGAGGAGGAGGAGGAGGAGGAGGAGGAGGAGGGGGCGATGAGGAGGGAGGAGCGGGATGGTGATGAAGAGGGAGTAGGAGAAGGTGGCGGAGGTATGATGCTGGAGGAGGGATGAGGAGGAGGGAGGGGAGGTGGAGTCGGGAGAGGAGGATAAGAAGAAACAGGAGGAACAAGAGGCCTCCTCGCTCCTTCTCGTGCTCCTGCTTTTGCTCCTGCTCCTCCTACATACTTGTGCTCACACATCTCCTGGTGGACAAACCTTCCTGCAACCGCGTACTGGTCCCCCTCCTTCTCTTCCTCCTGCTTTCGTTTCTCTCGAGGACTCTCGCTCCTCCTACCGAGGAGGATGAGGATCCAGCTGGATCCTCCTCCTCGTCAGACGGGGGAGGGGGGATGCCTGCGAGCTCATGTGCGGGAACAGCTGCAACACCCTGTAGTCGGACTCGAGGTGCTCGCGCCTATCTCCGTCAGCGAAGCTTGCGCGAAGCTACCCCTCCTTCTCATCCTCCGTCTCATCCTCATCCTCATCCTCATCTTCATCATCACCATCATTGCCACCATAGCCACCATTGCCACCATCACCATCACCACCATCACCATCACCATCATCACCATCACCATCACCATCACCATCATCACCACCACTATCACAATCACCACCACCACCACTATCATCACCATCATCATCACGACCACCACCAGCATCATCATCATCATCATCATCATCATCATCATCATCATCACCATCACCATCATCATCATCATCATCATCATCATCATCATCATCATCAGCATCAGCATCATCATCATCATCATCATCATCATCATCATCATCATCATCATCATCGTCAGCATCAGCATCGTCGCCGTCGTCATCATCATCATCCTCATTCTCGTCCTCATCATCATCAGCCTCATCATCGTCATCAGCAGCAGTAGCAGCATCATCATTATCCTCATCATCAGCAGTATCATCATCACCACCATCATCCTTCTCCTCCTCGCCTTCGCCGTCGGCATCATCGGCAGCAGCAGCATCCTCCTCCTCCTCGTCGTCATCGTCAGCGCCATCGTCATCGTCATCATCATCATCATCATCAGCATCATCATCATCATCATCATCATCATCATCAGCATCAGCATCATCATCATCATCAGCATCATCATCACCGTCACCACCACCATCATCATCATCATCATCATCATCATCATCATCATCATCATCATCATCATCATCAACATCATCATCATCATCATCAACCGTAGCCATTGTGGCTCAAGATGTTGCGATCAGGGCAGATGTTTGGTCCCATGTGGCTGGCTCTAGCCGTCGCGTCACTTCGTGGGTCAGATTCAAAATCGACCAAGCTTTCAGCCAGGCCTTCGTGGCCATAGTTCTTTCATGTCCACATCCTTTCCGACACCTGGCCCCAGTCGCCCGATTGGGAACCCAGCTCCGGCGGGCTCGACCGATGGCAGGACGTGGTGGCGGTGCTCGAGGTGCCCCGCGCGGCGGCGGCGGCAGAGGAGGCGGACGGCGAGGAGGCGGTCAGCCAGGCGTGGGCGACACAAGTGGCGGAGGACCCAAGGCCTGGGATTGCTCAAAGTGCGGAGCCCAAACGAACAGGGTCCCCAGGCACATTTGCCTCAGCTGCGGATATGATTCGTGGGAGCAAGGATCTGGTGCAAGCTCGTGGTGGACTGGCATGTCACAACTGGACGCCAAGGAACGACACGAGCTCAACCAGTTGCGCAGAAAGGTCAAAAAACTTGCAGGTGGTACTCAGTCCGTCCCAGGCGGCGATGCAGGCTCACTGTAAGCAGGAGGAGCGCAGTCACAGTCCCCTAAGGACGAACGAGTATGGCGACTTGGACATCTACATAGTGATATCAAGAAGCTCGAAGGTGCTGAGGGATCATCTGAGGTCCTGGCTGCCAAGCGACAGGATGCTCAGCAGTTGGAACACGAGCTCTCCGAGGAAAAGCCCACGTCTGTCCAGCTCAGCGAGCTGGAACGCAAACAGAAGAAAAACAACAAAAAAAACAGCAGAGCACCACCGAAGCGCTGGAGCGGGATATCGCGATCGCCACGCAGGATATCGAGAGCATGCAGGCAGAGAAGCGCGAGCTGGAAGGCAAACGCGCTCAAAGCAAGGCCACGGAGAAGGAGCTGCAGGCTCTCACCGACAACCTCCTGGCCAAGCACAAGCGCGAGTGTGAAGGGGCCCCGCGCGAAGGGGGGGCTCGGCGCAGGCTTCGGGCCGGCCGCGCCCCCCATCCCCAGCAGCAGCACCCAGCGAGGGCGAGCGCGCCGCCGCCTTCCTGTCGGCGCTCGATCAAGCCTCAGGCATGCTCAACAGGGGGTGCGCACCGCAATGGGAGCAGCAAGTCTCAGAGCTTCGGCGCCTGGCTCATCGAGTTGTCTCTGCAGGAGCGGCAGCGGAACGCGACAGCGGCGACGAGCAGGAACTCGAGGAGGAATATGTCAGCAACATCCTGGACAGCATGGGGGAGGGTGCCGTCGAGGAGGCCCGCGCGGCGGCAGCAGGCGCAGACAGCGGCGAAGAGGGCGCAGGAGCTCGGCCCAAGGGCCCCGCGGCCCAGGCAGCCGCGAAGCGGGGCCAGAAGCTCCTCCAGGGGCTCCGCGCCGCGGGGCTCAAGCGGAGGGGGGGGGGGGGGGCGTGGATAGCTGCCCAACCTTCACGGTGGCGAGCCACAAAGGAAGCGGCTGGGGCCCCTTCACCACCCTCCTCGGCGAGCAGCAGGAGCCTCGGCAGGACGCCGTGGCGCAAGCGCACATCGGGGGCGCGTTCTGTTTCCCGGAGCACCGCCTCAACGAGTGCCGCGCCGTGGAGAGGGAGCAGCGGTGCAGGCAGGCTGGCTGGGGCGCAGCGTTGACCCCTGGCGTCGCCGCCGAGGGGGCTTCTCAGCATCGCGCGGTCAGCGGCGGCACAGGCGTCGCAGTCCGCCCGACTCGGGGGGCGCGCGGTCCTGGCGAGCACGGCGACAGGCAGAGCTGCCACGTCAGCGACGGCAGGGCGACCGTGGCACACGTCAACGGTGTGGTGCCAGGCGGTTTCCTGCCCGGCTGAGTCTACTTGGACAACGATGACGCCGGCGAGAACAGCAAGGCCGTGCTACAGGACGTCGGGGTCCACCTCGAACGCACGGGCAAGCCCTGGGTTATTGCTGGTGACTGGAACGTCGAGCCCGACAGGTTTCGCGAGCGGGCTTGCAACTGGCTGTGCCAGGTGGGCGGCCAGGTTGTCGACGCGGGCGCGGGCGCGTGCCAGCGCCCCTCGTCCAAGGCGCCGTCCGAGCTCGACTGGTTCATCGTCAGCGCGGAGATGTTGGACAGGGTCGCGTCCCGCAAGCGCCTCGACGCGACGGCCCTGGGGTGCGCCAACCCGAGCAGGCCACGCATGGCAGCGAAGCTCAGTCTCACCTGCCACGGGCGCCCCAGCCAGTCGCACAGGGCCATGGGCCCTATGGCGTTCCCCAAGCTGCGGCCCCTCGGGCTGCTGCAGGAGAAGCGCTGGGGCCACAACTCGGCGCGGGCGCAGATCGACCAGGGCGAGGACCTACAGGCCATGGCCGACGCCTACCAGGGACTCTGCGCAGGAGTCGAGGATGAGCTCGTCTGGGTTCACCAGCTCGACCCCGATGAGGCCGATCCCTACCGAGCACGCGGGGGCCCGCCCAGCTTCGGCCACGGCTCGCAGGCGCGTGGGGGGTCCATCAAGGGCCCCAAGGCCAGCTACAAGGGTAAGCAGCTCATGCACCTGAGCGACTACTCTGCCCAGGTGCGGCTTCTCGCAGGAGGGTCCGTCCACGACGGCCGCGGCCGAGATGCGGAACCTCGGCTCAAGCTGGGCCCTGCCCGTCGGAAGGCTGAGCGTCTGCAGACCAGGGCGCTCGAGCGCTACAAGCGCGCCCTTGGCCGTCAGGCGCGCGGCTGGGTCTCTAACCCCAGCGGCCCCAACTACATCGAGGACGAGGCCGAGTGGATGGAGAAGTGCGCGCCCTACATCTTCCGCATGTTGGGGTTGCCGACGCATCCCGCCGCGGGCCTGGCTGTCGAGGGCCGCGTGCGCACAGCGCGCGACGTCTGCTCGTCGGCGCGGCGTCGTGGGGCCCCAGAAAGGACTGAGCTGGTCCGCCTCCTCCGGCAGCCCAGCGCCACCCATCGCGACGACTGGGGGGGGGAGATCCGCAGGGCGGTCGACAACTACAGGGAGTCCAAGCGCTGGCTGGAGGAGCGTGGCGACTACAACAGGCCCTTGCCTGGCGCGCTGGCTGGTGGGAGGGGAAGCGGTGCCGCGCCGAAATAAAGCAATCGGGATAGGGGGGGCGCGCGGGCTGGCAGGGCCGGCGCCGTGCCGAAATAACGCAATCGGGGCGGAGGGGCGCGCGCTGGCTGGCGGGGCAGACGCATTGCCAAAATAAAGCAATCGGGGCGAGGGGGCGCGCTCGAGTCGAGGTGGAGGGGCTGGCCGCGCAGCGGGCGCGGGGCGCGGGGGAGGGGGTGGCCGCGCCGTGCCGATGTGAACCGGTCGGGGCGGAAGGTCGTGCTAGCTGGCGTGGGAGACAGGGGCGGTGCCGCGTCGAAATGATGCAGTCGGGGCGGAGGGGGCGCGCTGGCTGGCAAGGCCGATGCCGCGCCGAAATAAGACGCTCGGGGTGGAGGGGGCGGGGCGGGGTCGAGGCGGAGGGGCTGGCTGCGCGGAGGGCGCGGGGGGGCGGCGCGGAGAGGGCGCGCTCGCCAATGCTGAGCTATGGCGCGCAGTGCGGCGACGGCTTGGGAATGCAGCGCAGTGAAATGGGCCCGATCCCCACGGGCCGCGCTTCACTTGCGTTCGGGGAGTAGGCCGCGGGAGGTCGCGGCGTCGTGGAGGCAAGTGTTTTCGGGGGCTTGCGGAATGGTCACTGACCGCAACGTCGAGCGACAATTGCGACGCACCAGCGTTCCAATCCCACCTCGCGATCAACGGCCCTCGGACCTTGTGGTAACATGCTTAAGCGTGGCTCGGGGATTGCCCTGTTTTGCGGCGTCACTGTGGTTCCCCCCATTTCTACAGATGCAAATGGTAGTCTGCTGCGAAGTGCGGAAAGGACGCATAATAACACGCACCCAGGGGCATTTAACAGTGGACCGGGGAAACTGGGGCATCTCGGAGCGGAGGTGCACGGCAAGCGGGGTGATCAAGCAATCGAACCGGTCCCAAAACTTGCGGCATAACGAACCCGCGCGCTGCATCCCCGTGTACGTCGAGGCGCTGCGTCGATCGGGGCTCATGCATCGATGACGGGGGTTATTGGGCGTTGCAGTCTAGCGGGCTGTTGCCGGAGGCGTGCTGAATCCTTTTGGGGGCCTCGTCCTGCGGGTTGAGGCCGCGCGTGTTCTCGAGGCCCCAATTGCAATTAAAAAATACAGCGCCGTGCTGAGATAAGGCGGTCGGTGCGGAGGGGGCGCGCTGGCTGGCGGGGCCGGCGCCGCACCGGCAGGCGGGCCGGCTGCGCTGGCTGGCGGGGGGGCGGCGCGGAGGGCCGATGGGGTTGCTTCGGCATGGCCGCTGTGATTGAGAAGCGGAGGTGGCGCTCTGGGGGGCGGGGGCTTCTGTGGGGCTGCCTGCGCGCGGGGCGGGGGGGGGCGGCGCCGCGCCGAAGCGGCGCGGTCGGGGCGGAGGGGGCGCGCGGGCTGGTGGGGGAGAGGGGGCGGCGCCGCGCCGAATTAAAGCGGTCGGGGCGGGGGGGGCGCGCTGGCCGGCGGGGCCCGTGCCGTGCCGAAATAAAGCGGTCGAGGCGGAGGAGCTGGCTGCGCGGGGGGTGGGGGTGGGGGCAGTGCCGTGCCGAAATGGCGCGGTCGGGGCGGAGGGGGCGCGCTGGCTGGTGGGCTGGCTGCGCGGGCTGGTGGGGGGGGGCGCTGGCCGGGGGGGCCGATGCCTCGCCGAAATGAGTTAACGGTCGGAGCGAAGGGGGCTGGCCGGCGGGGCCGGCGCCGAGCTCGAATAAAGAAATCCGGGCGAAAGACCCGCGCTGGCTGGCGGGGCCGGCGCCGTGCCAGAATAAAACGGCCCGGGCGGAGGGGGCGCGCTGGCCGGCGGGGGCGGCGCCGCGCCGGAATGCGGCGGTCGGGGATGGAGGGGGTGCGCTGGCTAGCGGGGCCGGTGCCGAGGGGGCGCGCTGGCTGGCGGGCTTGATGCGCTGTCCGTCGGGGGCGGGATGCGGAGGGCCCAGGGGCTGCCTCGGCATGGCCGCTTTAGGAAGTGGATGGAGGGGGCGCGCTGGGAGGCGCGGGCCTAAGGGCCGCGTCGACTGGCGCCGCGCCGAGATGAGGTCATCGGGGCTCTAGGCACCCTGTGAAAAAATAATCAAACGACGCATGTGCGGCGCCCGCTACTACGCAGCCGGGTAACAAGTTATAGCAAAATCGGCACCACGATCATCGCGAATGATCTGCAGACTGCAACGCCCAGAGAGGATCATTAAGTGGCATTCGCCCTTCAATGTTCGCAGCGCGCGCAGGCGCGCACCGCGGGCCAGGTCATTGACGTGCAACGCTTTGGCTTGCGCACCCAGTGGCAACATTGGGAGGCGGGCGCCACTTAACGGGGCCGCCGGCGCGGGCGGCTCCACGTTCTGCCTTGCGGTTTCGTTCCCACCGGTCGGATGACTAACGTGCGGCGCGCAATGTAGACGGGTCGATGTTCCTTAACATTCACAAGCGGATGTCGCTTGTTGCGACGGGCCCCGCCTGGTCTGATTCAACATGTTTCCGGCTTCCATCCCTGTGTCACTGCTGTTAAAACATTGTCGCGGGGATGTGTAATTCTGCTTATATATTGGGTTCCCGCGCGACCCCCTCTCGTCTTTTGGCGCGCCGCCCTGTGGGTCCTGATTTGTGCCCCTGTGGGGCTTGTGTAACCTGTGGGACCTGCGAGACATGCGGGGCCCGGGCGACTTGCGGGATCGGCGGCTTCTGCGGGACCTGTGCGACCTGCGAGACTTGCGGGAGCTGCGGGCCTTGCAAGACCTGAGGGACCCGTGCAAAACGTCGGCGTTGCGATTGTCAGGACCTGCGAGAGACCTGCGGGCCCTGCGGGCCCTGCGAGGCTTGCGGGGCCCGTGGGGCCTGTGCGACCTGTGGCACCTGTGGGACTTGTGGGGCCCGTGGGACCTGCGAGACTTGCGGGGCCTGCGAGACCTGCGGGACCTGTGAGTATCGCGCGACCTGCGGGGCCTGGGGGACCTGCGGGACTGACGGGCCCAATGGGACCTGTGAGGCGTTGTCCAACGAACCGCGTGGACGATCTGGTGGGGCAGGTTCTACAATGAAGATTCACGCACGGGGCGCAGTTTAGCTTGCCCGGCGAACCCGCTGAACGATCGGGCGGGCGCGGGCTTGGTGCGTAAATTCATGCACAGAACGCACTTCGCGTAAAGTGGCGCGCCCCGGCGTGCCCACCTTGTTTTTTTTTCTTTCTTTCTTTTTGTTTTTGGGGGGGCTGTTTTTGCTTATTTGTTTGTTCTATCGCTCTCTCTCTCTCACTCTCTCTCTCTCTCTCTCTCCGCGTTTGGCGCGTGGAAAATAAGGCGGGGGGCGCCCGTATATATAAGAATGACCTAAACACTTATTATTTCCAACCCTTCTCAGGGCAAACAGCACGCGAAGCGTGCATATAAAATTGAAAACACAAATGTATAAAGGAACTGAATTGCCACGGTATTGCAATGATCAGCCTGCGGGGGCCACGGCCCCGCCTCGGAGCATGCACATGGTCCTGCGCACTCCTCTCTCGAGCTTGGACCACCACGGGTGGGTGGGAGCGCAGCGGGGCCAAACATTATAACGAACAGACACTGTCCAAAGTCGAGACGAGATGAGATGTAACGCATGACATTCAGATGATCCCGGCAAAGCAACCTAACAGCGATGTGTAGGAGCATATCTGGAAGCATTCCCCTTAAGATTCAGATTAGAACCCAGTTGTAGAATTCTGCTGTTCTCGCAGTCGTAGTCGCATTCGCGATGACAGTCGCAGCGGCAACGGCAGTCGCAGTCACAGCCTCAGCCTCAGCCTCAGCCTGCCTCAGCCTCAGCCTCAGCCCCAGCCCGCCTCAGCCTGCCTCAGCCTCAGCCTCAGCCTGCTGCAGCCTCAGCATCAGTCTGCCTCAGCCTCGGCCTCGGCCTCAGCCTGCCTCAGCCTCACCCTGCATCGGCCTCAGCCGCAGCCTCAGCCTGCCTCAGCATCAGCCTGCCTCAGCCTCAGCCTCAGCCTCAGCCTGCCTCAGCCTCAGCCTGCCTCAGCCTCAGCCTGCCTCAGCCTCAACATCAGTCTGCCTTCAGCCTCGGCCTCTGCCTCCGCCTGCGTCAACCTCAGCCTACATGAGCCTCAGCTTCAGCCTCAGCCTGCCTCAGCATCAGCCTGCCTCTGCCTCAGCCTCAGCCTGCCCCAGCCTCAGCCTGCTTCAGCCTCAGCCTCAGTCTGCCTTCAGCCTCGGCCTCGGCCTCAGGCTGCCTCAGCCTCAGCCTGCCTCAGCCTCAGCCTCAGCCTCAGCCTGCCTCAGCATCTGCCTCAGCCTCAGCCTCAGCCTGCCTCTGCCTCAGCCTCAGCCTGCCTCAGCCTCAGCCTCAGCCTCAGCCTCAGCCTCAGCCTCAGCCTGCCTCAGCCTGCAGCCTCAGCCTCAGCCTCCTCAGCATCCGCCTCCTCAGCCTCAGCCTGCCCCAGCCTCAGCCTCAGCCTCAGCCTGCTTCTCAGCCTCAGTCTGCCTTCAGCCTCGGCCTCAGCCTCAGCGCCTGCCTCAGCCTCAGCCTGCATCAGCCTCAGCCGCAGCCTCAGCCTGCCTCAGCATCAGCCTGCCTCAGCCTCAGCCTCAGGCCTGCCTCAGCCTCAGCCTCAGCCTGCTTCAGCCTCAGCCTGCCTTCAGCCTCGGCCTCAGCCAGCCTGCCTCAGCCTCAGCCTGCCTCAGCCTCAGCATCAGCCTGCCTCAGCATTCAAAATGTGGCCCAGGAATGGAGTTCTGGGAACTCGAAGAACACGAAGTGGCCTACAGCTGGCTCTGGGCATTCAAAATCATGCCCAGGAATGGAGTTCTGGGAACTCGAAGACCACGAAGTGGCCTACAATTGGCTCCGGGCATTCAAAATCATGCCCAATGGAGTTCTGGGAACTCGAAGACCACAAGTGGCCTACAGCTGGCTCCGGGCATTCACAATCATGCCCTGGAATGGAGTTCTGGGAACTCGAAGACCACGAAGTGGCCTACAGTTGGCTCCGGGCATTCAAAATCATGCCCAAGAATGGAGTTCTGGGAACTCGAAGACCACGAAGTGGCCTACACTTGGCTGCGGGCATTCAAAATCACGCCCAGGAGCGGAGTTCTGGGAACTCGAAGAACACGCAGTGGCCTACAGTTGGCTCCGGGCATTCAAATTGTAACCTGGGAGTGATGTTCTGGGGGCACGAAGAGCACGAAGTGGTCTACAGTTTGCTCCGGGCATTCAAAATGTGGCCTGGGTATGGTGTTCTGGTGGCTCGGGGCAGCTAAAATGTAGCTCCTGGCAATCAAAATGGAGAGTCCCCGGTTTCCCGGGGCACCCGTCCGGATCCCGCCCAGACCCCCCTGGGGAGTCATGATGCTCTCTTTTGACCCTACTAGAAACCTGTCAGTCTTCGCTGTTAAGTAAAAACCATCTAGCAAGCTCTACCTATTTAAGAATGACCTAAACACCTCGTCTCTCCGACCCCTCCCATGGGAGGCAGCGCGCGAAGCGTGCAGATAAAATTGAGAACGCACATGTATCAAGAAACTGAATTGCCACGGCAATGCAATGATCAGCCTGCAGGGGCCACGGCCCCGCCACACCCCCCAAACAAGCGATAGCCAGAATGCACTCTGCAGGAATAACTGAAAGAACAATGCGTAAGATCTCACTCACCTTGGGGGGCTCCCCAGACTTGTGAACCAAGCTGGCCTTATCTGAACGCACGAGACCAGGCATCTGCAGGAATGCCCACTCTTAATCGAGCCAAACTCACCTCACCGCGCCGCAAGTACTCTCGAGCAGAGCGGTCTGAAAACCACCTTCCGAACAGCATGATGTCAGCGAGCGGCGCGCCTCCTGCGAGAAACTCAGTAGCGCCTCCACGGCGCAATCCATGACTTGCCCAATGCACTGCGCCGAACCCCAGCACGTCCGCGGCTTTCTGGAGCCAGCGCTGGAACCGAGAGTCAGACACTTGGCAACATCTGCCACCAGGCTTTGCAGGGAAGCGGAACGCATAGTGATCGAACCAGGCGACCGTGGAGGGCTCCTCGAACAGCACCTTCTGCTCGGCCCCACGCATCGTGCGACCCAGAGGCGCCTGATAGCCAGACGGGGTCCGCACCCGCGAAGAGCCTTCCAGCGTCAGTGCCTCCGAGGCGCGGAAGAGGCTAGCGAAGCAGAGCAGTGCCGCAGCGGCGCAGCCACACTCCCCGGCCAGCACCAGCCAGTTCACGACCCCAAGCGCGAGCACTGCTGGCATGGCTGGTGCCTGCAGCGGCGGCCGCCGCTGCCGCCGCACGTCCAGCGCCTTCCAGGCCGCGCGGTAGTGGTGACGAGGGTTGGCCTTTGCAAAGGCCGCCAGCAGAGCGGAGGCTGACCCCGAGCCCCCCACGCCACCCGACTCCTCGAAGAGGTCCACTACGCGCTCAGCAAGCAGCCAGTCGAGCTCCTCCTCGGCCAGCTGGTCAAGCCCAAGGCCAAGCGCCTCGAGGTCGCAGCTGAACGCGCTGAGGACCGCGGCGTACCTCTGCGTGGTCACTGGCTTCAGCGCAATCATCGATTATCCCGGCAAAGCAACCCAACAGCGATGTGTAGGAGCATATCTGAAGCATTCCCCTTGAGATTCAGATGAGAACCCAGTTGTAGAATTCTGCTGTTCTCGAAGGCGTAGTCGCATTCGCGATGGCAGTCGCAGCGGCAACGGCAGTCGCAGTCACAGCCTCAGCCTCAGCCTGCCTCAGCCTCAACCTCAGGCTGCCTCAGCCGCAGCCTGCCTCAGCCTCAGCCTGAGCCTGCTGAGGCCTCAACATCAATCTGCATTCAGCCGGGCATTCAAAATCATGCCCAAGAATGGGGTTCTGGGAATTCGAAGACCACGAAGTGGCTTACAGTTGGCTCCGGGCATTCCAAATCATGCCCAGGAATGGAGTTCTGCGAACTCGAAGACCACGAAGTGGCCTACGGTTGGCTCCGGGCATTCACAATCATGCCCTGGAATGGAATTCTGGGAACTCGAAGAACACGAAATGACCTACAGCTGGCTCCGGGCATTCAAAATCATGCCCAGGAATGGAGTTCTGGGAACTCGAAGAACACGGAGTGGCCTACACTTGGCTCCGGGCATTCAAAATCATGCCCAGGAATGGAGTTCTGGGAACTCGAAGACCACGAAGTGTGTTACTGCTCGCTTAAAAAAAAATCATCGGTTTCCCGGTGGTTTCCCGGGGCGCCCTGTCCGGATCCCGCCCAGACCCCCCTTCGGGAATCATGATGCCCTCTTTTGCCCCTACTAGAAACCTATCTGTCTTCGCTGTTAAGTAAAAAGGTAATGATGCGCCCACGGCGCCTGCCAGGATCCTCGGCCATGGCTGGACTGCTCCAGCGCTCTCGCGCGAGCCTGCACACACACGAAAGAGCCAGGGCCTGGCATAGCTGCGATGGATATCGAGCGAGTTGAGCGGTGTCAAACCCACCTCCTGGCGCGAGCCCGTAGAGCCCCCGATGGCGATGACGGTGATTGCAGCGATGCCCCAGAGCCTCCCTCATATAGATTCATTCGTGACGACGGATGTTGGCTTCTGCGATAACCCACCATAGCGGCACTGATCGAACGACACGATGTGCAGCCCGAACTCCGACACCCAATTCACCACCTCCAGTGCACACCAGAACGACGGACAAGGCTCACGACCTCGATCCTGGGGATGCTCCTGTCCTGCCCATCCTCCACGCAAGATGACGCGGGTGAAGAGCTCGAGGCAGAACAAGAAGAGATGCGTTCTCAATGCGCAAGCTCGCTTCTCCACATCAGACAGTCCCGGGGGCGGCAGCAAAGGCGCTGCCCTAGCTTGCAACGGCCGCGGGCCTCGGCCCCTCGCCAGAGGGCGGTGCCTGGCGCGGCTCACCGTGGAGCAAGGTGGCCCAGCGAAGAAACCCACGACGTCTCCGCTGCTGCACAGCGCCCGCCGCTCTCGCGCCAGACTGGCGCTGGCGAGGTCACGGCCGTCATCGATCGTCAGGTCGTAGGCCAGCACCTTCACCGCAAAGCCAGCGTCGAGCGCCCCCTGCTCCACCGCGTCGCACAGATCCCCTTGGCGCCTGGGGCCAGAGCAGCAGTGGAGGAACAGCGCCTCGCGACGGCTCCAACCCGAAGGTGCCGAAGGAACGACCTCCAAGCGGGGCAGCGGCTGTCGCAACTCCTGCTCCTGCGGGCCTGCGCGCACACCATGCCAGCTGCTCGGCTCGTCCGCAAGGTTCTTCTTGGTCGAGATCCAGAAGTGGAACACGGCGAAGCCCCCTGCCAGCTCAATGGCAGCCCCGCGGCGGCAGCGCCGATTCAGCTTGCGGCTAGCGCTGCGGCCCTTGATGAAGGCGCCTTCGCACGGCGCGTTGTCCCCAGCGTGCAGCGCACGGCAGCCCAGCTCTGCAGGTCGGTGTAGGCGGGCCTCCATACTCCAGAGCTTCGCGTGAGCTTCCTCCAGAGTGATGTGCTTCATGCGGCCAGGACGTCCCACCTTAAACCAGTGCGGCGCGGGCGGCAGCGTCACCCTGGCGAGACAGCAGCGGCCCTCAAAGTCCACGTCGATACCGAAGCCGTCGTCGAGCTTGGTGCACGGAGCGCGGTGGTCCGCCCAACACGCGATGCGTTTAACCTCCTCTTCGGGCAACACCGCCCAGGCCCTGCCATGGCCGCCAGGGACCGCGTCGGAGCACTCGACACGTGGACACCACTCCGCATCAAGGTCCTGCTCGGCGAAAGGCACCAGGATGGTGGCCATCAGCGGCTCGTGCCAAGCCAGAGGGCACCAGGGCGACGGGCGGCGCCCGCCACGAGGCAGCCTCTCCAGCCAGACGTAGACCTGCGAAAAGGACGGAGCGGAGGCAAGCACGGTAGCTCTGACAGTCGCCGCGTTTGCCCATCAGGCGCAACACGTCCTTGCGATGCACCATCTCCCGCCCCAGTAGCGTCAACGTGGCTGCGAACAGGTCCAAGCGGCGACGCCGCGTAGTGCCGAGCCAATGCTGGGCCTGGTGGACCTCGGTGCCCTGGAACTCGCCCTGGCCGCTGTTGACCGACTTCCCATGGCGTGCGGGGATGCCCATGCGGTCCCAGGCGCGCTCCGCCATGGTCATCCAGAAGCCGGCTGAGCTGCGAGCTCGATCGCCCGCCGAACGTTCGTCAAGCGCCCACAGGTCATCGATGATGGATCCCCACGGCGGCAGCTCAGTCGGGCAAGGCTTGTCGAAAGTGACCCTGAACTCCTGCGGCAGCCCAGCCCTCAGGAAGGCCGGGTCCGAGGCCGCCTGTGCCCATCCAGCCGACGGCGCAAAGCCCATCGGCGCGGCGCGGTGAAAAGGGCACACGTCCGCCCTATCCCCCCGCGGGTCTGGCACGGGCGGGTGGGCCATGTACTTCTGCCAAGTCTTACCGATGGCCAACTGGTGGAAGTATTGCCGCAGGTCGCGCTTCCAGAGCTTAACCTTGGCCCCAGGCCTGGTCTTCACCATGCGGAGCCGTGGCGGATAAGCGAAGGTCGGCCGGGGGAGACGCTCAGGATCCAACAACTGGTTCACGGGAAGATCCGGGATCACTCGCTGCTCGGTGTCCGGCTTCTTCACGCCGAACGCGCCTGCCACCAATGCAACCCCCCGATGCTTGCGGACCCGCTTCTGGACCCATAACACTGTAGGCCAGCAACAACATTACGAGCAACGGGGCGCGGGTAAGTCTAATCGATCAGAATGTGAGGTCTCTTGAGCTTGAAGGGGCGATCGTCACTACTAAGAAATACTGCACGAGAATGACGAACCTGGTCTGCAAGCCCAGGGAAGTGCTCGTCCAGCAGCCCCGCCAAGTCAACCGCTGCGGCATGGTCAGGACCGGCTCCGCGACGCACCTCACAGGCTCGTAGCCCTCGGAGTGCCGCATGCGCCCTTGCACGCGTCTCTGGGCCTGCGTCGGCACCTGGTGATAGCCGCAGACCAAGCCGTACAAGTCGTTCACAGCCACGACACACAGGTTAGCCCAAACCAAAACTGCGCCCCTCAGGTGGCGCCCGAACTTTGCGAGCTCGACGTTCCCGCGTCGCACCAACGGGACAGGGCAGATCACTGGCGACGACGTGCCGAACTCCACGACCCGCGGGCGTCCGAGATGTCCTCGGCGGAGGGGCGTCCCCAATGGGCCGCCTGCGAAGCTGATCCACTCACCAAGACCGACGATCACCGAGGCTAGGGGGAACTCTTGGCCTCCTCGGCGCAGCCAACGTTGCCGCGCCCTGCGCCACCGTGCTACATGGTGAATTTCAGGAGCCCACCAGCCGCGACTCCTCCGCCCGCGCCTGCCGGCAGCTCCGCCGCCTCCGCCTTCTCCCGGGGCCCGCCCTTGGACTCCCCCCTCTGGATCGCGATGATCCTTTGTGCCAACGCGTCCATGGCAGTGGCCAAGTCCTGGGTGTTGATGAGGTCCATGACCAGCGCGATCGTCTGCACCTCCCGCTGGTCGCGAAGGTCGGTCAGCCCCGAGTGCGCCTGCGCCCAGGTGGCCACCGACGCCTGGCGCAACTGCTTGGTCTCGGAGAGGCGACCGCGGCTGAGCTCCCCGTGCGCCATCGCGAGGAAGTAGCCCGAGAGAGCACCTGGGTGCTCGGCCGCGAAAGCCAGGAGGTCCCCCTTGCCTTGAACTTCTCCGTCTCCAGCTTCCGCTCCTGCGCAGGGTCGACTCTCCTGTTCTTCGCCTTGGGCCCTCGCCACTGCAGGTGCTCGCCGTCGCTGCTGCTGCCGCTCGAGGTGCTGCTGCTGTTGGATCTGCTCGAACTGCTGCGCTTCTTATTATGATTATTATTATTTCTGATCGCCCGTCTTGGCCTTCTTCTTTTTCTTCTCGTCTTGAGAGCCGCGCGCGGCCACCCCGCCCTGCAGCTGGGACTGGACGGCCCGAACCTCCTGTAGCATGGTCGCCAGGTCCAGGGGGGCGGCCGCTCCCGCCACGCCGTCGGGCGCGCCCACCGCTGCGAAGCCCAGGCCCGCAGCGGCCGCGGGTGCCGCCACGGCCACGCCTGGTGGCGCAGCCGCCACGCCTGGCGGAGGCGCCACTGGCGCACCCCCCGCTCCCGCCGCCACCAGAGCTCCGCCTCCAGGAGCAGCAGGCGCGGGACCCCCCACCGGCATGAACACTGGAAGTCCAGGCAGGGCAGCGCCTGCGTCCATCGCCACTCCAGCGGGAAGGACCATGCCCCCGAGCGCCGCGTCCACGCCCTGCGCCTCCAGCCGAAGAGCTGCGATCTCGGCCCCGCTCGGGCCCCACTGGGCCGCGGCGCGGGGCGGCTCGCATGCCCGGTTCACCGAGGCGGGCACGATGCCGAACGGGGCGGTTCGCTGCGCGCCCTCTCCAGGCACCACCGCGGCGCGGAAGCAGCCAGGGAGCAGCCGCGCCAACGCCCGCACGAACGCCGTGCCCGCGTCGTCGGTGCCCATGCCGAGACTGAAATCCTCCCCCTGCACCTGGCCGAAGATGAGCACCTCGTCCCATTCGGCCCCCCGCGCGACCAGCGCCCAGCACGGGGCCCCGACGCCCGCGGCCACGCCCGCGGCCAGCGCCATCTCCGTCAGCGCGCCCTCCAGAGCGGTTGAAGCCGCTGCGAGCTCGCGACGGCGCGCCTGCTCGGCCTGCCGAGCCAGCCAGCGCCGCCAAAGGCGCCGAGCACCCGTGCAACCAGCCCTCCAGAGCCCGCCCGCCAGCTCGCGGCAAGCCGCCCGGCAGGCGCGGGCGCCGCGCCCCGCCCGCCCGCGACGCTCCCAGGCGAACGCCGCCAGGGAGCTGGCCAGGGAGGCCAGGGCGCGCAAGCCGCGCCAAGTCCAGGCCCAGGCAGCCCACGCGCCCTGGGCGACGACCGCGAGCCCACGCGAGCCCGCGACCCCGAGCGCGCGAGCAGCCTCGGGAGTGAGGAGGGCCGCCGACCAGAGCACCCCCTGGCTCCAGAAGGCTGCCGCCACGACAACGAGGAGGGCGGATGGCGCACAGGAAGCTACCTCGGAGCCGCCCGCCGCGGCGCTGGCCGCGATCGCCGCCAGGCGATCTTGAGCCAAACATTACAACGAACCGACGCTGCTCAAAGTCGAGACGAGATGAGATGTGGCGCAGGACATTCAGAAAACTATCTAGCAAACTCGATATATATATATATATGTATATATATATGTATATTAGTATACATACATATATATATATATATATATATATGTGTATGTATGTATGTATGTATATATATATATATATATATATATACATATATCTCCGCCGGCCCCCTTGTGGGGCCACCAGGCTGTAGGCACGTGATTCGCAGTTTCCTGCACCAGTCGTAGGTTGTAGTTTCCAGTGTTACAGTTATGCTTCTTGCTGGTTACTGTAACTAGTTGACTTATTGCTGGTTACTGTAACTAGTTGATTGACCGCGCAAGGGGGGGGAGGCCCAAACACGATTTTTAGCTTCACCTGGGCGCGTTGTCTGAATTGCTGGGGGGGCTCGAAATCTACACCCCTCACCCAGATCCGCGGGGTCAGGGTCCAAAAGCACATTGGATTTGCAACATTTCTGCAATTCGGTGCCACCCCTCACGCAGATCCGCGGGGTCAGGGTCCAAAAACAAATGGGATTTGCCACATTTCTGAAATTCGGTGCCACCCCTCACGCAGATCCGCGGGGTCAGGGTCCAAAAACACGGGGATTTGCCGCCTTTCTGAAATTCGGCGCCGCCCCTTGCGCAGATCCGCGGGGTCAGGGTCCAAAAACACAGGGGATTTGACACATTTCTGAAATTCGGTGCCACCCTTCACGCACATCCATCGCAAGGCGTGGTAACCCAAAATGCGAGAACTCTCTCGGCCCTTTGATCGCAAGGTGCGGTAACCAAGCCCGTACACCATACACGTCTTACCAATCGCCCGGTGTGGTAACCCCTCTTGTGATCAGTTGGTTTTGCTGATTGAGAATCGGCTTCGCATGAAGTTTCGATACTGCTTCACAACAGCGCCAAGGCCTCATGACTTAGCTCTTCCATGGCCCATTCTCCGAGAGAGGGGGCCGGCGGCAGGGGGCGAAGCCCTTGCGAATATTTTATATATATATATATATATATGCATATATAAATATGTGTGTTTTTAATTTACATATACACATACGCATATATATATATATATATATATATATATATAAACAATGCCACTTTACGACGAGCGCTTCCCGCCCTATGCGCCACGCGCGAAGCGCGGACAACCCGCATCGAAAAGTGGGCGCGCCGAGGCGCGCCACTTTGCGCGACGCGCGTCCCGCGTGCGATTTACGCACTAAACCTGCCGCAGCCCGATCGCGAAGCAGGGGCCCCGTGCAACGGAAGTGCGCCCCGCGAATGAATCTACGCAATGAACCTGGACCCGCCCGCGTCCAATCGTCACGTAGTTTCGCTGGGCGTCGAAAATTTGCCGCCGCGATCAAATTTTCACAGTGGGCCCGCCCCCGCCCAATAGGGAGTGGCGCCCGACAGCGCGGGGTGGGCCTTGAGCCCCAGGCGCAGAACGCAGCCGTCATGGTCAGGAACTGCGGGCGACGACGACGACGACGACGACCACTGCGACGTCGACGACGACGACGATGACGACCACGACGACGGCGACGACGACGACGACGACGACCGCGACGACGACGGCGACCACGGCGACCACGACGAAGACGACATGCGTTCTCACCACGTCGCCGGCCCCTGCTTAGCTCTCGCTATTCTGCCGAAGCACCATCAGAATCCTCACTCGCCTCTTCCTTCTAATCTTCCAGCTCCTCTTCCCCCTCCTCCTTCGCGTCCCCGCGTTCTTTTCCTTCGCGTTCCGCCCCGGGCCTCCCAGGGGGGCCGCGACAGACCACGGCGGCCGCCTAGGTGCAATTGCAAGCGCCAGGGGCCGCGCGCTTCCCATTCCATCTGCCCGAGAGGCAGAGGTCGCCAACGCCGTGGGGCATGCGCCGCCATAGCGACTGGAGCACGCCCAAACATGCTCGACATCCACGCAGCGGGAAAACAAGTTATAGCAACATCGGCACGACGATCTTCGTCGACGATCTGCAGACTGCAACGCCCAAAGAGCATCATTAAGTGTCATTCGCCTTTCAATTCAAATGTTCGCAGCGCGCGCAGGCGCGCGCCATGGGCCAGGTCATTGATGTGCTACACTTTGGCTTGCGCGCCCAGTGGCAACAATGGGAGGCGGGCGCCACTCAATGCCCGGGTGCTATCCCAAGTCGATCCTTCAAAGGGCCGCTGTCGTCGGTTCCACGTGAATTTCCTTGCGGTTTCGTTCAAACCAATCGAATGACTAACATGCGCCGCGCAATGCAGGAGATGCGTTTTTCCCCGAACATTGCCAGGCGGATGTCGCTTGATGCGACGGGCCCCGCCTGGTCTTATTGATTATGTTTTCGGTTCCCATCCCTGTGCCACTTTTGACCGCGGGGATGTAGGAGTGCCGCCGCCGCTCAAGTCGGCTTGGACGACTCCTGTAGCTTGCGTTCACAACCCCAGCAGGCGCAGCATCATTCTTAAAGCCAGATCTCTATATGCCAGGACTGCCGTTTAAGAGCCCATGCCAAACATGCCAAATTATTCGTGGATTCGGCCTGACCCAGCTCAACCGCACTGGCGCGAGTCCAGGCGTCTAGGCATGCTACATGCTTCGGTCCTCTGTGTCAGGTGAGTGCGGGTTAAGGGCCCTATGCCGAGCACCCCGAATTCGCCTGCAGCCAGTCGGGTCTGCTTTGTCAATTCGACCTTGTAGGCGCGAGTCTAGGCGCGCCCCGTGGGCGCAGCGTCATCCTTCTGCGAGGATCTGCACGCCATGAGTGCGGGTCGAAGGCCCCTGCCACTTGCGTCAAATTTGCACGTGGTCCGTCGGGTCGGCGCAACCGATCCGGCAGTATCAGCGAACGCTTAGGCAGCCCACGCCCCTGGCAAATTATCTTCAAATCCGGCATTCTGTTCCAAAGTTACTGGTCATGGGCCCCTGCCAGACATGCCCAATTAAGTTGCCGCCCCCTGTTTCGGCTTGATTGATTCAACCATCTAGGCGCGAATCCTGGCATCCAAGTGCGCGCGGCACATGTCCGTGCCGTCATGTGGTTGCGCGTGCTGCGCGCCTGCATGTCTCGCGTCCGCCTCTCCCTCCTCTTCCCCCCCTCCTTCGCCTGATCGCCCCTCCCTCCCTCCCCCGCGCGCAAGCGTGCGGGTGGGTGGGGGGGGGGGGGGGCGCGGGGCGAGGAAGAAGCGGGGCGAAGTGGAGGCGGGGGGGGGGGGGGGGGGGGGGGGGGGGGGGGGGGGGGGCGCGGGGCGAGGAAGAAGCGGGGCGAAGTGGAGGCGGGGGGAATGGGGGCGAGGACAAGCGAGACGCAAGAGGAGGATGAAGAGGAGAGGGTGGATGCGGCGGCACAGACGGAAGTGGAGGCGGCGGTCGATCAGGAGGCAGGGTCGAAGGCGGAGGGCGACGTGGCAGATGAGTTGGAGGGGGGCGTCGGGGGGGGGGTGGGGGTGACGGAGCGCGTGCTTTCCTACCATCGCCCATCCTCCGCCCGACGCGCGCGTCCTCTTCTGAGTTTCTGAGACTTCCTGAGATGTTGGCCGAGGGGCCCACGTATGCAATGCCAGCCCACCAGGGGCTGCCTCTTTTTACACTGGCCCGCCAAGGGCCGTGTGACGAGGCCTGGCCAGGGCCTGTGTGCTTGATGACCTCTAGAGAGCCTTCTGGAGGTCCACTGCCCGCAGCCGCCGTTTTGCTCTGCGGGCCCCGCAGGGCCCTTGTCAGATTTACGGTCTTCCGCCCGGCGGGCGGCTGACGAAAGCTCTGGCGCTGCGCGCTGGAGAGCGACGAGCACCCTGATCGCTTTACGACTCCGCCAATGGTAGAGGGGCCCGCCGCTGGCGGGCAGATCCACGGGCTCGGCGGCGTCGAGCAGCAGCTTCAGCGGCGCTGGAGACGACTTTCGTGCTCGTCAGCGACGACTGCGACCCGGGGCTCGACGGCGTCGAGGTGGTGCAGCGCAGGGTGGATCGCGATCGCGATCGGCCTCAGGATTCCAAGGGGGCGCCTTCAGCCGCTCCAGGCGTCGCCGGCAGAGCATGGCGAAGATGGGCAGGTCGTCCGCGAGGCGACGGAGGCCGACAGCATGAGAGGAATCAAGAATGTGCTCGAGGCGCTGGAGGCAGCGCTGGGCGGGCAGTAGCCAGTGCGGGGAGGCGAGACGATAGCCGACTTCTTCAAGGGCTCCCGGTACAACCGGAAGGGCTGGCGAGCGCGTGACGGATTTCGTAGCGAGTTTGGAGAAGGCGTCCAGGGGATCGAGGACGATGGAGCGCGGTTTGTGGACCAGGACGACATCCCGGGCTGGTGGTTCCTCGAGAAGTGCTGTCTCTCGCCCGAGCGGCGGGAGCGAGTGGTGGCGGCTCTCCCAGATGACAAGTACTCGCACAGAGACCTGAAGACGATCGTGGTCAGAATCTTCCCCGATCTAAACATGACGGAGGGCAGACGGACGCCACGTCCTGCGCGGTCGCAGCAGCGAGGCCAGAACCGGCGGTTCGGGCAGCGGCGGGCAGGTCCTGCAGGCTCTGGCACGCCCGCGCGGGGCGTGAATGCGACGGAGCTCGAGGGCCACGCGGAGGGCCCCGGGGACGAGCAGCAGCAGGACGACGACTACGGCGACGGCCCTGAGGAGCACGAGTGCGAGGTCAACGGGGTCGAGGTCTCGGAGACCCAGGGGCTCGCGCGCCAGGAGCTGGAGGCGCTCGCGACGGAGCTCGAGGAAAGCCCGCTGGGCCTTCCGCCCGAGGACCCTGCAGCGTTGGAGGAGGCGGCGCTCCAGGTGTCGCAGTTCACCGAGGCGCTAGAGGTCATCGGGGACGCGCGGGGACGCATCCAGGGTCGTGTTGGATGCGGCGGCAAGGTGAAAAGTAAGGGCCGCGGCAAGTCAGGCGGGCGCTCAACCTCCGGTGCCGGGCGCGGCGTGCCCCAGCCCGTGAGGGGCAAGGAGCTCGCGGAGAAGCTGGGGCAGAGGAAGCTCAAGTCGACCTGCAAGGCTTGCGGACAGCCAGGGCGCTGGGCAAGTGATCCAGAATGCAAGGCCCCGCGCGCTACAATGATCACGGCAGCAGGCGACGACTCGGACTCGGCCCACGACGCGCTGTCCGTCGAGCATGTGATGGCCGACAAGGCCGATGCGAAGGAGGTGTTGAGGAACGAGCTGATCAAGAGGGTAAAGGGCCACCTCCGATGGGGGGTGGTGGGCACGGCTTGCGTCATATCGGTGATGGGCAATGTCTGATGGGGGGCCTACACGGAGGCGTTGGCGGAGCTGGGCGCCAGCTACCTCGTCGAGCGCGAGGAGATCACCGACAAGTTCAGGTTCGGTGACGGCGGCGCGCTGATGTCCTACGAGGCGTTCCGCTTCCCAGCGGCGGTCGCGGGAGTGCCCGTTATGGTGCGCTCCTGCGTGGTGAAGAGCGACAAGCTGGGCCTGCTGTTGGGGCTTGATTTCCTGGAGGCGATCGGCGCAGGCATCGACTTGGCGAGGCGCAAACTCACGGTGGGCTCAGGGTCGCAGCCGTTGCAAGATTCGGAGAATCGCCACTTCGCGCTGAAACTCAAGCCCGAGAAATATCGCGCCCTGTCGGAGGTCTACGCGGGCCGAGAGGAGCTCTCGCCCAAGCTCGGCCATCGAGCTAGGCCATCACCGCCTCCTCGTGGAGGCATGGGCGCACTGGTGCTGAAAGTGTTCGCCATCGCGGCGACCGCGTGCTGTTCGGAGGCCAAGGTCAGCAAGGCGATCGGCGACGAGCCCAAGGGTCAGGACAAGACGAACGACAGCACCACTGTAGGGAACGTGACCAACACCACCTGGACTCTGACTACGGACCACATCACATCGGAGGACATACCTACTTGGGGTGTCGCGCGTGGTGCCTGCTCGGCCTGCTGCGTGACTGGGGCACTCTGCGAGTGCCAGGTGTGCCGCATGGGAACTGCCCGTCTTGCCTTCGAGGGTTGCAGTGCTCGAGGTGCTATCACGGCGTGAGTGATCACAAGGCGGGAGTAGGCAGCGGCGCGGACTTCGCGGTGCAACACCAATCATGGAGGAGACTCCGCAATGGCACCGTCGCGCAGAACAAGGCCGGGCTGAGACAATCAAACGCGCTGCACCAACCTGGAGTTCGAACCGCGTACGTGAAGAAGATGGTTCAGACACAGCAGAACGACGCAACGGTCTCTACTGCTTCTAGAGGGGCGCGAAGGACAAGGAAGAGGACTCCAGGTACCCTAGTCAAGTACTGCTGTGAGCCGAGCAGCCTCGTGTCGGAGCTCTGGCAGGCCCAAGGAGGGGTTGCACGCCGCCTTGGATATCCCGAGGGCGACCTTCGAGTCCGACGTCGCGCGGCTAAGGCTGGCGATAGCAGGCAGCGCGGTCCCGAGCTGGGCGCGCCGACGTTCTCTGGGGCTGTCTGCCCTGCAGTCTCTGGACTGCGCTACAGAATTTCACGTGGAACGACACCCAGTTGGCGGTCGACCGCGCGGAGAGCAGGCGCATGACCAAGTTATTTACCAACGAGGCTCAGCGCGCGCTGGAGGTCGGCGCGATCGTTGAGTTCGAGTGGCCCGTCAACTGCCGCGGGTGGAGGCAGCCCGAGGTCCCGGAGCTCAGGGGAATCTTGCCGTGCGAGCGCCCGTTCGATGGATACGCCTACGGCCTCATGGGCGACAGGACTGGCAAGACTATCAAGAAGCCCTGGAAGGTGATCACCCACCATCAGCCGCTGCAGATGTTCTTGAACCGAAAGTGCTCCCAGAACCATGAGCACCTCCAAGGAGGAGAGTTCAAACGGAGGGCGTCCAAGAAGACGGGCCCCTACACCAAGGGGCTGCGCGGGGCCGCGATCAAGGGCTTCATGAGGGGCATCGCCGACGTCAACTACGCGCTTGTCGCGCTGCTCAGCGACGACGAGAAGGAGGGCACGAAGGAGGATCCTCAGGGTATACTGGCTAGCCTGGAGCCTGTGCAGCGTCTTACTCTCACGAGGGCTGCGGCTAAGATACACACCGACCTTGGACATCCAGGCTATCGGGCTCTCGCGCGTGCCATTCGACTTGCAGGCGGCTCGAAGTATGCGATAGCAGCGGCGCTCGTGCATCATTGCCCCGCATTCATCAAGCTAGCGGCCCCGCCATCGACAGCGGCATCATCATTGCGAGATCGCTTGAGGGAGTTCGGCGACTGCCTGGCCATCGATGCCTTCGAGCTGGCCGACGCCCAGGGCACCAGCGTGGCGTTCCTCAACCAGATCGCCATGACCTCCAAGTGCCAGATCGTTGTCCCGGTCACTTCCCGCAAGCAGACAGTGATCTGGCAGGCCGTGCTCGACTCCTGGCTGCTCGCGCTCGGCGTTCCGAACCTCGCGATGGCGGACGTGGGAGGCGAGTTCGAGCGCGAAGTCAAGGAGGAGCTGGAGACCATGGGCTCGAGGATAGGTCTCGAGCGCACCCTGCAGCCCGACGCAGAACGCCATCAGCGAGAGCATTGGCCAAACCTGGACGGCGCACGCTCGCGCCTCGAACTCGGAAATGTTCCTCACCTTCAGGAAGGCAGACCAGGTCAAATGGCTCACGGCGGCGATCAACTATGCGGTGAACTCGGCAGACAACCTGTCGGGGTACTCACCGCCCCAGTGCGTCCGGGGCCGGGGTATCAAACTTCCGCGCCAGCTCCCCAGCCAGCACAGCAACCTCAGGTTGCACCAGCGGATGCTAGACGAAGACGAGCCGAGCTTCAGGCAACGCGTCGGACTGCTCAGCGCGGCAAAGCGCTCGGTGGCCGCGCCGGCGGCCAACCGCAAGATCCGCGAGGCATTCCTCGCCGAGGGCAGAGCTGCAGCTGCGGCGCCGGCGGCTTCGACGTACCAGATCGGCGACCAGGTGCACTACTGGAGAGGACTGGGTAAAGCTCGTGCCAAGAAGCACTGGGCAGCGCGCTGGCACGGACCAGCGGCGGTCATCGGGCATGAATCCAACAACCTGTGGCTGGCGCACCGCAACCTCACCATCAAGGCATACCAGAGCCGTGGAGGCGTCGGAGCTGGTCGACTGGAAGGATGCATTCGAGCGCGCGGAGCGAGCAGGCCTGCCGCCCCAAGACCATCCAGGTGGTCACCGCCGGGGCCAGGCGGCCAGGCCCCGATGGAGGTCGACGACGAGACGCCGCAGGTCGCCGACCCACCTCCCACCGACGTCGGCCACGACCATGCCTACTTGGACATGCACGCTCGCGCGCCCATGGACGTGGAGCAGCATTCCGCCGCTGGAGGACCTCAAGATGCTGAGGATGTTCCCTGTTCCCTACGTTCCGCCTGCCAGCAGAAGACCCCGCCCGATGATTAACCGGGAAGAGAAGCTGGCAGGTGGAGATCCCACGTCATTTCCGCAGCTCATGTTGGAAGGACCCATGTACTCCCAAGAACCCCCTGAACAAGTACCTGCGCTCCCTGAGCGGCCTACTGAACCGCCCGGACATCCCGAGGAGGAGACGCCTCCTCTACTGCCTGAGGAACCCCAAGACGCCCCGCGTCCTCCTTATGCTTCAGACCCTCCTCTTCCTTATGAGCACGAGAATGAGGGCGCGCCGCGGGTGCAAAATATGGAGGGCCCCGTGTTTCAAGGAGATCGCAGCGAGGATGAGGAAGTGCCGCATCAAGAGGTTGAGTATCACGACCCCGAGGAGTTGGAGAAGGACGCCGATAATGCCGACGAGTTTTGCGACGTTGAGGGGGACCTACCACGGCGCGCAGGAGCCCAGGATCAAGGAGGTGCGGCATCGAGTTCGGGGCCCACATCATATGCTACGCCACGCAGGCCAGCGCGCACGGCCCCGAGACAGACACGCGACCACCTCGACGACGTCCCCATCCCCATCAGGAGGACCCTGGAGCAACGCCGAAGGCAGAGCGAGGTGAAGTACGAGAACATGAGAGGACAGCCGGGACAGCCAAGAGAAAAACAAGCACGGCATGCATTGGTCCTTCAGGCCGAGGGAGTTCGAGGATGCTATTTGAGCAAGGCTGCGAGGTCCAAGGAGGTCGACTTGGGCGCCATCTCAGGCGAAGATATCAGGGAGACACGTGGGAGAGGTGGATAGCTTTCGGAGCTGCGCGCAGGTGTCCTGACCGCGAGCTCAAGCAGCATCTCGCCAACGGCGCCAAGGTCGCGGGCGCGCGCTGGGTGGTCGCGCTGAGGCAGACCAAGTGGTCCAAGTACAAGTCTCGACTGGTAGCGCCGGGCTGCCGGAAGCGGTCCACCTACAACGGGAACGACGCCTGCCGGCTCAGTGGATGCACTGATGGCCACCCTCGGGTTCATGGCGCATTTGGTTTGGACAGCGTGCTCCTACGGCGCGAAGTCGGCCTGCCTCCAGGCAGAGGGCGTCGGCGGGCTGCCATTTTATCAGGATGCCCAAGGGGCGCCCCGCGGACCCGGGCAAGGCGTTCTACGCGCAGGGCGCAATCTACGGTAACAAGGACGCGGGGCGCGCCCGGCATGAGCATCTGAAGGCCAACCTCGAAAAGACGCATATATACGAATCCAAGCTGGAGAGCGGGGTTGAAGATTGCTACGACGGGGAGCTCCAGATGGCAATGCGCAGCCACGCTGACGACTTGCCGGTTGCCGGGAAGGCCGCAAACCCCACGGCCCACAAGATACTGGGAGAGATGGCTGAGTTTCTGGATCTGGAGAGACGCGACGGAGCATTGGGATACTGCCGAGTACATATCAGGCACGGCGAGGCAGGGATCTACGTCGCGCAGGCGGTGAAGGCCGCGGAGTATATCCCCATCGCCCCGGACAGGAAGAAGGTTCCAGACGGGCGCGCAACCATGGAGGAGCTGAGCATGTTTCGCAGCGCGAAAGGTCAACTACAGTGGCTGGCGCATCGCTCGAGGCCCGACATAGCTTTTGAGCAGACCAGGCTTGCGCAGAGGACGTCAGAACTGAGGGTGCAGGACCTCCTCGACGCCAACAAGCTCGTGGACTACGTCAAGCAAAACATCGAGCGCGGCCTGCACTTCCGCAGGGGCGTCGTGGACATCAGCACAGCGTGCGTCCTGGCCTACGGTGGTTCCTCGTTCGCGAGCATGCCCGGTAAGCAGAGCCAGGCTGGAGCAACGCTATGCCTCACCAGCGCTCCTAGAGAAGTTGTGGACGGCCGGTATAACGAGCAGGTGACCTTGGCGTGGGCAAGCTTCCGAGTCAAGCGAGTTGTGGGACCCGCGCTAGCTGCGGAAGCGTGCGGCATCAGCGAGGCCTTGGAGCATGGCCAGTTTCTACGACCGTCTCTGCAGGAATTATACATACGAGCCAACACCAAGCTCAAGGATGTTGAGAGACGATGTGCATCAAGGCCGATTCGGGCCGTCTCGGACAGCGACAATCTGAAGGTCATTGTGAATAAGGAAGATGGTTCAGTTGCGGACAAAAGACTACGCATGGTGGTTTCCATGCTTCGTGAGAGTGGTGAGGCACAAGGGAATACTACACTGATTTGGATGAAGACTGAAGCAATGGTAGCTGACGGCCTGACTAAGAGTTTGGCGTGCATTGCGATGTTGATTGCCTTCTTTGCTTCCAAGAAATTCGACATTCCACCTCTGCAGAGGAAACGACAGGCTGCGAAGCCAACAACAGTCCTGATTTCATCGACAAGAAGATCGACCACGAGGGGATCGGGCACCACACTGAGGAGATCAACCGCGAGTTGATCGGGTGCCATGTGTGGCAGATCAACCGCGAGAAGATCGGGTACCACGTGTGGCAGATCAACCGCGAATGAATCGGGTACCACACCAGGAGGAACATCAAGGTTGACATACCCAGCGGTGAGCAAGACGAGTCCAAGCCCCGGTTTTCGCACTGCCACGCTGATATCATCCATGGCCGCGGCAAGGCCAACATCTACTATGCCACCTACTGAGGAATATGACAATACAGTGATCTACATTACGCTGGCCATCCTGTTCGTGATGACTATGGCCGTGATTTACCTCATGTGGCAGATGAGGGAGATCATATTATCAATCCGACAATGCCAGGAGATCGAGAGAATGCCGCGGCTGATTCATGAAGACAATGATCGCACTCGAGGCTCGACTCCGACGACGGCGACAGGCACCACTACGAAAACGAGGACGCCCAAGAAGGTTGAACGTGAGGAGCCCGAGCCCATGGATATCGAGAGCGACAGTGCCATATTCGGAGAGGAACCTGTCCAGATCACGAGGCAGAGAACGGCCAAGACGGTGAAGGCGATTGACGATGAAACTGTACGTGACCCAAGGAGTCGCCCAGCCAGAAAGGTGGATATTAAGACGGTACCACAGGACTTTGACTTCGTGGGCATCAAGACGAAACTGCTGAAGGCCGGTCTCGAGGACATTCCCGTGGTGACCATGGTGTCGGAAAGCGTGATGAAGCACTACAGTCCCGAGGGCAGGCAGATCACTAAGGATGAAGCGAACATGATTGCCAGTGGCATTGGCTACTACGTGGACCCTGAGTCCATTGACGGACGGTTGAGGATGCGAGGAGCGTCCTGCAGCGTGGAGAATGGTAAGGCCACGTTGGCAGCCTCAGTGAGTTGAGTTTCCTTTTTTTCATATTTGAGTATGCTCTTGGCGAGCGGTTCGATTTCATGAAGATATTACATGTTTCCATGTTGCAGCGAGCGGCTTGGTCGATGATTGCTGGTGTTTGCACCTTCGAGCTCCAGATGACATCTGGCAGGACGAAGGAACTGACGGAGCGCGTGCGTTCCTACCATCTCCCATCCTCCGCCCGACGCGTACGTCCTCTTTGAATTCCTGAGACCTCCTGAGACGTTGGCGGAGGGGCCTATATATATATATATATATATATATATATATATATATATTACCAGCCCAAAGGGGCTGCATCTTTTTATACTGCCCCGCCAAGGGCCATGTGACTGACGAGGCACCTCAAGAGAGCCTTCTGGAGGTCCACTGCCCGCCGCCGCCGTTTGGCTCTGCGGGCCCTGCAGGGCCCTTGACCAATTTACGGTCTTCCGCCCGGCGGGCGGCTGATGCGAGCTCTGGTGCTGCGCGCTGGAAAATGAAAAGCATCCTGTTCGCTTTGCGACTCCGCCAGGGGGGGCCGGGAGAGGTGGAGGACAAAGAGAATCTTGCCTCTCCGCCCAGAGCGCGTTGAAGGTGGAGCAGAACAGGTGGCCCAGAACACCCCCGACGGCCATGGCGACTGGCACGAGAGCGTCCTGGTCAGGCCATGGCGGGAGGGGCAGAGCAGGAAAAAGACAGTTGGGAGGCGAAGACGGAGGGAAGTGGCAGGAGGCTGGGACAAGAGGGAGGGGGGGAGCGGTAGGCGAGCCAGCTCGGACGCAGATGGCCAACCGACCCACAAGGGTAGAGGCCACCCGCACCGCCAGGCAGGCAAATACCGACAACCCCCAACCAGCCGTCGACACCTGGCAAGTCCTCTCAAGAACTCGACAAGCGGCCCCGGCCGTCAGTGGGCACCAGGCCACGCCAGTGGTTGGGTGCAGCCCACGGCTGAAGCGGCTGAGAGTGAAACGAGCAGTATCCAGCGTACGCTCAACATCCCTGGGGGCGAGGCTGTGTATGAGAACACAGACGACTGCTGCTGGAATGTTGTGGGACATTCCGCTGCAGGGCTGTTGTCCCACTGGGTAGGATGATTGCTTCCCCGAACCCCAACCAAATTCACCACCCACCCCCATCAAGGGGAAGAGGGAGGGGGGGCGGAGGGAGGGGGAGCGGAGTGGAAGTGGAGGGAGAGGGGGCGGCGGCAGGGAGGGAAGGGGGACGGATGGGGGAGGGGTGGCGAGGGAGGACGAGGAGGCGGAGGGTAACGAGGCTGAGCGGTGGGAGGGAGGAATGCAGGAGGCAGGGAGCGCAGAAAAGGTCTGGCAGGCAGCGGACAGCGATTTCGCCATCAAGCGTGGCGGGTCTGATGAGGGCGCCGCGGCGAGGCAGACGCCCCAGGGCGCGCCCAAGTTGACCACGGAGGCCCGCAGGAGCCCCTCCCCCCGAACCACCCCAAAAGAACCCCCAGAGTCTCAAAGGCCTCCGGAACACGACCCAAGCGCAGTGGCGGCGCAAAACCGAGTGCCATCCGATTCTCGCACTTGATCGAAGGATTCCGCGACTGCGGGTGGAGCACTTGTAACACATTATCCCGGCAAAGCAACCTAGCAGCGATGTGTAGGAGCATATCTGGAAGCATTCCCCTTAAGATTCAGATGAGAATCCAGTTGTAGAATTCTGCTGTTCTCGCAGTCGTAGTCGCATTCGCGATGACAGTCGCAGTGGCAACGGCAGTCGCAGTCACAGCCTCAGCCTCAGCCTGCCTCAGCCTCAGCCTCAGCCTGCCTCAGCCTCAGCCTGCCTCAGCCTCAGCCTCAGCCTGCTTCAGCCTCAGCCTCAGTCTGCCTTCAGCCTCGGCCTCAGCCTCAGCCTGCCTCAGCCTCAGCCTGCATCAGCCTCAGCCTCAGCCTCAGCCTGCCTCAGCATCAGCCTGCCTCAGCCTCAGCCTCAGCCTGCCTCAGCCTCAGCCTCAGCCTGCTTCAGCCTCAGCCTCAGTCTGCCTTCAGCCTCGGCCTCAGCCTCAGCCTGCCTCAGCCTCAGCCTGCATCAGCCTCAGCCTCAGCCTCAGCCTGCCTCAGCATCAGCCTGCCTCAGCCTCAGCCTCAGCCTGCCTCAGCCTCAGCCTCAGCCTGCTTCAGCCTCAGCCTCAGTCTGCCTTCAGCCTCGGCCTCAGCCTCAGCCTGCCTCAGCCTCAGCCAGCCTGCCTCAGCCTCAGCCTCAGCCTGCCTCAGCCTCAGCCTCAGCCTCAGCCTCAGCCTCAGCCAGCCTCAGTCTGCCTCAGCCTCGGCCTCAGCCTCAGCCTGCCTCAGCCTCAGCCTGCATCAGCCTCAGCCTCAGCCTCAGCCTGCCTCAGCATCAGCCTCAGCCTCAGCCTCAGCCTGCCTCAGCCTCAGCCTCAGCCTGCTTCAGCCTCAGCCTCAGTCTGCCTTCAGCCTCGGCCTCAGCCTCAGCCTGCCTCAGCCTCAGCCTGCATCCTCAGCCTCAGCCTGCAGCCTCAGCCTGCCTCAGCCTCAGCCTCAGCCTCAGCCTCAGCCTCAGCCTCAGCCTCAGCCTCAGCCTCAGCCTCAGCCTCAGCTCAGCCTCAGCCTCAGCCTCAGCCTCAGCCTCAGCCTCAGCCTTCAGCCTCGGCCTCAGCCAGCCTGCCTCAGCCTCAGCCTCAGCCTCAGCCTCAGCCTGCCTCAGCCTCAGCCTCAGCCTCAGCCTGCCTCAGCCTCAGCCTGCCAGCCTCAGCCTCAGCAGCCTCAGCCTCAGCCTCAGCCTCAGCCTCAGCCTCAGCCTCAGCCTGCCTCAGCCAGCCTGCCTCAGCCTCAGCCTCAGCCTCAGCCTCAGCCTCAGCCTCAGCCTGCTTCAGCCTCAGCCTCAGTCCTTCAGCCTCAGCCTCAGCCAGCCTCAGCCTGCATCAGCCTGCCTCAGCCTCAGCCTGCCTCAGCCTCAGCCTCAGCCTGCCTCAGCCTCAGCCTGCCTCAGCCTCAGCCTCAGCCTCAGCCTGCTTCAGCCTCAGCCTGTCTGCCTTCAGCCTCGGCCTCGGCCTCGGCCTCAGCCTGCCTCAGCCTCAGCCTGCCTCAGCCTCAGCATCCGCCTGCCTCAGCATTCAAAATGTTGCCCGGGAATGGAGTTCTGGGAACTCGAAGAAAACGAAGTGGCCTACAGTTGGCCCCGGGCATTCAAAATCATGCCCGGAAATGGAGTTCTGGGAACTCGAAGACCACGAAGTGGCGGCCTACAGTTGGCTCCGGGCATTCAAAATCATGCCCAGGAATGGACTTCTGGGAACTCGAAGAACACGAAGTGGCCTACAGTTGGCTCTGGGCATTCTAAATCATGCCCAGGAGTGGACTTCTGGGAACTCGAAGAACACGAAGTGGCCTACAGTTGGCTCCGGGCATTCAAATTCATGCCCAGGAATGGAGTTCTGGGGACTCGAAGACCACGAAGTGCGTTACTGTTTGCTAAAAAAGGAGTCCCCGGTTTCCCGGGGGGGTCCCGGGGCAGCCTGTCTGGATACCGCCCAGACCCCCCTCGGGAGTCATGATGCTCTCTTTTGACCCTACTAAACCTATCAGTCTTCGCTGTTAGGTAAAAACCGCTCGGTCCAAGAATGGTTCATTGGTAAGTGGCCCAAGTGCGCCTGAGGGGAGTTTCTCCGCATCGCTCGATTAGTAGAAGGCATCGCAACCAACCGAAACAGTACACCGAGGGGGGAAGAAAAACGTGTCTTTCGCCGCAGGGGGCGCTGTTCCAGAGAGAGAGAGAGAGAGAGAGAGACAAAAAAAACGGGGGGGCCTCCATTTGTAACTCGGAGGCAATCGGTCAACGTTACCCCATGCCCCCAGCCCCCTCCGCCTCTTGCGCCCAACCTGTGCACCTCTCAGGGCCAGCGGATACACCCACGAAGCCTCTGCCGTCTGCCGTGCGGGGGCCTTCTGTGGAGGCGAGGGGGCCGCCGGTCCTTGGACAGGGACCCGAGGCAGCGGGGGTGCAGCAGCACGTAGAATGCCAGCGGCGCCACCGCCCCCGCGATGGCCCCGAAGTGGCGGATCCACAGCACGAGGCAGCACAGCCGGGGTCCGGGCGAGACCTCGCGGAGGAACGCGACGCTCCTGCACAGGGGGGAGATCACTTCCCACTCCACAGATGTGTTGTTCTCCCTCTGGGGCTGTGCCCCTTGTTATTCCCAACCCGCCTGTGAGTTGGGTCCTCGTTTTGAATTTGCAGATCTGTACATCTCCTCCTCCTCCTCCTCCTCTCCTCCTCTCCTCCTCCCCCTCCTCCTGTTCTCTTGCTCTTCATCCGTGTCATCGACATCACCTTCGTCGTCGTCATCAGCTTCCTCATCACTCTGTTCCAACTTCCCATCACCGCCACCACCACCAACAACATCAACGTCAACATCAACATCAATATCAACACCAGCACCAGCACCAGCAAAAACACCATCATCATCATCATCATCATCATCATCATCATCATCATCCTCATCCTCATCCTCATCCTCATCCTCATCCTCCTCCTCCTCCTCCTCCTCCTCCTCCTCATCATCATCATCATCATCATCATCATCATCATCATCATCATCATCATCACCACCACACCACCACCACCACCATCACCATCACCTCACCATCACCATCACCATCATCATCATCATCATCATCATCATCATCATCATCATCATCATCATCATCATCATCATCATCATCATCATCATCATCATCATCATCATCATCATCATAATCACTACTGTCATCATCGTCATCATTGCTGGCATCATCGCTGTCATCATCGTCGTCACCACAGTCATCACCACCACCATTTCGGAAAGGGCACCCCTCCGACGAGTCGTGGACCAATAGGGAGCTCCATCGAAGGCCCGATGGCAGGGCCCGCTATCGTACTCGGGTCTACTTTGGCACACCCCTGAGACGAGTCGTGGCCCCATAGGGAGCTCCACAGAAGGCCCCAGTGGCAGGGCCCGCATGCGTACTCAGGTCCACTTTGGCATGCCCCTCATACGCTTCGTGGCTCCATAGGGAGCTCCACCGAAGGCCCCAATGGCAGGGTCCGCATGCGTACTCGGGTCCATGTCGGCAAACCCCTCACACGTTTCGTGGCCCCATAGGGAGCTTCACCGCAGGCCCCAGTGGCAGGACCCGCACGCGTACTCAGGTCCACTTTGGCACACCCCTCACACGTTTCGTGGCCCCATAGGCAGCTCCACCGAAGGCCCCAGTGGCAAGGCCCGCATGCGTATTCGGGTCCATTTCAGCACACCCCTCACACGAGTCGTGTCCCCAGAAGAAGCTCCACCGAAGGCCCCAGTGGCAGGGCCAGCATGCGTACTCGGGTCCATTTCAGCACAGACTCTCACACGTTTCGCGGCCCCATAGGGAGCTCCACCGAAGGCCCCAGTGGCAAGGCCCGCATGCGTACTCGGGTCCACTTTGGCACACCCATCACACGTTTCGTGTCCCATAGGGAGCTGGCCTCCCGCGCGCCGCGCTGGAGCTGTTAATCGTTCCTCAAAGTATCCCTCCTCCTGCTCCCCCAGTCTCCGCCCTCGTACTCCGCGCCGCATGCATTGCTAACCTCCGCGTGTGATTTGAGTCGCGTGACTGCGTGCTGAGCCAGGTCCAATTTTCTCTGGCGAAGTCTTCAGGGGCACTGCGACCCCCCAACGAGTTCTTGTGCATCGAACGGTCTTGTTGATACTGCCCACGCGTGTAGGAAGGGCTGGGTCCTTCGCCGGGTTTTTTTCCCTCGCGTCCTTCTTCTGTTCCCTCGTTCCCTCGCACCTTTTTCCTTTCCCCCCTCTGCAGGGGGTGGGGGAGGGAAGGGGAGGGGAGTGGAGGGGGGGAGCAACTCCTCATTTTCGAAACGGGCGGGGGTAGGGCCGACTGGTCGACTCGCTGATCCAGATAACGTGTGCCAGCGCCAATGCGTGTTCAATACGACGTGAGCGGTGCAATTAGGGCCGCCACAGGCTCCGTCCTGTCGGTGGAGCTGAACAAGAAAACACGCATTGGGCTAACTCGCATCCTCAGGACCAACGATCGACCCTGAGGGGTCCGACGAGACCCGGGGTGTCTCAGAAGGCGCTCGGGTGGCGCAGAAGAGGCGCCAGGGGGCCATTGCTCGCATTCGGCATGCGTTGTGCTGTAGACTTGCTGGGATGTGTGCGCATGTGCCTGGACTTACCTGCATTCGAAAGGTAGCATCAAATTATGCTCGCGCTTCTCAAGCACGTTGTTTCGATGAGGATTTGCACGTGTACTCACATTTAGCTGGATCTGCTGTCCTTCCTCTACTGTGTTGGCGCTCTATCATCGCACGCGCACGTGTACGTCGTGCAGACTTCTAGCAATGGTCAGATAGAACTTCTCACGATCTCGCCCCCTGGGTGGCCACCCACTCCCGTCTTCGGACTGTTCCCCGGTCGCTCCCTTGTTCGGGAGACTCTCCATGGGATCCCCAGGGGATCCTATGGGATCCCCCCCCCTGGGATCCCCCCATGGGATCCCCCCCCATGAAGAGTCTCCCGACTTGTGCCTGCTCGAGCACTGTGCGTCCCTGACCCCAGCCACGGGTGCGTCCCAGACCGCTGCGGGTGCATTCCGTCGTGCGCTCGGACCGCCCTCGTCGCAAAGACTATGGTGGGGGATCATGGCGCGGACGCCAATCCTCAAGTCATGATGCCCAAACATACTGTTAAGTCACGGTCCGTCCCAAGACAGCTTCTCAATCTCTCTCTCTCTCTCTCTTTCTCTCTCTCTCTCTGCGTCTCCCGGGCTCGGCCGCGAAGCTTCTGGCGCGTCACCGCGCGCCCGCAGAGCGAACCGCACAGAATTGAGAGCAACAAGATGCCGAAGGCAACTGGACCAGACGGGGAGGTTCACAACCCCGGACCGAACCGAATCTGACAGATGACTCAATTACGACACCGAACCACGCCGAACCGAACGGGAGGCACTTTTGCAACCCGACCTGACCGAACCGAACTGGCGCGCCCCAGACCGCTCAAGTTGCACTCCGTCCGTGCCCGCTCCAGGACGGTGCTCTCCACGTGCCCCAGCTCCACGCCATGGTGCGTCTCGTGCGCATTCCGCGCGTGCCCGCTCCGGGCCCTTTGTCCCTTGCGCCCATTCAGAATCATGGAACAACACGTCGGACCCTCCTGGAGGAGGGGGAAGCAGGAAGGGGAAGCAGGAGGACGAGGGAGGACCAGGGGGAGAGAGGAGGGACAAAGGACCAGCCAGAACGGAGAACGTCACACCCAAACTCGTCAACGACCGCTGGATAAAAATAATAATCCGACTACCCTTTATCCTCCTCCTCCCGCTACGTTTTCCGCGCCCGCGCCCGGGCCACCCTCTCTCTCCCTCCTCCTTCCCCGCATATCCTCCCCCACTCCTTCTCCACCTCCTCCTTCTCGTCCTCCTCCTCCTCCTCCTCTTCACGCCCTCCTTCTCATCATGATATTTCATCTGTCCCGCCCTCCGCATTGGGACCCTTTTTCCTCCGCCCTCCTCCCTCCTTGAAACCGTAAAAGGGATCCATTCCCCTGCCAGCTTGCTGTGCCTACGTCAGTTCTCCTATACATTACAGCATGTTGGTCGCCCCCACTCAAGGGTGATGAACCTTCTTCAAACCCCGCCAATTCGGGTGACGGGTCGACCCTTGCCGCTTCGGCGTCACCTTTGGGGGTCGGCCCTGCTCTCCACCACCTAACCCGTGCTCATCAAGGGCAGGGATCATCCCCAAACTGCAAGGACACGCTTTCTCGTTTGTTTCGTTCTGGCGCTCTGGAACAAGCCAACCGTCCTGCCCTCTGACACTGTCTTTACCCCCCCATTGAAATCGTCGGCCTTCCCCTCCCTGCTGCCCGTCGGGGCGGTGGTGTTAGGGGATGTTCGTTTCTCCCATCCCATTTTCGAGCCAGCCTCAGGCCCCCAAATCGCCCCTGCCACCAGGATGACCCGCCTCCGCCGCCCGGCCACCAACGACCATGTACGACCTTCTACGGACTTCAGGCTTGGGCGAGGCAACTACTCGTTTTGAATGGCATCGCGGCACCCCCCCTATGGCCCCCCACCTCCGTCTACGCCCTCTCTGGTGCGCCCCGCGGAGATCTTTCTGGGGGCCGTCCTGCGGTGGTAGCCTCCCTTCTGCCTGGCAGCTCAAATGTTGGCAGGAACTCTGCTCTTCTCTAAAAGAAAAACGCTTGGATTCCCGACATTCTCACGCTGATTACCCCAGCGGCGGCCTTCTGAAAGACATGGGCGGCGAACATGCGCCGTACAAATCCCACAAGAACTGGTGTGGATTTTATGGTTGTTCTACGGGTACGCATTGCGGCGAAAAGCATCCGGGGACAAATCGAACCCCCCCTCATCAAAGTCCCGCGCTTCGGCCGGCAAGCGGCGCAAGAAGACGCCAGCGGAAACCGTGACAACGCTTCTCCCCCTCCCCCACCCTCCCCCTCCTCCTCCTCTTCGTTCATGGCGTTTTCTTCCCAGCTTACATCCCACCCCATGGGATAACGAGTGCGCAGGGCATATGCAATTTCAGAATCGAACCCTTGTATGCCGTTTTGGGCTCCCTTTTTCAGGAATCCCGCCTCAGGACCGTCATCAGAAGCCACTTCGAGAAGCGAGCGCACCTCTTCCCTCTCGGCACCCCCCGCCCCTGGGTGAAGGAATGAATGCAAGCCGGGTGTCGAAGCACATGGGCAGTAATGCAACGCTATGGGCAGTAGTGTCGCACAGCGGCTTTCCAGGCTTCTGTGTGCGGATTGCGCGCGGCGTGGCTCCGGAAACATGAGTTGGCCAACCTCGACAGCTTCCACGTGCGGTGTCTGAGGAAGGTGTTAAGGATACCGCATTCATGCATTAGTCGTATCTCGAACGCTGTAGTTCTGGACAGGGCCCGCCGGCCGCCGTTGAGCCGCATCTTGTTGCGGCGTGCGGTCTTCCAGCCGTTTTCTTCGGAGCTGCGTCCGCCGGCCGGCAGACGACCCCGGGGCAGGCCGAGACAGTCATGGACGAATGAATTGTACAAGCATGCGAAGAGAGTCTGCGAGAGCAATGCGTATGAGTTTCGACAGTTCGCGGCAATCCCAGGCAAGTTTGTCTGCACGCAGGCTTCGAAGATCTGCGACTTCCGTTGTGTGGACAAGGTGGAATGAGACCAGACTCGGGCAAGGGTGTCGAACTCAGCCCTGGCGCAACCAAGTCGCCTGCTCAGCTCGGAAGCGATCGATCCATCTGCCGCCAAAACACTCCCCAAATAAACCATGGAGTCCTTTTTGGGGATCTGGGCGCCGTCTGGACTCGCCACGCTCCCCTGGCACCGGATTGTGTCAGCAATTCAAGCTTCCCCCAATTGAATTTGAGGCCGTAGTTCGTGCCAGCGGCAGCTATAGCCGTCATGTACTCCTGCGCGCGCTCCGTGCTAGTGGCTACGATAAGCGTGTCATCAGCGTACGCGAGATCCTCCGCGCCCCCCATGCGGTCGCCCAGCGTGACCCGGGCGTCGCGCAGCAGCACGGTCATCACCACGGCGAAGAGAAAGGGTGAAAGAGGACAACCTTGACAGATTCCCGCGTGCTGCTCGCGGGTCCCGGACGTCGCGCCGGCCTCGCGAACCGCGAAGTTCCTGCCCGTGTAGATGGCTTGAATCATTGTCAACATCTTCCCTGGGACTCCGAAGCGCTGCAGCGCTTGCAGCAGAGGCCCCGGCATGACGCTGTCGAACGCCTTGGCCCAGTCCAGAGCGAGCAGCACGAGCTGGCCCTCTGCGCTCGACCGCGTTTCCTCCAGCCTCCGCCTGGCGAGGAAGATGGCGTCGGTGGTGCCGCGGCGCGATTTGAATCCAAACTGGGCGCCCCAGACGCGGCCCTCGGCCCCGGCGCCCTTCAAGCGGCGGAGGAGAAGAGTCGCAGACAACTTGTGCCCGGCCTGAAGCAGGCGCACTGGTCTGTAGTTGCCGCAGAGCGTGGCGGCACCCTTTTTGAACAATGCAATCACTGAGGAATTGCGCCAAGATTCTGGCGCGACGCCCTGGTCCCAACGCCGCCGGCACAACGCTAGCGCCCAGGCTCTCGCCGGGGAGTCGCGAGCGCAGACCGCTTTGCAGAAGTCGCTGGGGATGCCGTCACTGCCGCACACCTTGCCCCACTTCATGCGCTTGGCTGCCTCGGCCACCTCCCAGTCTTCGATCTGCCCCAAGTTGACCGGCAAGTCGGGGCCAAGGGGCGTTGTCGACATCGGCGTGGCGTCGCGCGCGGCCCACTGCACCTCCGCCAGGAAGTCTGCCAGCGTGTCCGCACGGACCTCGGAGTCAACCAGGTCGCCGCGAACGTTGCGAAGTTTGCCTTACTTCCGCCCGGCCCCTTTACGCAATCGTCGCACCTGGTCCCAGTCGCCCGTCGCCAGGAGGTGTTCCAACCACTCCGCCCTATCCGTTTTCACAGAGCTCTTGACGACGTAATTCAAACGTCTCTCTCTTCTGCCAGGTCGCCGCGTGTTCTGGCATCGGTGCGCTTTGCGATGCCGCGGCGCCGGCGGCGCTATAGGTAGCGCGGCGGCTGCTTGCTTGAAGGAAACCACGGCTGCAACATCGATTTCGTTGGCCCCGCCGTCGCCCGCGTCGGCGGCCTCCATCTCGTCGGCAAAGGCCATGGCGAAACGGTTGGCATGCTCTGGCAGCCGGAAAGCCCGCAAGTCAGGCCGAGTCGGTTGCTCGCGGCGGGCCTCGATCGGCACCATTATGTCCACGTCCGCCTGCGCGAGGAAGTGGTGAGACGCCAGTGCCAAGTCCTTGTTGCTTGCCACTGATTGCAAATGCTCAACCCAATTCTGCGAAACCAAAACAAAATCGATCTGGCCAAAATTGCCCGGCGTGTCAGGGTGAGACGGCTTCTTGCCCAAGTTGTAGCAGGTGACCTGACGATGTGCTGGCTCATGAAACATTGCGTTGCCGATGCAGAGTTTGCGATGCTCGCGCAGCTCAACCAGCAGGCTGCGGTTGGAAGCGGCGTTGTGCTCAGCCTCCGGGTGCCAAAACACATGCAGTCCCATGATATGCACTTCTTGCGGGTGGCGCCTGCGCAGGCGCGCGTTAAAGTCCCCGAGCAAAATCATCGGGCCGCGCCGCGACGTCTGAGCGAGGAAAGCTCCAAGAGATGTGAAGAACCGCTGCCTGTCCTCGAAATTCTTCCCGTTATGCGGCGCGTACGCGCTGCCAACGATAGCTTTCCCGCCATGCGCCCGCAGCTTCACGCGCGCCACTCTTGCTGACTCCTGCCTGAAGCCGACCGCGCCCGAGCGCAGCCGCGGAGAGATGACGCAGCCAACGCCTGCCGTCTCCTCATCCTCCTCGTCCGCGGACCCAGAGAAAATGAACAAGTAGCCGCCGTCCGAAACGTAGTAGTCTGATATGTCCCTGTGAGTCTCTTGCACGCACAGAATGTCAATGCTCTGTTGGCGCATGTGCCATTCCAGCTCGATCTCTCTCGCGTCCGTGAAACCCTCAACGTTCCAGGCGGCAATCCGGAGCTGCCGCGAACAAGGTCTGAGGCCGCCACCTCGGAAGACGCGTGCCTGTCCGGCCCGGCTGGGTAGAGGCTGCTCCACAGTAGTGCCGACTGTGGGTGAAACTACGTCGTTCGTGCATTCATGAATTCTCAAACGATGGTGGCTTATAGTTGCAGTATTGCCGATTGCTGCCGGCGAAACTCTGCCCATGTGCTGTGCGTCCTAATGGGGCCCGCTGCCCCTGCCCTTCCCTTTGGTTCCGCCCTTCATGCCCTTGCCGGCACGAGCGAGCAGATCCACAAACTTTGTCGCGAGGTCCTTGATGAGGGGGTGGCCGTGCAACTCTTCCCACGCAGCCCACTCGCCGTGCCACTGGTGCTCAACGTCGCGGTCCTTCACGGTCGCTGTCACCGCGTGCTCGCCACCAACGACCACCTCGTAGGGGTCCCCGTCCGACACGTTCACAACGTACGGCACTTTGAACTCCTGCTTCAGGATCCGCTTGAAGCCAAGGCAAAAGTTGCGGGCCGCCCGGTTCGCTGGTGAGCGATCTTCGCTCGCCCACACCTTCTTCTCGCCGTTTGCGGGGGCGCTGGCACGGAGGACCTCGACTGCACGGTCACGCTCGTCTGTAGTGCCAAACTCTGCAAACAGAATGCCCTTGAACTCGCCTTTCGAGTAAATCTTGGACGGGGCTAGCGAGCACAAGGCCTTGAGGCGCTCCGTCAGCCACTGGATCGACGTGGCAAGGTCCCCCAGGCAGGTCAAATTTCCAACGACCATGCTCAAGGACCTCTTGGACATCAGCGTGAGCGAAGAGGCTGTGGTTTTTGGGGTGGGGCGAGGGTTTCCTTGATGTACTCCTGGATCTTCATCTCGAACGCGTCCCCTCCCGGAATCTTCTTCGCCATCGTCTCGCACATGGTCTCTAGCTTCTCGACGCGCATCTCCGTGGAGTTGATGCTCGCCTCCACGTCCCCCAACCGGCCGCCGAGGGTCTCCGCAAGGTTCCCGACCTTGCCGTCTAAGGTCCCGAGCTTCTTTTCGAGGTCCTCCACAACGTTGGTGACCGGGGCGAGCTGCTGCTGGAGGAGTGACGCAATGCCAGCCATTGTCACTGGCTCGGCCTCGGCCGCCATAGCTTCTCCGAAATCTGGTTGGCGAACAGCGTCCCCGGGGTCCCCCGCCATCGGCACGTACCCCTCGAGGTGGGCCTGCGCGTCGTCCAGGAGGGGGGTGTACGGGGAGTCGGGGCCGTGGCCGGAGCGCTGCTTCTTGGCCGCCATGTTCGCCCACGGGTCGTTCTCCTGGAGGCCGTCCTTGAACAGATGGCCTACCGGGGAACCTGGCACGCGGGACCGAGGCTTCGGGGTAACAATACTATGAGCATCCGCCATTGCAGCTACAGTTGCAAGAGGGATCGGAGAGTAAGAGAAAATGCTCTTGGGAGAAAGTGCCTCTTGGGTGAGGACCGTCTTTAGGTCTCGCCCGTGAGGACCGCCAATAGTCCTCACACCCAGCGCAGCTTCCATCATCGGGGCTGCGTGGGTTCCATCCCACACATTGACGGCGACAACAACCACAGGAGGAGGCCCAGGACTCCTCCTCTAGGGACCCTCGGCCAATGAAGACGTCCCTAGAGGAGGCTCCAACATAACTACACACCTTTACAACTTTCCATTATGGCGTCAATTTCCACCCAGGCGGTTTTCTCCTGCTCCTCCTCCTCCTCCTCCTCCTCCTCCTGCTCCTCCTCCTCCTGCTCCTCCCATATCATTCCGCCTCCTCCCTCTCCCTCCCTCCCTCCTCCGCCTCCTACCTCCTCCTCCCTTCATCATTCCTCCCTCCTGCTTTCCTCTCCTCCCTCCTGCCTTCCCTTATCCCTCTTCCCACCTCCTCCTCCTCCTCATCAGCATCCTCATCGTCAGCATCAGCATCATGATCATCATGATCATCATCATCATCATCATCATCATCATCATCATCATCATCATCATCATCATCATCATCATCATCATCATCATCATCATCATCATCATCATCATCAAGCATCAGCATCATCATCATCATCATCATCATCATCATCATCATCATCAGCAGCAGCAGCATCATCAGCAGCAGCAGCAGCAACATCATCATCATCCATCTCCGCCTCCTCCCACCTCCCCCCTCCTCCTCCTCCCTGCTCCTCCTCCTCCTCCTCTTCCCTCCTCCTCCTCCTCCTCCTCCTCCTCCTCCTCCTCATCTTCCCTCCTCCTCCTCCTCCTCCTCGTCCTCGTTCCAAATGGAATCCTGACGACAACATTCTCCGCATCCCCCCGCTCCTGGCTTGCTGGACGACGGCGTAGGCCCCCATCAACATCAAGGTGAGGCCCGCGTAGATAGCGTTCCGTGCCCCCAGAAGCCGCAACAGCACCGTCCTCCTGACGAGGAGTGGCTATCCCCCCGCCCCCCCCCAAATCGATGGGATACGTGACTGAATCTGCGATTGGGTAAAAATCATTGCCAGCGTGAGCCCCAAACAGTAAGCTGTTGCACGATGGATGTGTGACATGCTTATGGGGGTGCCCCATCTGTGGCGCAATCTTTGTGGTGCAGCATGTGGGTTGCCAGCTACGTGGTGCAATCAGCGAAGTGGGAACTGTGACATCCAGAAGCGCCAACCAGCGCGCCCACGAGGCGCCCGCAGCGGGCACCGGGCGAGAGTCCGAAAGCGTGAGCCAGCCCACGAGGCGCCTTCGAGGAGCCCGGACGGGCACCAGGCGAAAACCCAGAACCGCCAATCGATTACGCATGAAACTGATCAGCTAGCCTACTTCGAGTTTCTGAATAAGCGTCGGGGGGGCGTCACCCCCACCGACAGCCCCACATCGACCCCGTCGCGGGCAGCCATCGCACGCCGAAGGCGCTCCGACCCCCGTCTCGGCGCGACGACGAGGCGAGGTTGACCCCTGTCGGGGGGGGTACCCCCCCCGCTTATTAAGAAACCCAGAGTAGTGCAAACACTGTTTGTGGAGAGACGCCAAATGTTTTTGAAACCCGCGCGCGAGCGTTATCAGGCACGCGCTGACAGCCTGTTGATCGTCAACGCACCAATGTTAACGACCACGTGGTTGTGAACCATGCCTCTTGGAGACATCGCGGGGCTTTCGCCAGGCCATGTTGGAAGCTTCTCGGCCCGTTTTGGTGCCCATTTAAAATCCTCTCGGGCTCTAGGGGTCTCTCAGGGTCATCCGCGAGCCGCTTCGTGGGCGCCATCTTCTATCCCACTAGGTGGGATAACCCCTCCGGCGCCATCTGTCGCCAGACGGCGGTAGCTCGCCTGGGAGATTATCCCACTCAATGGGATAACATATGGTGCGCTATCTTCTATCCATCCCATTCGGTGGGCTATCAGGATTCCCGCAGAGGGATGCACTCTTGGGTTGGTCTCGGGGCCTTCCTGGGGCCCCGCTTCGGGCCGGAGTTCATCCCCGAGTATGAGCATTGTTTTGCTGCCAGAAATTCGCTGGCCCAACGGGCCAGAGGCGTGCTAAGATCTCCGGTAACTGCTAAATGATACTTATACTTCGCGCGCGCGGGGCGGCCCCTGGGGGTCCCCGGACGAAAAGTACCCCGGGCGATCCCTGGCAGGGTCGGATCAGAGATGGTTTTCCTCCTGGCGCCGCTCCCGTGGCCCTCCAGAGAGCCCCAAGAAGGGCCACGAGACCGCCAAGAGCCCTCCAAGATGGTTCAAGAGTGCTCCGAGATGCCACACGATCGTTCCAAGACGCCCAAGATGGCCCCCAGACGCCCCAAGAGGCCTCCGAGAGCACTCCCCAGAGGGCCCCAAGAGGCACAATTCATCACTTTTCCTTAGGTTTTGGGTAGATTTTGGCGTGTCCATCTTTTCGGCTTCCCGACGCCCCAAGACGGCCCAAGAGGCCCCCAAGATCGCCCCAAGAAGGCCCAAGAAGCTCCCAAGAAGGCCCCAAGATGGCCCAAGAGGGCTCCAAGACGGCCCCAGAGGCATCCAAGACGGCCCAAGAGGGGCCCAAGAGGGCCCCAAGCGATGCCCCAAAGGGGGAACACAAAACAAAACTTCGAGCCCTCGGCCTTAAGAAGCCCCCAGGAGGCCTCAAGAGGCCCCTGAGAGGCCCCGAAAGCCCCCAAGAGGCTCAGTCATGCGAAATGGGCCTGCGGAGTGAGCGAAGCGATTCAATAATTCCTAGACGAAGCTTTCACTACTGCGATGCGCGCGCCGACTGGAAATGAACGCGGCAAACGCTAGGGGGATGGGCGCGCGCGGAAAACGCAGCAAGACATGTTCCGTAGAGCGCGCAAATATTCTGGGGAACCTAGCGCGGGCTTCGTTTCAGCGCCGCATTGATTTTTTGTTTTGGGCGAATCGTCGCCCCAATGCCAGGGGAACCTGCGCCCGCCGATCTGAGGAAACTTGGCGGTTCCATCGCCCGCCCGGTCATCAGCCTGGGGACCGCCAAGCCGGCAGGTCACATGCGTCCATCACTTTGCATGCCGAGCCCCGCCGATGCCCGGCAATTCGCCCGCAGCTCCCGCGCGGCGAGCCTTGGCGAACAGCGCAGCATCGGCGCGCTCGACATGCAGAGCGGTAGATATTGTGCTTCACGGGCTCGGCGGCTCCCTACACGGTGAACGGATGGGCGATGAAACCGCCCAGTTCTCCCAGATCGGCGGGCGCAGATTTCCAAGTGATTGGAACGACGATTGGCTCCAGACATGTAGACAAAGCGGCGCTTAGACGAAACCCCCGTTGGCTCCACGCAAGACTTGCGCGTTCTTGGTCGAGGCGCCTGCTATATCTCTCACGCGCTCTCACCCCCGATGCGCCCGCAACGCGATTTCTCTGGCGATGCGAACATCGCATTGATAACGGTGTTGTTTGGGAATTGTTTCTGGCCGCCGCATTTCGCACCAATGAAATCGCCCTTTCAATCACTCCTGTTCTCACCGCCAAATGACCTATGGAAGTCCCACGTTAAAGTTGGGTACACAAACGCTGCCTGGCGGGGCCCTCGGACGCGCCGAGTGGCGGGAGAGCTGGGCCGGGGAGACCATCTGGCCCACGCGCAGCCTCACGCAGGGGGGCAGCGCAGCCCCCAAGGTACTATGCCACGTGCCCCCCCCTGGGACATCAATGGCACGAAGTATCTGTTCATGGACGACCGGTCCGCCGTTTTCGACTTCCTCCCAAAGATGGAGACGGACGTGCAGACCACCGAAACCTTCGACTCAGGCACGGGCGCCATCGAGAACGTCGGAAGCGCCAGTGCTGGAAGCGGGGCGACAAGCAGCAGATCGAGCACATTGGCATCCTCGCCGTGCCCGACGACCCCTACGCGAAGATCACGCCCGCAGCAGGCTGGGACAAGCTCCGTAAGTGCCTGGCAGCCATTCGCCGCCTCCCTGGAGGCAGCTAGGCAGCTAGTCCCGGGCCGCGGCCGTGCGGGCCTACGCGAAGCCGCTTTGGACGTGGTGTTCACCAGTCTTTTCTCTGCCACCTCCTGACGTAGTCCACGCTACGACGGCGGCGCTCTCCACGAGGTGCATTTGGTGGTTCCGGGGGCGTTTCTGGGCCTCCAACATCGACTTGCACCCTGTCTACAGCGCGGTCCTCGTGGCCATCAATCGCATCACCTGTTCGGACACTCAGTGGAGTGATTTCCTCGAAGTGGACTTCATGGCGCTTTTCGAAGCCATCGGTGTCGAAATTCTGCAGTATGACACTGGGCGCGGTGTCCAATGCCGACATCCAGTTGGCGAGCCGGACGCGCTCGTACGACGCCTGTGAACGCAGACGCAATTTGTGGAACGACGAGGAGAGGGTACCGCACCTGATCCGCCAAGTATGCCGGGCAAAAGACTTGGCCAGTACCCGTGCTGAGCGCAATCATGCAGAGGTGGTTGACCAGATCGACCTCGAAGCCTCCTCGGCTCAAGTTTGGGCCATGTACAAGGACTCCCTGACGCTTGAAGACAACATCTACCTGAAGATTTTCCGCTGCGGTGCAACCCGCAGCCCGACACGACGATGGAGCACCAGCAGGCCAGAGCGAACAGCGGCCTGTCCCTCCTGCGGGGGAGCCCATCCCAGCGTGCGCCACTACGTGGCCGAATGGTGCTCCTTGGACGCTTTCCGCCAGGAGCTCAATTCCACGTACCACATTCCACCGGACTGGTGGCTACGCCAGCCGCGGGCTACACTGAAGACGGGTTGGATTACCTTCTCGGGTCACGCGTCCCGGGCACGCAGAGCGGAGCTCCAAGTGGCTGTCTGCTGGATGGGGCTCGTTGCCATGCCAAAGATGGCAGAGGATTGTGAGGTTTTGAACCAGGCCTAGGACTTTCGAGCGACTTCGTCCCGATGTTCTCTTGTGGCTATGTGCTCGTCTTCTTCCTCTCCTTGTTTACGTTCCTCCAGGTTCTAACTTTCGTTCCGTTGTCCCTGATGTACAACTCGGAGAGAGCGTGATCCACCGCCGCTTTACTGTGGAAAATTGCCAACCTTTTCCTCCGGAACCCGGGGAAATGCTCCCCCCCCCCCCCTCCGAAAATCCCTCCTGCCCCCCCTGCCGGACACTCCCCTCCCCCCCCCCCCCCCTCACTCCCGGCAAAACCCCCCCCCTCCCCTAACCCCTCCCCTCCCCCCCCCCCCCCCCTCCCCTCGAAAACCGGAGGGGTCACTAACCGGGTTCGAACACCCCTCCCCCCCCCCCCCCCCCCCGTCCGGATCGGAAAACCGGGGGGGGGTCACTAACGTTGGAATCCCCCCCCGCCCCCCTCGACAACAAGAGGGGGTCACTACCGGTTCGACCCCCCCCCCACGCACCGCCAGCAAACGACTCCCGGTCCCTACCACCGCTCGCATCACATCCCCCACTGTTGTTCCCAGCACCACTGTCCTCACCACCACTGTCCCCACTGGTTCCACCACCGTCCCTATTGTCCCCACCAATGCCCCCACCACTGTCGCTCTGTCCCCACTGTTCCCACAACTGTTCCCACCACGGTTCCACTCTCCCCACTGTCTCCACGGACCCAACCACTGCCTATCCCCATTGTCCCCACTGTCCCACTGACTCCTCCGCTGTCCCACTGAGCTGTCCCACTGTTTCCACCACTGTCCCCACTGTCCCCACCACTGTCCCCACTGTACCTCTGTCCCATTGTCCCACCGCCGTCCGCGCCACCGCCTTTACCAGTGTCTCCACCACCATTGTACCCTCCACTGACCCAGTGTTTCCACCTCATTCCCACTGTCCCCACACCACTGTCCCCACCACCACCGTTCCCACCACTGTCCACTGTCCCCCCTGTTCCCATCATTGTCCCCACCACTGTCCCCACCACTACCGTCCCCACCACTGTCCCACTGTCCCCCCACTGTCCCCACCACTGTCCCGCAGTCCCCTGACCACTGTCCCCACCAACACCGTCCCCACCCCTGTCCGCACCCCCCCCACTCGGTTTTCGAGGGGGGGGGGGGTTCGAACCGGTAGTGACCCCCCCCCTTTTCATGATGAGCTGGGGGGGGGGGGGGAGGGGTTCGAACCGGTAGTGACCCCCCCCGGTTTTCCGGAGGGGGGGGGGGGGAGGGGTTCGAACCGGTAGTGACCCCCCCGGTTTTCCGCCAGCAGCGGTAGAACACGCTCTTTCA
>CAUYUJ010020845.1:0-52271 GCA_963575745.1 Prorocentrum cordatum
GCAGCTACATTTTCATCATTTTCGTGAGGAAGCCTCAGGTAATTCGATGTGATCAAGATCCGGTTGTTTTGTTCCCCCCCGCTTTCCCTTGCAAAAAACACTATAAAATGAAATTTCTTGTTCTAAAATAACCAAACTTCAAGAATCCCTTGCAAAAAAAAAGGTGAAGTGGACATTCGCGCGCGCAAGACGAAATCCTTCCAAAACCTTAGTGTTCGTAACGATTTCAACATAAAAACATCAAAAAACCAATGTTTTTTTTTTTTTTTTTTTTTTTTTTTTTTTTTTTTTTTTTTTTTTTTTTTTTTTTTTTTTTTTTTTTTTTTTTTTTTTTAAAAAAAAAAAAAAAAGTGTCACAATTTCATCCCGCGCGCTCTTGCGGATTTGCAGGAAACCCAACTTTTTTTAAACATTTCTGTCAAACGGGCTTTTGCGATCAACTTCTTCACGTGCTTCGAACTTCTCAAACAACGGTTGCGCACCTGCCAGGGCCATCATCCCTGTCAAATAATACCATGCGGGACACATTCGTTTTTTCTTTCCGTGCGCACGCCGAAATCTTCAAAAAACATTGGGTTTCGTAGGAATTTTAGCACCGCGCAACATAAAATCATTTTTCGCACCGTAGGCCCTTCAAATCGTCGTCGTCGTATACTAAGCTAGTTTCCACAAGATGTTACCACAAGAAGTCATTGAAACCATGCGCCAGTGTAGTAGCCTCGGTCGTCCGCATGCCACGAAGTGAAGTGTCCGAACGTCATAGGGCGGGAAGCTGGGTGTGGGTGGTGGCGAAGAGTCGTTTGGAAATGTGGTAGAGCTTGAACCGGCCCCCCCCCAAAGTGGGGGTATTGGCGGGCGTCGTATGAAAACCCTGGCACTGGTGAGAACACTGAGCGTTCGGGTAAAATGATTGTTGTTGTTGTTGTTGTTGTTGTTGTTGGTGTGTGTGTGTCGCTCGTACTCAAGGAGGGTCCACACGGGCGCCGCAGAGACCTACGGAGCCTCCCGAGTCCTTGTGAGCTCGACGGGAGCGAGCGCAGCACGTCGAATTTCGTAAAGATAGCCGTCCCACTCCTCATCAGCGGGCGGTGGAACACTAACACAGGCAGTGTTGTAGATATGATACGCCATCACCATCGCCTCAACACACAGCATAGATGGGGCTCCATTGAAACCTATTCGCGCTCTGAGGCAACAGGGAGGCGGCGAGCCCTGGGGATAGGCGGTGTGTGTGTGTGTTTGTGTGTGTGTGTGTGTGTGCGTGTGTGTGCGTGTGTGTGTGTGAGAGAGAGAGAGAGAGAGAAAGAGAGAGAGTGTCCCCTCCTGAGTTTCGTGCCCCACCCCTTTCCCCTTACCCCCCCTCTCGCGTCCGACCCGCTCCTCCCCTCCCCGAGACCTCGAGTCTTTGGAGCGACAGGTCGTCCTCACCTGAGGCCCTGGGGCCCCGCCCGCGTGCCCCCGCCCCGCCCGTGGCAAGTCGGCCCAGGGGCGACCGCGCGGCAAGACTCGCGCCGCGCGCGGCTGCTGCCGCGCCGCGGGCCGGCCTCGCTGCCCAATCCTGGCAGAGGACGCCTCGAGGAGGCGGAGGAGGAGGAGGAGGAGGAGGAGGACGAGAGGGAAGAAGGGCGGAGCAGGAGGAGGGGGAGGATGAGGGGGGGGGTAGAGGAGGAGGAGGAGGAGGAGCAGGAGCAGGAGCGAGAGGAGGAGGAGGAGGAGGAGGAGGAGGAGGAGGAGGAGGAGGAGGAACAGGAGGCAGAGGAGGAGAAGCACGAGGAAAAAGAGGAGGAGAGGGACGAGCAGGCAAGAGAACACTGTTTGCATGCAGCACTTCGCCAAGCCGAGGGGACGGAGGCGCCGAGGCGCCCCGCCGAGCGCGCGCACCGCCGCGCGCCCGGCGAAGGCCCGCACGCCTCGGCCCAGACGTTGCCTCTTGCCGTGGTCGTTTTTTGTTTGCCGTGCTTTAACGGGCGAAGAGCGGTACGACATAAACTTTCTCGCCGTCGGGGACACCTGCCCCTGGGCGGCTGGAAAGTTTATACCCCTACGGTGGCACCGTAGGGGTATAAACTTTTCAGCCTCCCAGGGGCAGGTGTCCCCGACGGCGAGAAGGTTTATTTTATACCGTTCTTCGTTCGCTGAATGTTGCTGCGCTTGATCCAAGGTGTCCTCTGCCACCAGTTCTCGAGCTGTCGGCGGCACGCCTTGATTGCGCACTCTACCAGGCAATGCTGCCGGTCATCGCCGCGCTGGCTAAATTTAGCCACGCAAGCCTTCCAGCGAAATATCGAAACCATTGTCCACCGTGGCGCTCTTCAGCCTCAAACATGGGGGAGGCAATGCGTCCATGGCAATTTTAGGCGGCATGACTGAAACCCACAACACGGGGGCGCTTGCTGCCTCCGATTGGGAATCCTGGCTCACCCGTGTGAAAGCCCTAGCCCGCCGAATTGGAATGAACCCAAGTGCTTACTGTTACCCATGCGTGCAGCTCTGGATGCAACTGATGGCAAGCGCCGGGCGTGCGAGCGCGCACCCTCTGGTGTCGACAGACTGCCACGCCTGTGACTCTGTGCGCCAATGCGAAAACCAGCGGCCCCACCGTCCGGAGTCGAACGAATGCCACGCCTGCCACGCCTGCCAAACTTTGCGAGCGTGCGACGCATAACGACCGCGCGCGCCCCCCTGAGCTGCCGAGAAATATCCACGCCAGTCACGCTTTGCAGGCGTACGACGGATAGCGACCCCACCCCCCTGCGCACCCCCAGTGGCATCGAGAAACATCCACGCCTGACACGCTCTGCGAGCGAGCGACGGATAGCGACCCCGTCCCCCGCGCACCCCTGATGGGATCGATCAACTGCACGCCTGCCTTGCTTTGCAAGCGCACGACGGATAGCGACCCCACCCGCAACGCTCCCCCTGTGCTGTTGAGAAATACCGCGCCTGCCACGCTTTGCATGCGTACGACGGATAGCGACCTCACCACCCTGTGCACCCTTCTGTGGTGTCGATAAGCCGCACGCCTGCCACGCTGTGCGAGCGTGCGACGGATAGCGGCCCCACCCCCAGCGCATCCCATTGTGGCATCGAAGAAATACCACGCCTGTGACGCTTTGCGAGCGCATGACGGATAGCGACCCCACCCCCAGCGCAGCCCCTGCGGCACCGAGAAAATGCCATGCCTGCCACAGTTTGCGAGCGTACGACGGATAGCGGCCCCACCCCCAACGAAACCCCTGTGGCATCGAGAAAATGCCACGCCTGCCGCGCCTTGGGACCCTGAGACGGATATATTCCTCTGTGAGCGACAACCCCCTGCTCACCCCCTATGGTGTCGACAAAGTGCCACGCCTGCCACGCCTTACGGATATTGCGCGCATGTGGGTGCCCAGCATGCGGTAAACACGTATTGGGTGGATGATGCAGTGAAAACGCCAGATATGCACAATTGTTGCATGGTGTGTGTGTGTGTGTGCCTGTGTGTCTGCGATGTGTGTGCGTGCGTGCGGCTGTATGTAGGCGCGTGTCTCATGTACGTGCCGTGCGTGTTACACGCGGGTGAAGGGAGGAATGGCGAGGAGAAGGGAAGGAGGAGGTGAAAGTGAATGCGGGTGCGACGCGGGTGGGAAGAAAACCAATATCCCACGAAAAACGTGGGGAATTGCAAAAGCTTCACGGATTGAGGGCGACCGGTTTTGAAAATGTGGCTCTCGCGCTCTCGCCTTAGCGTCGCGCGCACTCGCTTCAAGCATTGCAACAACTTCGCGGGTTGAGGGCGAGTGGTTTTCAACATGTGGCTCTCGCCTTTGCGCCGCGTACATTCGTCTTAAAGCTGTGCAAGTGCTTCACGGATTAAGGGCGGTCCTTTTCAAAATGTGGCTCTCGCCTTATAGCCGCGCACACTCGTCTCAACTATTTGCAATGGCTTCACGGATTGAGGGGGAGTGGTGTTCAACATGTTACTCGCGCCCCAGCGCCGCGCACACTCGTCTTAACAATTTGCAACAGCTTCACGGATTGAGGGCGGGTGGTTTTCAAAATGTGGTTCTCGCATTAGCGCCGCGCACTTTCGTCTTAAACATGTAGAAGAGCTACGCGGATTGAGGGCGAGTGGTGTCCAAAATTTGCTATCGCCTTAGCGCCGCGCACAGTCGTCTTAAAATCTTACAAATGGTTTCACGGATTCCCATGGTCAGCGTACCAGGAACGGTGTCTGTAACGATTCAGGCTTATGAGGGTGCACAAGTTATGTTGGTTCGCGGTGTTGAAGTCCCAAGACTGGCGTTCTGGCGCGATTCAGAATTGTCAAAACGCAACAGTCAGGTTGATTCGTGGCGTTGGACCCCTGGGAAGAATCCTGTGGCATGCTTCAAGGCCTTCAAGCACTTGTCTTCCAACGAGGCAGTTCCCTCCGTGAAGATGTTACGTGGTGGGGGCCTATGAAGAGGGAGCGTGGAGGGAAGGTTGATTCCAACATCGTTGGTGCCTCTTGGGTTTACACTGGTCCTCCTCCTCCTGATCTTCCCCGCCATCCTCCCCCATGTGCTCCCCGAAGGGTTTCTACAACGGCTGGGGGGGCGAGGAGGCGGAGGGGGACGAGGAAGAGGAAGGAAGATCGGCGTCTCCGCCAGGTGTGGTTTGCAAAGGGTGAGGTTTGCAACCCGTTCCCTGGGGCCCAATGGTGCCGATCGCAATAACACACTGCGTAAACCTACCATTTCTTCGGGGAGACGTGAGACTTGGATTCGGGGGACTCGGGTTGGCTTGACGGCGCCATCCATCATGAAAATGACGAGGCCCAATCTGAAATTTGACGCGATCTCCCGCCGCAGACGTCCCACGGGAACTGGACCGTGGAAAACCAGGACGCGCTCGTCAAAAAGCGTCGGCAAGCCCGAATTCCAGCGCACTCGAGTCTTACGATTTCCCGATTTGTAGTTGTTCAAAGGAGGAACGAGGGCAAGGAGGCCAAGGACGACGCAACGACGAGGACGAGGATGAGCAGGAGGAGGAGGAGAACGAGGACCGAACGAGGACCGGGAGGACGAGGACGGCGCAACGACGAGCATACGGCGGCGAAGGAGGAGGAGGAGGACAGAACGAGGAGGACAGGACGGGAGGAGGAGCGCACGGGGAGAACGAGGAGGAGACGGCTTCCTCCTCTTCCCTCCTCCCTTCTCCTCCTCCTCCTCCTCCTCCTCCTCTTCTCCATTCCATTTCCTGATACATAATTTCTCCCTGTCGCTGGGCGTTTCGCCTGAGACTTCCACACCCTTTATGACTCTGAAACTTATAGACTGGCAACAGCTTCGCAGATAAAGGGCGGGTGGTTTTCAACATGTGGCTCTTGCCGTAGCGCCGCGCACATTCGTTTTAAACATGTGCAAGAGCTTCACGGGTTGAGAATAACTCGTTCTCAAAATGTGGCTCTCGCCGTAGCGCCGAGCACATTCGTTCAAACAAATTTCAAGAGCTTTTTACGGATTGAGGTCGACCGTTTCCGAAATGTGGCTCTCGCCTTAGCGCCGCGCAGATTCGCTTTGAAACATTGCAAGAACATCCAGGATACACCGTTTTCAAAATGTGGCTCTCGCCGTAGCGCCGCGCACATTCGTTTTAAACAAATGCAAGAGTTTCGCGGATTGAAGGTGGCTCCTTTGCAATATGTGGCTCTCGCCGTGTCGCCGCGCACATTCGTTCATCAAATCTGCAAGCTTTTCACGGATTCCCGCGATCAGCGTACCAGAAATGGTGTTTTGGAAGGATTCAGGCTTGTGAGTGTGCAACAGTTACGTTGATTCGCGGTGTTGAAATCCCAAGAATGACATTCTAGCACGATCAAGGACCGTCAAGACGCAAAAATCAGGTCGATCCGTGGCGTTGGAATCCAGAGAACAATGTTTTGGCATGCTTCCGGCTCTTCAAACGGTTGCCTTCCAACGAGGCAGACCCCTCGGTGGAAATGAACGATTGTAGGGGCCTCTGAAACTGGATTTTGGAGAGAGGGTGTATTCCAACATCGTTGATGGCGCTTGGGTTTACACTGGTCCTCCTCGCGGTCCTCGCGAGGCCCGAAGCGCGGTCCTCCTCGCGCCCTCGCGCCCCCCCCCCCCCCTTGTGGAGGGGCAGCTGCTCTGGCCCGAGGCCGCGACGCGCAAAGCACGGCTACTTTCGCGCGCTCCCGCGCTCTCCTCCTCCTCCATCTCCTCCTCCTCCTCCTCCTCCCCCTCCTCCTCCTCCTCCTCCTCCTCCTCCTCCTCCCTCCTCCTCCTCCTCCTCCTCCTCCTCCTCCCTCCTCCCCCATGTCGCCGCCTAGAGGAAGGCCCGAGGACGAGGCGGAGAGACGCCCGAGGGCGGCGGCGCCGGGCGAGGGGCCTGCCGGCGACGACGGCCGCCCGGCTCCCGCTCGAGCGGGGCTATCCCGCGGGGCGCCCTCGGGGCCGGCAGCCGCCGGCGGCTCCCGCGGGCCTCTCGGGGGCGGCCAAGAGGGGGGCGTCCAAGAGGAGGAGGGGGAGGAGGGAGGAGGAGGAGGAGGAGGAGGAGGAGGAGGAGGAGGAGGAGGAGGAGGAGGAGGAGGAGGAGTAGGAGGAGGAGGAGGAGGAGGAGGAGCTACTCGGGGTCGGCCAAGAGGGGGGCGTCCAAGAGGGGGAGGAGTCGACGTAGCCTGAGGGCGAGTCCGGGTGCAACCTACGCACGGAGCGCAAGCCGTGCGGCACCTGTGACCCGCGTGGCGGATGCGTGTGTATGGTGTGAGGAGAGGGGCACTATATCTTTCGATTTGTGGTAAATATGAAAAGCGAGTGCCAAGGCCTCAACAGCCTGGAGGCGAGAGATTTCGCAATCCTCCGTGCCGTACTCCGTGGAACTCCCGAGGCCAAGCCAGAGCAAAGGATCCACAGGAAAGACGAGCCGCGACCAGCTGAGGGCGACGTGGTGCCGGAGCGGCATACACTGGAGGTAATGCGAGATCTCGTCTCGGCCCCCGCACCCAAAAATGCAATCTCGGGAATGCGGCGAGACGTGCATTCTGCAGCTGGTGGTCCAGCCTCCTGAAAGCGTTTCTAAGACAGCCCATCTCCAGCTCGGCCGCACTTGCCGGAGACAAGCTTTCAGAAGGGACCATCTTTCCGCGAGGTTGGGGGGGCGAACGAAGGACCAGGCATCGAGGCGGCGTCCGATTGTCTGGTGAAAACGGTCGGGATACAGTGCAACCGACACCGCAGAGCCGATCACGCGCTGTAGCTTAGGCTTGCGTCCCTCTTCAGCGGCCGCCCGCAGCTCGGCCTGGCCTGTCGCCTTCGTGGCCTCCCACACCCTGAGCGAAAAAGGATAGGAGGAGCGGAACGACCCGTCACGACGACGATGGACGACAGAGGGAGTGGAGACAAGGAAAGAGCGGAAAAACTGGACGATAGCAGTGGGGCGGCTCCAGCACGGCGCACACCACTCCGCATTGGCCCACCGTGGAGCAGAGAGCGCGGGTGTACCGCAGGCACGGTCGGCAGCCTGCTGAAGCGTCTCGAACGCTGGCGCCCAGTCAGCGACCGTGTGGGCACTCATCCTCCAGGCGGACGCGACGCTGAGCGCCAGTACCGACTTCGGGGCTGTCCCGAGCCACTGGCCAAGCGAGTGCAAGTCCTGGAGGGTGAGGGAATTCGGGGGGAGGCGAAACAACTTGTGGAGAGCCAGCGCCTCCCTCGCGACCACTTTGGGTGACATAGGAAAGAACTGTGCCAAGTATCCTAGGGTGCTAATTGCATACATGTTATACTGGATTGAGAGAAGCTAAGGAGCAGCACGGGAGGATGGAAGGTCGAGGGTACGCTGCCACCATTTCGCACCGGCCTGAGACCACTGGTGTTCGAGATCGGCGGCGGGCCCGAATTGCACGCCGAGGTATGGAGTGGTCCCTTTGATATCAAACTGCTGACACGCCGGGAGATGAGTGCCAAGCCAGGAGCGGACGCGAGCAGACAAAGCTGCTGTGCATTCGGTCCAAAGTGGCACTATGCAGCATTTGCTTTTCCTGCAGCCTGAGTAGGGCATGCTGGCGGATCTGCTCGAAATGAGTCATGACGGAAGCAAGCGTGCGAAGTTGAGGAAGGACAATGCCAACATCATCGGCGCACCCGCCTACATCTCCTGGGGTGTCCCTTTGAGGTGAATTCTCGACAGCCTCAGAAAGCAACCTGACCACAGGGTCAAAAATCAACGCCCACACAGACCCCGAAAGGGGACACCCCTGGAGGACTCCGCTACATAGATGAAACATGAAGTGGAGCTCACCATGGAATCTGCCATAGCCCCGGGGGCAAAAGTAGAGGGAGCGGAGGAAGTTGAGATATCCCTGAGGGATGCCATGGCGACGCAGAACCTCGAACAGCCACTGGCGTCCCACGGATGGGAACGCGGCAGCTATATCAAAAGCTACGAATCATGGCCACTTTTTTATCAGCACCGATATCGAGGCTATGGGCACGAGCACTGGCGTCCATGAGCTCTACATCGCGGGCAAAGTTCCGGCCTAAAACGAAGCCGCGCTGGTTATTATGAGTCCTTTTTGCCACAACATCGCGCAGGATAAAGTTGGAAGCGCTGGCAATGATCTTAGAGTCCGAATTCCGGAGTGACAGGGGTCTCACTTTGCTGGCCTGGCGGACGCAGTCGAACAAATCCGCCGACCCCTTGTGGGTCTCTAGGCGTGTGAGATAGTTCCCCCCCTATAGTCCCCCCCCTGGGACCCCAAACCGGCGATTTGACCCCCCCCTGATGGCCCCCCCCCCGGGCCCGGGACGAACGACTCACGGGGCTCTTTTGGGCCCAAAAGGAGCTCCAGACGGGCCAAGAATGTCCCAAAACGCCTCCAAGACGGCCCACGAGGGCCTCGAGACGCCAAACGAGCGCTCCAAGACGCTCAAGATGGCCCCAAGACGAACCAAGAGGCCTCCAAGACGGCCCACGAAGCTTCCAAGAGCAGTTCTCAGAAGAGCCCAAGAGCCGAGAATCGTCAAATTTCTATTGGAAAACGTACATTTTCATCATATACGACCTTTCTGTCTTCACGGCGTTGAAGACGGGCCAGAAACACCCCAAAACCGCCCCAACACGGCCCAAAATGCCTCCAAGAGGCGCCCAAGTCGGCCCAAGAGGGCACCAAGACGAACCAAAAGGCCCCCGAGACGGCCCAAGACGGCCCCAAGACGGCCCCAAAAAGAGCCCTCGAGGGGGAGCTGGAACCGACAATCCGAGCATTCCGCCCCAAGACGGCCCCAGAAGGCCCCAAGAGGCCCTAAGAGGCCCCCAAGACGCCCCCAACATGCCCCCAAAGGCCCCCAAGATGGCCCCAAACGGCTTCAAAATGGCACCCAAGAGGCTTCGAAACTGCCTACAAGAGTCCTGCGAGAAGCCACCCGAGAGACCCCAGCGATCATCGCACAAGCCATACTTTAGGGTGCCTTTGTTTGGTCGTGTCCGAGCAAGCCATCCCCTTCCTCCTCCTCCATCTCCTCCTCGCCCACTTCTTCCTGTCCTCCCTCGCCTCATCTTCATCCTCCCCGATTCTGTTTCCCCCATTCTCCGCCTCACCCCCCATCCCTCTCTCCCCCTTCCCCCTTTCGTCCCCAGCACGCGCGCCCGATTGGGATCATTTGCAGGTTTTGCACTTCAGGGTGCCTTTTTTTGCGTCGCGCGGGACATTGTGCGGGTCGGGGAACGCCGATTTCGGTAGTCTTCTCTGGCATGCGCCGCTGCACTGGTAACCCTGGTGACTGCGGGCTGTGAACCCGAGGTCCTCGCAGCCTCCGCACACCACTTTGGCTCCTTTCGCCTTTCGATGATCTTCCACTTGATTAGGCTTCAAATGTTTCGTGTCCGAGAACGCTTCTCCGCACGCCGCGCACGTCAGCGGCTTCGCGTCCGCCTCCGCTTTCCGTTTGCGATTCGCTGCCTCCGCACTCCCCCGTCGCACCTCGTTCTCTCGTTCTTCCGCGCATTTCCGACAAAGCCTTTCCCCCGCAGCATTGTGCTTCTTCTGAGCTTCCGACATCCCCGCCCCCCTCTTGCAACTCCGACAGGCAGTCGCCGTTCGAACACCGCAATGTGACCACGCTTTCCCCATTATTCAACTCGCGCGTCCTCCTCTCGCGTTCTTCCGCGCATGTCACGCGTTTCGTATTATTCGACGCAAGCGTCGCCCTCTGACGTTCTTCCGCACATGTCCGACACAATCTCTGGCCCGCTGCGTTCTGCTTTTTCTGAGCTTCCGACATCTCCGCCTTTTCGTCATACAGCGACAGGCACTTATCGTTCGTACATCGCACTCTTCCGACGCTCTCGTTCCACTTCGCGTTGGCGCTCCGCGACTTCTGTTTGCCTTTGACATGGCTGCACTTCGCGCAGTACATAGTCCTAATCCTTTTCGTCTCCCCGTCGTCGGCCGCCGTATCCGCGTTCCGACCGCTACCTTGCCTTGCCGCGTCGTCACCCTCTGCTTTCGTTGCCCACCTTTTGCACGTTCTGCGCCATTTTTCGTCCGCGCTTTTCATCTTCTCCGTACACTCTTTGCAGAACGCCCGCCTTTCCTTTCTTTGGAATTCGTACTTCGTGAACGCCTCTACCAACAACCTCCGCTGGCAACGCTCGCATTGGTCTCGTGGCATTAATTCCGCTTCCCACTCTTCCCAATTCACATTCTCCCCGCGAAGGACCTGCAACAATTTCTGCGTGCCTGGCATTTCCCCCGCGTTATACGGCTTCCTGTCGAATGGCCTGAACATCAACAAGTTCTCCCGCCTCCGCACGCGTGTGATGGCAACGCAACTTGACATCCAACTCACGCCGCGCCCTCTTTCAAGGTCCGCTATCACTGCGGCCACGGTCCGGCCCTGCGCAGAGTGTGCCGTTACTGCTAAAGCCGGGGTGATCATGAACTGCGTGCGCTTCACACTCAATACTGGATGCTTCCGATATGCGTCCAAGAACCATTGGCGTCCTTTCGATGGGAAGATCGGATATAGCCCCGGCTCCCACCATGGCAGGTGCCACTTTTTCGTATGGAAATCCAACACAATCATTTTCGGCAGATGCATCAATACTTCCTCTTCTTCATCTCCAACGGCCTCAGCCTCGTGCAACACCCATCCATGGATCGTCGCTGTGCTGCCCCGCAGAAGCTGCTTTTTTTGACCGATCCAAGTGATCACCCAAAGCCACGGGCACCCCCTTGGCCAACGGCAGCCAGCCGGGCAAGGCTGCGCATTCCTTCTCGTGATACCCCAGACAACGCATCTTATCCTCCATCGTGCACGGCCGCCTCTGTTCCCCCCCGTGGCAAGGGCGGCCCCTGGCTGCGACCCACGGCAGCTGTTATCCTCGCTCCTTCGCCCACTGCACAGCCCTCTGCTTCTCGACGTGGCAACGAATGTCCTGATTCGCATAAATTGCGACAGCTTCAACGAATTTCTCCTCTCGAAACCGCGCGTCTTCTGGCGACATCGCAACGAGCTTTCTCTTCTCACGCTCAGTTTTGCACGCGTCACATTCGAACTCGTTTTGCTTCGCAATTACCTCCATGTCTTCGAGACAACGCGCGTTTCCGCACAACGAAGCGCCGTTCACCCACGACCCCGGAACATCCGTCGGTCTGCCATGCAAAAAACTGCGCGTGCGTTCAGACAACGCGCCTCGGCGGAATTCGTCCTGTACTGCGAGAAACCAATCGTCCTGATCCTCCACGCGCATGCACTCCGTCAACTCTGTCATTCCCTGCACTGCCCCTTCGCCTCCAGCGCCCCAAAAAATATACTGCCCGTGGTCCTCCGTGGCACCCGGCGCGTACTTCCTCGCGTTTTTTAAATACGACGTGGGAAGCGCATTGATTGCCGTCCCTGATGGCGGCTCCAATTGATAGAAGTCCCCGCAGAACAACACACTCGCGCCCCCGAGGGGCCTGGCCACGCCGTTTCCACCTACCTTCGCGTCACTTGCAGCTGACATGCACGACCGCAATTGCGAGTCCAGCTCTGCAATGAAGTTCGCGCTGACCATGCTCACTTCGTCCACCATCAGCCACCTCCACTGTGACATACGCTGCGCTGCTTGCTCTTTCTTCGTTTTCTTTTTCGTCGCTGCGTCGGCACCGCCCGCCGCGTCCTTCTCTTTCGTATTGTTCACCCCAAGCCCAAATGCACTGTGAATCGTATTCCCGTCGAGAGCTGACGCGTTTGTCGCCTGCAACGCTGCCACCTGGAAATCTATGCCATGCGTCCACCCCAGCTCCTTTTCGAACAGCCCCTTCCGGATCTTGTCTATGACGAAACTTTTACCGGTCCTTGGGCCGCCATGCAACATCCACACGAGCGGCTGCATATCCGAACGACTCTGGCCTTCTTTCTGGCCGCGCGCGGACTTCCCGAATTCTTGCGCCAACGCGCGATCTGCCACCTTCTCAACGACGCTCCGCTGTCCCGCGTTCAACCCGCTATCCGCAAGCCCTTCTCTCCATTTCCGCACACTTGTCGCTGTTGCTCTCTTGGCCGCCACCACCTCTGGGGCGCCTTCCCCTTCGCCCGCGCCGCTGCCTTCTGCGGCCCTGGGCGCCGCGGCCACCGCTTGCGCTTTTTTCACTTCCGCGTCATCCCACCTCAACGCACCGTCCCCTCCGCGCTTCTTGCGCTTTCCATTCTTTCCATTCGGTCTTTCGCCCCACACGGCGTCGCCTCTGGCCATGGCCTCCCGGCTCTTCTCCTTCTCGCACTCCGCGTCTACATTTCTCCGCCTGTCCTCTTTCTCCATGGGCGTGCCTCCTACGTGCGTCTTACGCCGCGTCGCCGCGTCGACAATTCTCGGATCCAGTTCTTCATCGCTGTACAGCTCGTCCTCGTGCTTGACCAGATCTTCGTCCGTGACAGGTCGCAAACCCACCACGCTCATGTAGTTCTGCACGTACCTCTTTGTTTCTTCACATGGCATGCCTCTCTTTAACCACTCCAAAGAGGCCTCCGCCCACGACCCCTGCGTTCCACGGAATTCCCGCAGGTGCGGCACTCCACAGTCGACGTCGTCACGTAGTGTGAACGCCCGGAAATATACCATCAACAACAGCCCGTTCCTATCCTCCTGCCCCGCTCCGTGTTTCGGCTGTGGCACCCCATGAAAACTGGGATTCCTCGGGCGCTCGTTTCGCACCAACACCCACGTGCGCCTCAATGTTTCGAGCTCAGGAATATCTGGAAACGGAACCCACGAATAACTCCCGCATCCTTCCTTGATCACATAATAATCTACTCCGGCTTTCAACTTGGCTCCCGTCTGCGCACCGCCTTCGTCGGTTTCCGTTCTTTCCTTATCTGCTTCGCGGACCTTCTGAATCCCCGACTGCGTCAGTTCCGCCTGGTACTCCTTGCTGGTCACATCTGCCAGCTCTGCTCCGCTGCGGGGAAATGCAGCCAATTCGATGCGCCAATACCGCAGAAACTCATACAATGATAAGAGTGCCAAGTCGGGCGCACCAGGAGCGTCCACTGGCCGCATGCCATACAAGTACACTGGACTCTTAGACACGATTCGGACCTTTTTCGGCCCTTCTCGTCTGTCCGCTTCCAGAAACCCCGACGCTGCTACGGTAACACCATCCCCGTCCGCACAGAACCGCTCCGCCATACGCACGGCTTCTGCTCCCGGGATCATGGCTGTCTTCGCGGTCTTGATACTCTCGGCACCAGTCGCGTCTCTGGGGTCTCGGTACGCTCGCAGATTCGCACTTTCCTGCGCTGACCGCACCACGCCTCTCCCGTAGATGTCACTGAGAAACCTCTTCATGTGCCTGTTCGCTCGGTACGCCGCGGTCCTGTCTTTCGTCTGCTCCGCCAGCGCGTGGTGGCCCTTTTTGATCTCCCTCACCTCGTTGAACGACGGGGCACACCGCTTGCACTGATAGTCCGCCGCATATCCCGCTGCTGCATTCTGCGCTCGTTGCGCTGCCAGAACCATGTCTATGGGTCGATCCGTCTCCCAGCACCGCTCCTCGCATACACAACTATCGTGCGTTGCTTCCGTCACTGGGAACCTGTGCGGAATCTGCAAATCGCTATTAAAATTCAATGCCACCGCGCCGCTTAGCATCGCTGGTAGCGTGCCGTTCAGGTTCTCTTCGTTCATGGGCCCGTGCAAGCACCCTGTCATGTTCCTCCTCCCTGCTCGCGGCATGTCCCGGCTTTTCAAAAACCCTTGGCACAACACCACTGCGCGATCTATGAGCCACGTCGTCGGCGGGAAAAAGCTTTTGCACTGCGTCATATCGTCTCCCCTCTGACAATGTGCCAATGGTACCACGCGCTGCAAACGTTTGCTCCACTGGTGCACATGGTTCTGTCGAAACTCCTGCCCCTTTTGCACCCAGACGCCGAGGTACTCTTGCAGCCAGGTTCGCCCTTCCTCGTTGCCCTTGTCTCCATATTCAGTTCTCCCGTTGCCGCTCGTTGAGGCCCTACCGCCGCCCTCCGTCTCTTCCAACCCAGTAGTCTCCCTGCTGTGTAAGTACTCCGCCGCTGCGACCAGCTCTGTGGTATCGCGATACGTAGGCCACGCCTTCTCTACCTCTGTTTTCCTGTCCCGCCAGCCCTCTACGTCAGCGTACTCTTGACGACTCGCGTTTCTCTTGTACCTCTTGTACTCTTCTACCAGCCCCTTCAGCAAATCTGTCGGCAGCTTTAACAGTTCGTGCAACGGGGTATGCTGGTGCAAGCACTGAACGAAGACTTGCACGTGCAGATGCAGACTTCCAGCCGACTTCAGAGCTTCAATGCTGCCGCACACCCCGTCAACACGACCTAAGCATCCGCCCGCCGCCGTCGCGTTGCTGCCAAGCAAGTCTGCGCACTCGCAGTCCGGGCAATTCGGACAATACCGCATACCCAAAATGTACACGAATACAAGACCCACGATGACCCTAAACCCGTCAACGCCCGCAAGCGGGTCCCGAGCCAGCACAGCCCTTCTCTCGTCCGACGCGGGAACGGAATTTGCCAACATCTTCAGAGGCACTGCCATGTCCACGTCGTCGTCGCCCTCAGCCCCCTCCGAGTCCGATCCGTTTTCGCTCGCCTGCTCGCTCCGTTCTCTTGTCACGGCATTTCCAGAGATATCTTCCTTGTGCGCCAACGACGGCTCCCACAACCCACCATGCGTTGGGCCGTGACGCGCCCGCGCTGCACGACGATTCACGGGGTCCTTTTTTCGCGACCGCGACAGCCGCACCATTACCAGGTTGTGCCTCTCATCCGGGGACATGGTGAAAAATAACGGTACCCCATGGGCGATTCGAGCAGCATGGGTGTCGTACCTCATGAGCGTCCGCACTTCGTTTGTCCCTTCAATCTTGCGAGCAACCGCGCTGGCTCCCGCAGCCAATCGTTTCGCTATCGGGTCGAGCGACTGCACATATTTCAGCTTCGAGAAATCTCCGCGCACTTTCGTGGTCTCCCCGGTTGACGGATCTTTGTACGTACCGTACAAGGCGTCTACGATGCTCACAGCTGCCTTCTCGAGTTCTCCTTGCGAATACTGGCGTTCCGTCTCTCCGTCCTTTCGATAGTCCGCCAAGCGCACGGACCGGGCCATATTCACGGAACTTTGAAACAAAACCGACGACAACGTAAACCCAAACCGCCATTCACGCCGGAACTGAGACTCCACCCGACGCGTCATGATGCGCGCCCACAGAGCCAACTCCACGCGGGGCGCCGCGGGCCCACGTCGATGTCGTGCATTTTCCTGCCACTCAGGCATGTCTGGCATCCCCACCCCGCACTTGAAACAGAAAGGGAATGCCACACCGAAAAACCACGGAACAAACTGATTCATCATTGCACGGCCTGGATACACCACGTACCGAATGCTGGACGCGTCAGTTTCCATCATCTCCCAAAGCCGATACTGCAGTGTCTTCATGTCAACGTTGGCCGCCTTGTCCCCCATTCTGCTCGTCCTCGCCAGAGCGCGCTCGTCTCTATCTCCGCCGCATTGGCACTCCGGCCTGTCGCACCTGCCCGCCCACGTACTTGCCAGACGCAGTGCGAGGCTTTTGGCTTCCATTGCCAATGCACCACCCTGTGCGGTACTCTTTGCGCCTGGCTCTGGACTTTCGTGCTCTGCGATCGGCGACGTGCTGGTCACATGCTCCAACGCACCCTGCCTCAGTTTGTTCGCGTCCACTTCGTCCACCGACGACTTCTCCATCATGACGGCATTCGGCGTACGCAAGTCCATGTCGCGCGCAGCCGCTCCTACAGATTCTCGCGCCCCATCACAAGGCGTCGCATTCTTCTGCACCATGAGCTCGTCCAAAGTGGTGTCATGCGGTAGCAGCCGGACAATCTCAGGCGGCGCACCGTTCGTCGGCAACAGCTCAGCCTTTCTCTCCATCGCCTCCACGTTGACGTTCACGAAGGCCCGGTGCCCGCGGTGCTTCATCATTTTGATGTGTCGCTTCGCAACTTCGCGCCGCACGTTCGCTTGATGAATGAAACGCGGCAGGTTGTCCTTACTTGTGGCGTCGTTGATTTTCAGAAAGATCTGCACCAGCGACCCCAACCGATCACCCACGATCGGCACCGCCGAGTCGCTTCCCTGGCGCCCTTCCTTCTCGAGCTGACGGAGCTCCCGCAATATTCCCTGCCACGGTAACATGAAGCTCGTGGCATTCCCTCGCGCTGCAAGACGCCCGTTGTGGAACCCTGCGGCGCTGTCAAACAGGTTCTCCCTGCCCTCACTGCTTTCCTGGTCGTTCTGAAACTTTACCTCCAACGAAAAACAAATCATCGAAGTAATGCAAGGGCTGCAGCAAATCATTTCCATCACTGTCATTCCTTCCGTGTACATGCGATCCGGCGCATAGAACGCCATCAAATCATTTGCAAGACTTCGGCGCGGGACTGCCGGGGTCGCACTGGGTCGCCACCGATATGGCGTGTCCACCTCTACCTTGCACTCCTCACAAAGAGGCACTCTGCATTCGGGACATGCCGTTCCTTTCTCCTTGCACCCCCTGTGGCACTCTTTATCTTCGGGACAGCACAGCATTTGCACTTCACCGCCGTACGTCGGTACTGCCACGAGCCAATCGGTGAAATCCTCTCGAAACCACGCATCTCTTTGCATGTCCAATTTTCAGTTTCCTGGTTCATAGCGGTAATCTCGCAAGTATGCGTCGACGCTGAGCCGCGCTCGCACTTCCACCATGGCCCATTCGCCAAAATGACTCACTAGTCTCGGGTCCGCCTCGAATGCCTGGAACGGTTTTTCCAACGAAATCTGGTTCCCTCGTCGGCTTTCCACCCATGGAAACGTGCACGCGCATAGAAAACATATCGGCGACGCTATGCTTCTCTCCTTCGTTGCTTCCGCGTACCTGGCCAAACTCCTTCTGTGTAGAGAATATGCCGACAGCGGCGCGCCACCCCGAACGGCGTGCGCCACGATCGCATGGTACGCTGCTGCGACACGGAAATCCTCATCCGCGTCCACAGGATGAATCAAGTCTGCAATCGGCATAACGACGGCACCGTGCACTGCGCGGACGTGTTCGTGCACCTCGTCTTCGTCCTCCGACTGCCACGTACACCCCACAAACGCACAGTGCACGGCTGGCAACTCGACGGCCACATCTTCGGCCAACGCTCGTGACCACGGTTGGGCGGGATCGTCTGGATCCGCAGGCACCGCCGGGTGTCGCCGAACGCGTGTCGCGGCAGCAGCCGCGAGGAGTTCTCGGATCCGCCGAGGATCTTTCGAGGACGCGTCTACACCAACACTATAGAATGCCTGCTGCATGGCGTCTGCAGCGGGGGTGCCATCATCGCCCCCCCCTTCGCCACTTGAAGGGTCTTCTTTTTGTCGTACTGCGTCGTCTCCGATGCTCTGCGCATTTTCCTTGCCGTTCCCCTGTTTCACAGCTGTTTCCCCTTGGCCGCCGACTGCCGACCCAGCCGCGGCCCTCGCGCATTCGCCAGCGCAACCACTCCCATCTCTGCAGCCCCCACCGCCCCACGATGCTACCAAAGCCTTTTTCGCACTGTCGCTGGCTCCCATGCTTGCCCCGGCCCACCGCCGCATACGCGCCCCCGCGTCCTCTGCCCCGCGCTCTTTCCTGGGCGGTGGGGGCGCTGGCACGCCCGTGCCTTTTCGTTCTCCTTCGATTTCTATTCCCGCCGCATTCCCATGCACAGGCGGCGCAATCGGCCCGACCCCTGGTCGATTCGCGCCCGTGGCGCTTGCCGTTCGCTGCGCCGCCGTGCTCGACTGCCCCCCCCCCCCCAAAAAAATTTCAACGCGTTCGTACGCGAGCATGTGCACTTTCATATTCTCCTCCGCTTGCCAGTGCGCTGTGTCCGCCGGATGTTCCACGACACTCGCTTCCTCGTCATCTCGCAGACGCCGCTGCTCCTGGCCATCGACGGAGCTCGCGCACGCGGATACATAATGCCCTTGTCGCGCAGTTTCCCCACGATGAAACACACAGCTCCGCAGTGCGTAAATGGCTCCTCCAACGCGCACCTGCCGACATGGCCTCACGTGGTGCGCGCGAAGGATCTCCTTCCCTGCAGACACGCCCCACGTCCATCTTTTCAGCTGCACCCACAAAATTGCTGGCGCCCCCGTCATCCTCATCCTCTTTTCCGCGGTAGCGTGGCCGCGCGCTCGCGGACACTCCCACCTATAATCTTCATCTATTTCCGACGCTCGATAAGCCTCGTCTATCGCGCCCTGCGCAGTGGTAATCCGCGCGCCCTCGTGGGTCAGCACCGGCGCCTCCACGCAGGTTCGCGGCCGCATTTCCTCCACGCCTATCTCCCCATCACATAGCGATGCCCTGCAATGAATCGATTCTGTGTTTGCGTAGCAGAAAGGCACGGCCACCACCTTCGCTCGGTCGGGGCCCAGCAGCTCCATCAAAAATTCGTGGGCATCTTCTTGTGCCTGGCGATAGAACACCTTCGCGACCGCCGTGGCCAGAACGGGCAGGCCCCGCAGATCGCCTGTCATATCGCGCAGAGCGACCCCGAGCAAAGCGTCAAAATTTGGCTCCTCCGAGCGACTCTGGCCACCGCGCCGCCCCCGCTTATGAAAACGCCACCAGTCCCAAGACTTCCCAGCCGCAACCGGGGCTGACCCCACCACGTCTCGCACGATGCGCGGCGCGAACACAGCATGTAACGCCGCGTTGATCCAGCAGTAGTTCTCCGGATTCTGCAATCGTTTCAGCGGGGGGGTCGCCATCGGTTCACCGAGACGCCCAGTTTCCGAACCTTCCGCAACGGCCGGCGGAAAAAAGCGGCCACGCGCGCGCCAACTCCCCCCAAGAACCACAACCATTCAGTCCACACTCCAACGTGGCGCCTTGGAGCGTCGTCTGCGTCAACGCCACGCACTCTTCAAACGTTTCACAGTGGACATTGTCTCTCCAATTGCGAAGGCCATTCCGAGCTGTGGGGGACCCCAACTGGGCAAACAGGACTTGCGAGCACGGGGCTCTCATCCACGCTGGAGACACAAACAGCAACACCACCACCGCGCCGGACAACCGTACCAAAATGAACACCGTCGAACAACTGGACAGGCGGACGCGTGGAAGAACTCCAAAACAGACAGACGGGATGACGCTCGGATAACAGATCAGCAGACGGGCAAGCACACTCACAATTACAAATATGTGGCCGTCGCACACTTCCACACGCAGATGACAAGCCATATCACAAGACAGGACGACACCACACGGAGAGCACATGTTGAAGATTCGCGATGGTAACGGCTCTCCGAAGAGGCACGACGATCGACGACGGCGGCCAGTCTCTGTGCATCTGAAACACTCCTCAAACCATGGCCATGGCGAAGCCGATTTGGAAAACCTTCGACGGCGACACCCATCTGCACGCGCGGGCCCAGGGGCGGGGGATTTGTAGCCCGCCGGTACATCCACTGCGCCACAGCGACTGTGACTAAAAACGTTTCCACGGCGGCGACCGCGAGCACCGCCGCCACTTGTTCGGCGATGGGTGGATACAACGTCAGACCGAGCATAAACCCACAAACAAGCGCGACTAACACCCATACTTTGGGAACAGCGGGCAACGCACCCTCTACAAAGGCCCGTGGCCGCAACCCACACCTGCTCGACGCGACCGCGGACATCACCGCCATACCGAATGCGAACGCCTGCGCCACCATGTCGCCTGCAAACAACAACGTGGCCACCACGACCGTGAGCGGCAACAATGCCACACATACGGCCACAAACGAGCCGACTACGAACACCACCACGCCGACCAGCACACCGACGCTCATAACTGCGAGCAACAGCGCCATCAGGACACCTATTGTGGCCTGCGCCGCCGCCGCAGTAGAAGGCAATAGATAGCTCGCTGAGCGCGGCACGAACGCGGCAAAATGTAGCGCCACACTGGCGGCAGCTAACAGCGACACGACGATTAGAATGGAGATCCGCGCGACTCTGGACAGAAGCCTCACCACCACGTACATCACAATTGCGACTACCACAAACGAGTGCACAACGTGGACAGCAAGCGGCCCCGCCAGCGCCAGAACAACGGCCAGCAGCACCACCACATCGACCAACACGACTGCGATCGATGGTGAACGCTGCGGCGATCAAACTCACGCTACTGGTTCGTATCGCCGTGGATGGAATCGTCGCGCCACGTGGGAATGCTACGACGACCAGGGCAACGCCGGCAGACAAACATTCAAACTGGGGTAACCAGACTCTCGGCACGACAATCGAAGCGTTCCCCAAGACACGATACCCCTCCAACGCAACAACAACAAAATCACGATACGCAAAACTCTTTGATGAATCCCGCATTGGGCAGCCTTCAGCACGTAACCCCTGCTGGTAAGGGGATGCCACGTAACCCCGGGCAAGGGCGACAGCAGGTAACCCCAGCTGCGAAGGGGACGCCTCGGTCATTTCGCCGGTGCTCACTGCACCAAGGGCCATGGCACCCGACGGCCGTGGAGAGGCCCGGGAAGGGGAAACTCCAGCAGCCAATCGAGATGGCTTGAGCCACGGAGCGCGCAGGCATCGCCTCACCCTCCTGGTCCTCCTCCTCCCCCTCCTCCTGTACCCTGTCGAACCTCGAAGTTCGAAGCTCGAGCCTCCAAGTCCCGCCAGCCCTTTGGGCGACAGGCGGTCTAACGAGATTCCTCTTTCCTCTTCCACGACCCCTTCTTCCCCTTCGGGGCGAGGTGTACCCCTCCCCCTACACCCTCCCCTGGACCTGCACGGGAAGGGTCGCGAGGGGTTCGAGCATCCAAGATGGCCCAAGATGGTTCCAAGAGGACCTCCGATGCTCCAAGATTGCCTCCAAGAAGCCTCAAGATAGCGCAAGATCGCTAAAGACGACCTCCATCATGCCTCCAAGAAGCCTCAAGAGGACTACAAGACGGTTGCAAGTGCTCTTGGGGACCTTCCAGGACCCCCCCAACAGTTCAAAATCACTCAGACACCTTATGAAAACTTATGATGTTCCCCTTCTCGCCGTTTCTCTCACGATGCGCTTTTGAGTCCTCAAGGTGGCTCCAAGATGGCCCAAGAGAGTCCGGAGAAAGGCCAAAGAGGCCCCCAAGACAACCCCCAAAGCGCCCAAGAGCGCCCCAAGAGGGCTCCAAGAGCGCCCCAAGAGGCGGTTTGGAGAGCCTCAAAGGGGGGACGGAACGGGACGACCCCCACTCTTGTGATCGATAACCTCCAAAATGGCCCCAATAGACCCTCCAAGGCTCCCAAGAGGACCCCAAGAGAGTTCCAAGAACCCCCAAGAAAGCCCCAAGACACCCTCCCAAGAGCCACAAGAGAACCCCAAGACCCACCAAAAAAGCTCCCAGAGGACCACCCTCCTCTCCTGGCCCAAGTTCATTCGCTCTGTGTGTCTCTTCTTGCCATGTCCCGTCAACCCTCCTGGGCAGGCCTTCTGAATGAGATGGCGGGGTTACGCGAAGCGTGAAGAATTGGAAGTTCGAGTGAGCAGTTCCACCTCTCACGATCGACGGCGGCGGCGGCGGCGGTAACGATGACGACGACGACGAAGACGACGACAACGACGACGACGGAGTCCTCCTGCTCATCGATAGCGAGACCGGCGGCGGAACGAGCGTCGAAGGCAGCAGATATTCGAGCACATCTTCCGGCGACGGTCTGGTCAGGCCAGGGAGGTCCTCCTGGTTGGTGTGGTCTCCGGCCCCTCCCGCTCGAGACCCACCCCGCCCAACGTCGTGAATTTTCCAAAACGCAGACCCCCAGAGGTCTCGACCTTTTCGTTACGACCATTTTTCCATCCCGAATCGTTTTCGACGGTCCAGGGTCCCTTCGATACCCTCCGGAAGCCGAACATTGCCGAAAACCTTCCGTCGCGATTGTTTCACGACGCCCAGGGATCCGGGGACATCTCCAATCTCCCGCCCGTGGAGGCATTGTGGACCTCCTCGTCGGAGGTGGCTCGCTGGTGGTGATGCTGTTGCCTCTCCCCCCCCGGAGTTTCGCAAGCACACGTGGGACGCCCGGCGGTACACGACAACGACGACGACGACGACCAAGACCACGACCACGACCACGACGACGACGACGGGGACGACGACGATGACGACGGCGACGACCACGACGACGACGGGTTTTGGCGACTCTTCGGGATGAGTCCCGCACCTCCATAAAGCAATCTTCGGTGTCGGCCCCGGGACACAACAACGGCCTTCGAAGGCCGAACACAAAAACAACAACTCCTCGGACCTGTGCGCTCGATCCTCGACGAACGCATGACGACGGCGAGAAGGTGCAGCAGAAGAAGAGGTGGGGGCGGAGGCAGGAGGGGAGGTCGGGAGGAGAGTGATACGAAAGAAGGACAGGGGGGGAACAGGAAAAAAAGGTGAAGCGATTTTTGTCGCCGTTTCTCTAATCGCCGCTAGCCCGGCGCCAGTGCCCACGCGCAATATGGGCCTCTTTGGGCAATCATTCATTGTGTTTGCCTGGGCACGTATGAGGGTGAAGCTGCCGTATGTTACTCTTTGGGCATCAACATTGTGTTGCCACGGCTGGACATCTCAATATACGCGGCGAACGTTTTATAATGTCAGAGCTTGTGGGACACACAGTCGAATGAACCACCTTGCACAACACTCGTGCAAATGATGTTCCACGGAGGCTTCGAGAAATGATAAGGGGGCGAAGCGCAGGATGGGAACAATATAGAAGGGGGAGCATGCGGACGAATCCTCCGGAGCCTATCTTGCAGCTCACCAGGAGCCCAACACGAAAAAATCAGGCAGCAGGGGCTCCATCGAACCAGCGTGGCACGACCGCGCTCTAATTCTGCACAAGATCGTGGCTCACGCGTAGCGGTGACGGCGGCGCTTCGTAGAAGCTCCGCTTGCCTGGGAAAGCACTTGCATCGCTCGACCCACCGTCCGCGGTCACAGACTGAAGCTTTGATCACTCAAACGCGACGTCCTTGCCGGATTAGCCTATGAAGGACATGTCCTGACGCTCAACAACGTGGCTAGGTTCGTCCTCCCCCTCACTCTCCGCCGGCGTGCGGTCGCGAAGCGGTAATGATCAGCAAACGCTTGCCGCGCAAGAACCTCCCCACCCTGGCCACGCAACGTGCATAACTCTTGTACAATCGCAGATGCATTTTCGGCACTATTCGAAGCCGACAGAGCATCGACCCACTCCTGCCCACCTAAATAGGAACGGCACTCGCCGATGCTCGCCGCACGGCGCGCAAAAGCGTCAAAGGATGTGCCCTCAGACATCCGCGTGCCCGGATGTTCCAGCATCCGCGGCGCGTAAGGCGTGGGACCCCCCCCCCCCACACACACACACACACACACACACACACACACACTCAACGCTGCTGGACCCCTACGGCTTTCTTAGCGGGGGACGCCACCGTTTCCTTTCGAACCTCCTTCTACGCGCGGGACATTGTGCGGGTCGGGGAACGCCGATTTCGGTAGTCTTCTCTGGCATGCGCCGCTGCACTGGTAACCCTGGTGACTGCGGGCTGTGAACCCGAGGTCCTTGCAGCCTCCGCACACCACTTTGGCTCCTTTCGCCTTTCGATGATCTTCCACTTGATTAGGCTTCAAATGTTTCGTGTCCGAGAACGCTTCTCCGCACGCCGCGCACGTCAGCGGCTTCGCGTCCGCCTCCGTTTTCCGTTTGCGATTCGCTGCCTCCACATTCCCCCGTCGCACCTCGTTCTCTCGTTCTTCCGCGCATTTCCGACAAAGCCTTTCCCCCGCAGCATTGTGCTTCTTCTGAGCTTCCGACATCCCCGCCCCCTCTTGCAACTCCGACAGGCAGTCTCCGCTTGCACTCCCCCTCTAGCAACTCCGACAGTCGCCCAGGGGGAGGGGGGAACATCGACATGGAATCGGCGATGCATCGCCGATATGTCGGCGACAAGCCCCCTCGATTGCGGTCCACACGTTCCCGGGTGGGTATCAGACCCCAGTCGAACATCAGTGGGCGATTGGGGCTCGACGCGTTCCCCCCTGAGCCTATGCCCCCCGAGCGTCTCTTGGCCCTGGCCCAGGGATGGGGGCGTCGCTGAATGGAGGGGGGAGCGACGCAGGGGAGGGGGGAGAACGGTGCACTTCTCGGGCCCCCAAGGCCCCCTTTGGGGCCCTGAAGTGCACCTTTCCTGCAGCCTTCGCTCCCCCTTGCGCGAGGCCCCAGGGAGGGGGACAGCTCGAAGAGCCGGAGGCGGGATTTCCACCACAGCTCAGGGCCCCTCCGCGCCCCCGACAGCGGCACTCCGTGCGTCCCTGGCCGGAACCGGGGGCGGGGGCGAGGCTTCGGAGGCCCTCGACGCGGGCGGTGGAGCGCGGGCAGCTGTCTTAGATCCCAGCCCCAATGAGACGAGGCCAGGACGAGGACCATAACATCGGGCGAGGATATATCGAGAATCTCTGCGATCCGGCGGCTCTGGAGAATGGCGCAGGCGCCGCGACCTTCTCAGAGCGTTCCGGAACGCTCTGAGAGTCTTCCGGAATGCTCTGGAACGGATTTATCCTGTTAGCCCGTCGAACAGTCGCGGCACATTTGGAAAAGATGAGTCGGACACCCAAACATATCCACTGCCGCAGGGGAGCTTCTCACAGCCCTCCGTGAGGAGGCCGATGCAACTCCTCGAAGCGGCAGTGTTATTAAAGAGGCGACCCAGGTTAACAACAAAAAAAAAAAAAAAAAAAAAAATTAAAAAACAAAAACAATTATCACCACGTTGGTCGGGGGGGGGAACGACGTAAGTCCGCTGTTGTCGTCATCCAAAGCTCTGCCTGATGCAATGTTGACTGCTCGCGCGAACTTCAAATGCAGATTTGTCTAAGAAGCCCCCGCTCCGGCTTGCTTCGAAGCCCAGCTGGAGAAAGCTGCTGGCAATGGATAGCCATGTATGGAAAAAACTCTCTGGTTCGAGAGTGGTACAAAACGGAGCAGGGGATGATAGCATACGATACATGGTGGAAGCAAGGAGAAAACCACCCATCTCAACTCCCATCTCACACGATGAGAATGCACCCCTTCGCATCGTCGCCGAACATCCGCTCAAATGTGACTGATGCGCAGGAGAAAGCGCATTGCGATTGATCGCGCGAAATAGATTACGTGCCACAGCGTGCCCGCTGCTGGCTACTCGGACTTCCAGTTCTCGCAGCACATCTGCACAATCCGCCGACCCCTTTGGGTCACGGAATGTGAGATGCTTCCCCCTTTCCAAACCCCTCCCCCGGGAGCCCGGTCGGGCCGGAATGGAGGGGAGGGGGTGGAGGGCAAAGGTGTCGGCCGCGCCCTTGGAGCCTCAGGGGGCCCAAAACGGGCAAGAGGGCCCCCAAAGGCCCCCCGGACGGTCCAAGAGGGCTACGAGTCGCCGAGAGATCGCTCCAAGACGCCCGGGACTGCCTCCAGACGGTCGCGGAGGCCCCCAAGACGCCCCAAGAAGCCACCAAGAGGCGTCCCAATAGGCCCTCCAGAAGCAAAATTCGTCCCATTTCCTGCGGAAAACGTATAATTTTAGCACATTCGCCCCATGGGCTCTCACGACGCCCACAACGGCCCAAGATGCCTTTAAGATCGACCCAAGATAACCCAAGAGGCCCCCAAGAGGGCTCCAAGACGGCCCAAGAGGGCCCCAAGACGGCCACAGCTGCTTCCAAAACGACCCAAGAGGGCCCCAGGACGACCCTAAGAGGAGGCCCAGAGGGGAAACCCGAGTGAACATTTCGAGCACTCGGCCCCGAAAAAACCTGAGGTGGCACCAATAGGCCCCCAAGAGGCTCCCACGAGGCCCCCGAAGCCAAAAAGCAGAGCCGCGATCTGCCAACCGCCCCCAACGAAATCCCAAGAAGCTGAAACCCCAAGATTACCCAGAAATCGTTCAGCTCGAAGAGCCGGAGGCGGGATTTCCACCACAGCTCAGGGCCCCTCCGCGCCCCCGACAGCGGCACTCCGTGCGTCCCTGGCCGGAACCGGGGGCGGGGGTGAGGCTTCGGAGGCCCTCGACGCGGGCGGTGGAGCGCGGGCAGCTGTCTTAGATCCCAGCCCCAATGAGACGAGGCCAGGACGAGGATAACATCGGGCGAAGATATATCGAGAATCTCTGCGATCTGGCGGCTCTGGAGAATGGCGCAGGCGCCGCGACCTTCTCAGAGCGTTCCGGAACGCTCTGAGAGTCTTCCGGAATGCTCTGGAACGGATGTATCCTCGTCCTAGCCCCGTCCGACACAGTCGCGGCACCCATTTGGCAAAAAGATGAGCTCGGACACCAAACAATCCACTGCCCCTCAGGGGAGCTCTCACTGCACCCATCGAGGAGCCGATGCAACTCCCTCGCAGCGGCAGTGTTATATAGAGGCCGACCAGGTTAATATCACCACGTTCGGTCGGGGGGAACGCACGTAACTTCCCGCTGTTGTCGTCATCCAAGGCTCTGCCTGATGCAATGTTGACTGCTCGCACGAACTTCAAATGCAGATTTGTTATCATCTAAGAAGCCCCGGCACCGGCTTGCTTCGAAGCCCAGCTGGAGAAAGCTGCTGGCAATGGATAGCCATGTATGGAAAAACCCCTCTGGTTCGAGAGTGGTACAAAACGGAGCAGGGGATGACAGCATACGATACATGGTGGAAGCAAGGAGAAAACCACCCATCTCAACTCCCATCTCACACGATGAGAATGCACCCCTTCGCCTCGTCGCCGAACATCCGCTCAAATGTGACTGATGCGCAGGAGAAAGCGCATTGCGATTGATCGCGCGAAAAAGATTACGTGCCACAGCGTGCCCGCTGCTGGCTACTCGGACTTCCAGCTCTCGCAGCACATCTGCACAATCCGCCGACCCCTTTGGGTCACGGAATGTGAGATGCTTCCCCCTTCCCAAACCCCTCCCCCGGGAGCCCGGTCGGGCCGGAATGGAGGGGAGGGGGTGGAGGGCAAAGGTGTCGGCCGCGCCCTTGGAGCCTCAGGGGGCCCAAAACGGGCAAGAGGGCCCCCAAAGGCCCCCCGGACCGTCCAAGAGGGCTACGAGTCGCCGAGAGATCGCTCCAAGACGCCCAGGACTGCCTCCGGACGGTCGCGGAGGCCCCCAAGACGCCCCAAGAAACCACCAAGAGGCGTCCCAAGAGGCCCTCCAGAAGCAAAATTCGTCCCATTTCCTACGGAAAACGTATAATTTTAGCACATTCGCCCCATGGGCTCTCACGACGCCCACAACGGCCCAAGATGCCTCTAAGATCGACCCAAGATAACCCAAGAGGCCCCCAAGAGGGCTCCAAGACGGCCCAAGAGGGCCCCAAGACGGCCACAGCTGCTTCCAAAACGACCCAAGAGGGCCCCAGGACGACCCTAAGAGGAGGCCCAGAGGGGAAACCCGAGTGAACATTTCGAGCACTCGGCCCCGAAAAAACCTGAGGAGGCACCAATAGGCCCCCAAGAGGCTCCCACGAGGCCCCCGAAGCCAAAAAGCAGAGCCGCGATCTGCCAACCGCCCCCAACGAAATCCCAAGAAGCTGAAACCCCAAGATTACCCAGAAATCGTTCCGCAAACTCTGTTTTTCCTTCTTACTGCCGCCCCAAGGGGTCGGCGGTGCGGCGTCAGCCAATGAATCTTCAGGGCGGGACCCCTTGGGAAGAAATGCAAAAACTGAGTCGTTCAAATCAAATGGAACAGGGTCCCCTCGGAAAAGGTGAAGCATAAGATCGTGCAGCGCGCCCAGCTGCTCAGGGAAGGCGGCCCAAGCTTGATAAGTGAACCCGTCTGGGCCTGGAGCGGTGGCACGAGCTCGTTCGAGGGCCCTGTCCAGGCCGGCGCGAGACGGGATGGGAAGGCTGGCGATGTCAGAACCGTCCGCAGGGAAGTCCAAGCTCTCTGGGTCCACATGGCTGCCTCTCTGGGTCCACATGCCTGCCCTGGAAAACCCTTTCCCAATGAGACGATCGCGCAACGCGAATATCCTCGCTCGAGCGGGCGACCGGACTATTATCTGCATCGCCCGCGAGCGCCTCAGGACGGACACCGTGCAGCACCAAGGAGCTACCCCGTGGCTGCCATAGCTTAGCCTTCCTCTGCAACGAGCGCTGGAGACGACGAGCGGCTTCAACCGACAGACCGTCTCCAGCCAAAGTCGCCTGCTGGGCTAGCGCGGCAGCGCGGGACTGGCGGCGCGACAGAGCAGCAGCACTAGTGTCTTTGAAAAGTGCTCGAAACGTTTCAGGTTCAAGGAGGGAGAGGTTCGAAGGGGAGAGGTGGAGAAACCGGGCACCTAGAGCAGTCGTGGCCTTCAAAGTGGCCCCTGTCTTGAAATCTTGCCTCCAGATGGCTCTGGATATAGCTCTAAGGGTGACCATGCGGGCTTCGAGTGCATTAGGGTCCTGCGAGGTCAGTGGGAGGCCTTGGAGCTCATTGCGGGTCTCCCGGGCGGCTTCCCACATGAACCCCTTAGTGTACTGCCAACGAAGCACGGCTGGAAGATGGCGAATATCGGCGGCGGCAAGCAGTGCGGCGAGTTTCTCGCGATAGCGGGGATCAAGGAAAATAAATTCGGGGATCCGGCGCTCAGATTTTGGACCCATGCCCCGGTTCTGAAACGTGAGGGAAATCAACGCATGATCGCTCAAACGAGTATCAGACATCTGGCATGGGTCCACATGTACCTCCATAGCCGCATCAACCTCGAGCATAAATTCCGCTGGCGTTCCCAAGAACACCCGATCCAGAGCGACAGCTGTGAAATGGTGTCGGCAGAAATGCGTCGGAAGATCTGTTGTGACTTCCGTTGCAGCTTGTATGAGCGGGCGCCAAAATCTGGCCAGCGGCTGTGCGCGCGTGTCCACGGCGAGGCGTGCAGTCGCGGGCTCCGGGTTCTGGTAGCTGAATGGCGGCCCGGAGGACAGGTTGGAGTCCCCAAGCGCCACGATTGTCCTCTGAAGTGGAGCTGCACGGCACCACGAGAGCAAACCAAGCCAGCTTTCCAGGACAGCGTGCAGTCGGTCCGCCGGCAACTCGTAGTTGTGCACGTTCATGATGGCCATGGAATAGTGCGTCTTAGGATGTGTGACGTGCAAAACCTGCACCCGGCCAGGAACGAGAACTTCATGAGAAATCTGTGGTGCGTCATCGTTTGGTCTGGCATCTTCGTGTGCAGCAGAAATCCACGGAAGGAGAATTGCTACACCACCAGCACCAGGTCTTCCCGTGCTCGAATGGAAAAGCTTGTAGTGGTACGGTGATCCTTGTAAGAGTACTTGAATCTGCTCGGTCGAATCATGAGCTTCTTGAATCAAAATCGTTGCTCGGTCCTGCATGTGAGTGGCAAGCCGTTTGAACTTCGCCCGGCGGCGTCGGACATCCAGGCAAGCCAAACCACGAGCATTCCACGAGACAATGCGGCCGCCATGTTTCACCGGCGACCATTCCCATGGGCACCAGCGGCTGTTAAACACCCCACCCATCGGCGGTGGTGTCCACGGCGTTGGAGAGCTTCTTGAAGGCCTCGGTGATGACAGTCTTGTCAATCTGGTACTGGGAAACCGTGGGGCCGTGCCAGATGAACTTCGTGGTGTCGTCCACGCCTTCCACCTGTAGTACCACAAGCGGGACGCCCGCCACCAGGACAATACCCTTGGCGCGCTGGAACGTGAAGTCGAGGCCGCGGTGCCTCTCCTCGAGGAGCCGATATGCTCTCTTGGTGTGCAGCTCGAGCCGAACCTGGCGTGGAGCTTTGTCGGGGCCGACAAAGAGCGGGGTTTGGGCGCCTTGCGTGTTCTGCGCCGAGAAGTTGCGCCAGCCGGTAGGCGTCCGGAGTGTCTGCGCCAGCGCGAGCGCCAACGGCTTCGCCACCTGCATCCCCCCCTTGGCGCGGAGGAAGAACCTGCGGCTGGGGACGTTGCCAACCAACTCCACCTGGTCCATCGTGACGTTGGAGTCCGCGATCCACTGCTGGAGGTTGCGGAGGAACTCCGAAGGCGCGATTGCAGACGACGCGCCAATCGAGAACAGCGTCGGGTCCGCCTGGCGTTCCCAGTTGGCCAGCTTGGCAGTATCGAACACGGGTTCGTCTGCCTCCGCCAGCGCGATGGTGCGCTCGAGGCGGTGCACCACGTCACGAATGCGATCCTGTTCCTTCTCCTGCTCCTCCTGGCGCTTGCGGAGATCACGAACCTGATGCAACTGGTCGTCGAGACGGGCATTTGTCTGCCGGACCTGATCGAAGCAGAGCCGCATGTTCTGGCTGAATTCGTTTTGGGCCTGCTTGAGGGTAGATGTGCAGACGGCTTGTAGCTTCGATGTCGTGGATTCCACCTGCTTGTCGAACATCTCTTGCAATTTCTGGTCGAGCTCCGTACTTGACGGAATACGGCCGCCCCAGGGGTCTGCTGCGCCAGGCTGCTGCCATGGGTCTGGTTCACCAGAAGCGCCGCTGGCACCGGAGGGAAGGACTTCCGGGGAGGGGAACGTCGGGGCCGCGCTGAGCGCTGTGTATGTGCCCTTGCTCTTACCCTTGATGGCCTCCTGTACGGGGGGCGTGGGCATAGCGTCGAGCATTGCCAGAGTCGCTGCGGCGGCTGCAGCACGGCCATCGGCGAAGTCTGCAGCACCTCCTCCACCACCATCACCACCATCGGCGGGGGAAGCGTTTGCAGCTTCAGGGCGCACGTCCCGGCCTCCCCGGCCGGCTGCGCGTTCACGGGGATGCTTCGGTTGACCTTCAGCACTGCTCTGTCCGTGGCGTGGAGACCTGGATGTGCGCTGCCGGCCATCCAGGGCGGCGTCAGGATCGGCGCCACGAGCTGCCATGGCTGCGGCGCGGAGGCTGCTAGCACAGAGACGGGAAACTCTGAACTGCGGGTGACTGAATGTAGTAGGCCGAGAGCCCAAGTTGAAAGCACGATGGTGCAGCAAAGAAGATTCAATGTATGCCGTGGGGACCGGGTGTGGGCAGCCGGAACCAACTCCACCCCTCGCCCCACTGACATCTTGAGCCGTAGGAGGAGGAGGAGGAGGAGGAGGAGGAGGAGGAGGAGGAGGGAGGGAGGAGGAGTGGGGGATGAGGAGGAGGGGAGGGAGGAGAGGAGGAGGAGGAGGGAGTCCAACGAGAGAGGGGATCAGGGCGCGAGGGCCGAACGAGAGGTCCAGGACTGGCTCGCCGACAGCCCTGGAAAAACGAGCCGGACGAGCCGACGCAACGAAGGCGTCACCGAGACTTTGGCTGCCCGTGCCCTGGCAGTTCCGCCCCACAAGCGACCCCCGAGACCTGAGAAGGGCCCTGTGCTGCCGCCTGCCCCCTGGCCAACCGAAGGAGGAGGAGGAGGAGGAGGAGGAGGAGGAAGAGGAGATGAGGGAGGAGGGAGGAGGAATGGAGGAGGGGAGGAGGAAGGGGGAAGGAGGGGGAGGATGCGGAGGAGTAGAAGGGAGGAGGAGGAGGGGAGGAGGAGGAGGAGCATGGGGTAGGAAAGGAGGAGTGAAGGAGGAGGAGGAGGAGGAGGAGGAGGGGCGGAGTAGGAGGAGAGGAGGAGGAGGAGGTGGGAGGAGGAGGTAGGTAGAGGGGGAGAGGGGGAGGAGGATGAGGGAGGAGGAGGATGGGAGGGAGGAAGGAAGTAGTGCAGGGAGGATGAGGTGAGGAGGAGGCGGATGATTATGAGGATGATGGGGGGGGGAGGAGAGGAGGAAGAGGAGAGGGAGGAGGAGGAGTATGAGGTGGAGGAGGAGGAGGAAAGAGTAGGAGGAGGAGGAGAGGAGAAGGAGGAGGGAGGAGAGGCAGGATGGTTAGGTAGGGGATGAGGTGTAGGATGAGGATAGGAGGAGGAGAAGAAATAAGAGACAGTCAGAGGGATGGTAGGAGAGGAGAGTATACAGTAAAAGTGCAAAGGTCGCGGTCGGGAAAGGCATCATTCCGCAGGGTTCCGCCCCCTCCCTGGCAGGCCCTCGGCCCCGTCCCGATACGCCGGGGACCTGCTCCCGCGGCCCTCGGCGCCGGTGGGCGCGTCGTGCGTGAACGTGCCCAGAGGTTGAGAAGGACTGACGTCCTCATCGTCGTCGCGAAACCCCACCACCGTTTTTTCTGCTTCCGATGCTGCCGATGCGATCGTCGCTGCTTCTGTGCCCTGCGGGGGGGCTCCGCGGCTGCCGGCAGGATGCCCACGCCTGGCGTGCGGAGCCCACCTGCCCAGGCAGGCTTCTGATCCGTCCCGAAGTTCGCCCAGGCCCAGGCCGTCGGCGGACTCGTTCGCTCTCCAAGGTTGGAGGCCCGAATTGGGATCGGGACCAGGCCTTGCTACACGTCGGTCGGAAGAAGCAGGTAGAAACTTGAAATACGCAGGCGGATCAAGCGGACTGGGGCCGGGCCCCCCCAGGGAAGAACAGAACACAGCAAAAGCGTGCCGATTTTTGAAGTAGGAAGGCGCTTGAAGTAGATTGGGATCTGGGAATCCAAAAGTACCTACTTTCAACGACCGGCCTTGCTACAGGTGGCGGTGGCGGTGGTGCCGCCCCCTGGCCTTCCCTCGTCCAAATGAACCACTTGAGCTGTGCTGGCCCGGTCGCTGCCGTCGGGGTCCAGCTCCGCATCGGTCACGAAGCCATCTTCACCGCGATCCGGAAGCCAGGCGAGGGCTGCTAAATCCGTGGCTGTCAAAATCGACCTCCGGGAGACTGTCTTCGTCCTTCCGACAAGGAGCCCGTTGACTGTTTCGCGTGCCGCGCCTCATTCCGGGAAGTTGTCCTTCCCTTACGGGAGGGCCGTTTTAGCAGCCACGGTTTTAGCAGCCCTCGCCCAGCTTCCGAGTGATCTCTGTCTGTCTCTCGTTCATGATTTTGTTAGTTGCTGTTCTGTCTCTTTCTCTCTCCCTCTCTCCCCCTCTCTCTCTCGACTCCCTGCATATCGATCAGATCTGGCCTGGTGCGGCACGTCCCCTCGGGCTGATCGTTGCCGCCATCCATACGACGTGGGATTATCCGCGCCATGCAAAAGGCGATCTCGTCGCATGTGTTCTTGGTATTTCGCTTGGCTGCCCCTTGCATGCGCATGCGATACTGGGCCTTCAGGAACTGGAGAACCCCACCTCGGTGGTTTACGTGCGTCCCGCCATGTCGTAAGTCGTGCCTGTCCCCCTACATGGGGATTTTGAACGAAAAATTAAACACTGTCACACAATAAGGTGCAATACTCAACAATGGTCAAAAAATCGTCCCCATACTATTTTTTGACTATTTTTGAATTTCCCTCCTGTAGAGGGACAGGACCGACTTAAGCCATGTCCTGCGCAACAGCGTTCGGCTTGACCGGGTCGTCAGACGGGTGACTGGGGGCCGCCACACGCAGATATGGGGGGGGATGCCTCGCGGCTGCTGCCCGACCGATGAGGTTGTTGACGTCTCGGAGAGGGCTGCCTCGATGTGCTGCGTTGTCCTGGTCGGCCTTGCCGCGATACGTCCCGCCGCTGCTGTATACAACGTCCCGCTGGTGCCCCGAGCGAGATCTGCAATATACATGCCGGCCTACGCTGTGGGCGCCGTATTGACAGCGCCATTTGGGTATCGAAATCTTCGGTGGCCTCTGAGCGCTGTGATACGGCATGATAAAAGCCCGCTGCGGCTCCTTGCCGCACAAAATGCTATGGCGCTGGCTCGCTCGTGGCGGGCCTTCGGGTACCAAGAAGCCTTTGGCACATTGTCTCTGGACGAGAAATGGATCGTGGAGGCGTACGGAACCACTCACGGGGATCAAAGGGCACAGACGTGTGGCTGGGGTACGAGAACCCAACACACCTGTGGAAAGAGCTCATACGAGCTTTCATGGGCCCACTCGAAACCCAAACCGTCCTTCTCCACGTCCTCCACCTCCTCCTCCTCATCCTCCTCCTCCTCCTCCTGCTCCTCCTCCTCCTCCTCCTCCCTCCTCCTCCTCCTCCTTCTTCTTCTGCCTCAGCCCAAATCCCTGGTGGGAGGGATGGCCGCCCTCTCAGTACTCGTTGAACAAGACACTCCGCCAAAACCTGCTCAATGAGTCCGTGCATGATTCCAGAGCAAGCAATTCTGCAGTAAAGGAAGACACTGGTGTTGATAAGAAAATACCTCGTCTTGCCAGTAGAACACATTCACCGTCAATTTCAGCTTCGAACAACCACGCAGCAGCCGAGCATTGATCTTTCCTTGTGCCGCCGTCGAAATGCATGACGAAATTTGCGTCTCGAGCGTCCCGTTCTGGTGGGAAGATATCGTGCCAAGAACGCTGTGTGTCCATGGTGTAGTTCACAAGGTGGTCCGCCTTGCGGTTATAACACCGACGACGCCAAACAACAAGATCTTGATGTAGAGCTGGCGGTGACAAGCCGGTTTCCATCAACCATGCGATATCCCGGGATAGTCTTTGGAACACTGGCTCAAGCGTCGGATTCGCGAGGGGAGACCGGCCCATCGCCACTTCGACCAAAGGCTGACAATCGGAAACACAAACAAAGCGCTTTCCCTGACCACTCCATCTGAAAGGTCTGCTTTCGCACCCAAGTTCTGCGTGAGACTCCGGGCAATTGTCCAACGTGTGTTGGGTCTTCTTGCCGTGTCCGTTTCTGCCAGCCCGCGCGACGACGTTTCCCACTTGCTCTGGCACGCCGGGGGTCCAGCAACATAAGGGTGGCCCATGCCGCTCGCAAGCAATGCGCGCAAATTCCCAGAAATGAGAAAGCCACTCTCTCTTGCTAGAACAGGCGCTCCGCCGATCAGCTCTCCAATTCACACCGAAAGCTTCACAGAAAATGTCCTCCCAGTGTGTGAAAGTGCCAGCAAACGCGTGTAACATGTGTTCTCGCCTGCGTCTCGTGTACTCCCCGCGGTTCTTGAAATACTCCCACCAACTTCTATCTCGAAATGTCCTGCTCTTGCTCAAAAATTAATGCCTCCGACGGTGGGGTACGACAACTCCCGCCACGCGTGCGTGTAGACGGCCTTCAGCACACGTATATGCAACGGTTGTTTCCGAAACTTCTGGAACAGCTGCTGCATCCAACCCGATGTACGCGAATTGTATGTCATCGGGGTGTCGTCTGGTCTCCGGCGCCACCCAAAGATCTTTCGCAGAAAGCTCCATTCCCATGTCTTCAGTCGCGTCAAGATTGCTTTGTTCAACTGCCAAGAACAGGATCCAAACATCGCCGACGTAGTAGGTCCCTGACACCAAGCCTGGAGTTTTGCTTTGGCTGGCGCTGGGCCCTTGAAGGCCTGAACGTGCTTCCAATACAAACCTTCAGCTTTGCACAATCTGTGTTCCAAAGCTTCCGCTGTGCGACCGTCCGCTGATAGCCGAACGCCCAACGCCTGCATCGAAGCCTCCCTCTTGAAGACCAGCGGCTCCGGAACAAAGACGCATATGTCATCCCAGTCCGAATCTTTGGACGGGCCGCATCCCAAAACCTCCAAAGAAGAAGCCTTCCATGTAAGTCCGTGCTTGTACATGGCGTCCGTCACATTTTGCGCCATCAATTGAAACTCCACAACGCTCCCAGCTAGCAAAAACATGTTGTCAGCCCAAACGAAATGCGACATAGCCTCCGAATCGTCGTCGCCGAACTTGAAGCCACGACCGTCCGCCCTCCACTTGTCCACGACCGGCTGCATAATGAACTCAATGAGGTAATTGAACAATGGTGGTGTCTCAATGCCCCCTTGCTTGCCACCAGCGAAAATCGGAAATCTGTCGGACGGCTCAGCTCCTGGTATCGTGATGCGGCCCTCCAGAAAGGACAACTCGCGAAGCACAGCCCGAACGACGTTCGCATGCACGTTTCTCTTCGCCATTGCTTCCTGCAGCACCGAATGCCGAATACTTTCGAAAGCGAAACGGACATCCATAGCGCCCAAGATCAAAGACAATCCCCAGTGGTGAGAAACTGCCGTAGTTTGATGCAGGACCGAAGTGATGTCATCGCTCCCACACCCCACTTTAAAACCAAAGGTCGCCACTGAACTGCTTGGGAGCGTTTCCGAAAGGGCCAGCCGCATGCTTCTCATGTACCACTTTGACAAGCAATCTTGTTTTCCAATGTAGCGGAAATCGTCAAATACAATTGGCTTGGGAATCTTAGGCAAACAACAGAACTCTATAAGACGCCACGTTTGGATATCGGGGGTGGTGCCAGAACGATACCGCTGCCTGAAGAGGCGCCACATATGATGTACCATTGAATACGGTAATGCATGGTACAACTCAGGAGGAGCGCCATCGGCACCAGCAGACGTATCTTTCTTCAAACCCGCTCTTCCAGACAACGTGTCGAAAAACGATAGTTCAGGAGGGGCGCAACCGTCAAGAATCATATGTCCAGCAACACTGTCCAACACGTGGAGTCTGGCACTTTGAACGTCCGCCTCGTTGTCAGCATCCGCAAAACGATTCGTACCAAATGCATGTATTGCCTCCCTCCATCTCTTCCTGTCACCCGTCAACTCCCCGTCCACTTCAAGCCACATCGGCAATGGGTGAGCAAGCCGATCACAATTGATAGCCGCCAACTTCTTCTCGTTCAGCTGCCGGCGCATCTTTTTGCGTGCCCGGCGAAACTCCCTGACTGACTCCTGCCGCTCCTCGTTCGAAGCGTTCGCCAACTTGCGACGCACAGTCCGGAGAGGTTCCGAAATCGATCGAGACCGCGTGTTGCGACGTTCCTTGGCTGTGTCGTGGTCGATGGATAAAGCAATCTGCAAAAAAACCAGCCTGAGCTGTAGGTAACTGCGCCTCCAAGAAGCTGAGAGACTTGATCTTGTACACCTCCAGGGCTTCCTCAGAACGAGGGCGCCACCCAACCAGAGACTGCGCATGCGAGACGCGAAACTGACTTGCAAGAGGTAGACGGTAAAATCCCAAAATAGGTCTATGATCCGAGCGAGAAAACAATTTCCCTGAAAATTTCCGTACGTAAGCGTGGCCCGATAAACCAGCAGAAGAACATAGATAATCTATCTGCGATTTCGTCTCTGGATGGTGTTTTTGTTTACGAGTCCACAAAAGCCGGCCAGGGATGCTTCCGGAGGTGCCTACGATATGATTCCGGCACGTGTTGTGCGCCGTGACACCCAGCGCCACCATCCAAGATGCAACACTTCGCATACGAGGTAATTCATGGTGCACCCGGTCCCGGTAAACAGCGTCGCCGGCGATCGACTCGAAGTTTTCCGAAAACTGGACGTTCGCATCGGTGCCAACCACCACGTGAAAGTCAATCGAAGGATGCTCATGCCGAATGTCGTGCACGAAAGAAAGAGATTCTTGAAACAGCACCTCGGCCCGACCACCCTCTTCAAGATGATCAAGCACGTGCGCCGATATAAAAACTATGTCATGCACAACGACTCCACACCAATAGTCCCCATGCGAAAACCTCCTGCTGGCTTGCATCCAAGATCTAGGAATAATAAAAGCGCAGTCACAATTCGCTGCAGACATGATGGTGTGCGAATTATAAGTGAAACCGTCCAGCGACCCCCACATAGGAACCTCCTGCAAGCATGCAACAAAATCTCCCAGAAAATTCCGGAACTCTTTGCAAATCTTCGCAGCTGCTGTACGGCCCTTTTTGGCCGTATTCCAAGAGAGTATCGACATGGACGCGAGGTCGTGGGAAGCAGTGCCTCCTCACCCGCGCCGGAAGGCGCGGAGCTCCTTGTTCATCTGCTCCCCGGTAATGCCGAACGCCGCCTTGACGTTCACTTCGTCCCAGGTGACGTCCCCGTTCCCGTCCACCACGCCCATCTCCACCTCCTTCCCGTTCCCCTTGCTGATGCAAGTGAGGATCCAATGGGGGCTGTATGAGCAACTGGCGAAGGTATTGGGGTCCTTGCTCTGCGTCTTTTTAGTGAGATAGGCCTTTGCCTTTCCAACTTTCTCGTATTTGACCTGTTCAAGGGGGGATCTCTCCACAGCCGTCCACAAAGAGCGCCCCTTGTATTTGAAATCCTCGTCCTGCAAGAAATCTTTGAAAATCAATGAAATCTCAACCGCGTACGGGTGCTGCACATGAACTTTGATCTTGTTTGATTTGCTCCCGAAGCATTCGAAGTCCCCGACCTTCTCCTGGAGCGACTGCGGCAACTTCTCCTTAAGCCTACTCAAGAACTCCTCGGCCTCTAAACGAGAAACTCCCAGCGTCTTCCGATCGTCGTAGGTGCTGAAGTTTTCGATGTTGAAAAATGTGGGGATGAAGCCTTTGGACGCCTGCTGGTTTCCCAACCCCACCGAAGATGACGCATCTGCCCCGGGCGATCGAGATGCCGACTCAAGCTTCTCGATTCGCTTGGTATGGTCGTCCACCTTAGTTGTTAGGGCCTGGATGTCCTTCTTCACCGGCTCGAACCCCTGCCTGACCGACTGATCCATCCTCATCACCTCCTCCTCCTCCTCATCCTCATCCTCCTCCTCCTCATCCTCCTCCTCCCTCCTCGCAACCCCCGCCTCCCGCTTCCTCCCTCCCGCCTCCCGCATCCCGCCTCCCTCATCCCGCCCCTCCCCCGCGCCTCGTCCGTGAAAGCCGTGAGCCCCTCCGCAAAGGTGACCGTCTTCGTCAGGAGCGCGACGGCAAGGGCAACCAGCGTGGTGGGTGCGGGCGGCAGCGGGCCTGCGCCGCAGGAAGAGGACGACGAGGAGGAGGCTTAGGAGAATAGGCACCGATGAAGGGGCCCTGGGGCACATAAAATAAGTACACACAAATAATCAACAGGATTCCCCATATGTTCCCACATTTCCTGGGTTTTTGTCTTTCCCCCCCACTTCCCCTATTTTCCCATATGTTCTGGGGAATCGCCGATTAATTGTGTCTGTGTGTGTGTTTCTTTCCCTCCTGAACCGAGACCGCAAGTGGTCGCTCGTCGCAACGGCTTAATTTGGATCGGGGGAGCGCCGGCTCAGAATCTCCAAGACAAAAGTCTTGAACGCCCCAGAGAGCTCAAAAATAGCTCAAACCAGATCTTGCCCCGCGGAAGTCTCCCAGAAAAGCTCCCGGAAAATATCCTGGGAAATCTTCCCCCTCGGAAATCTCCGTGGCAAAATCTCCTGGAAAATTCAGCCCCTCGGAAATATCCTGGAAAATCTCCTGGGAAATCTGGCCCCTCGGAAATCTCCGTGGAAATTTCTTGGAAAATCTTGGCCCTCGGAAGTGTCCCAGAAAGTCTCCTGATAAATCTCCTGGGAAATCTTGCCCCTCGGAAGTCTCAATGGAAATCTCATGGAAAATCTTACCCCTCGGAAATCTTCCGGAAAAGCTCCTAGGAAATCTCCCGAAGCAAATGTCCAAAGAGGCTTCCATTTAAGATATCCTATACGTCGTTCATTTCTCATCGTGCCCATTTCTGATTGTGCTCGTTTCTAATTGTTTCTGGCCACCTAGTGGCCAGGAAAAGGCCCAGGATAGAACAACTAGAAATGTAAGGATCTTGGCCCCCCAAAAGAACAAAGAACTTTCGAATGATGAGAAATAAACATTGTGTACATCCCAATACATTCTACTCAGTCCTAACACATTAGAATACCCAGAGATTTCGCCCCTCGGAAATCTCCCGGATAATCTTGCCCCTCAGAAATCGCAATAGAAATCTCCCAGAAAATCTTTCCCCTCGGAAGTATCCTGGATAAAATCCCGGGAAATATCCCTGAACAGATTTCCAGAGAGATTTCTTCTGAGAGATCCTACATCCCTGAAGATTCGAATCAATCCAAACACATTCCGGATCCCCCGGAGATTTCGCAGGATTTTCTCGCGCGGGCGGACAGGCCCAGAGAGGTCGCCAGAGATTTCCACCAGAAGGTGGACTCCTGATTTCTGGAGGCTTCGGTTGAGACTTGGCTTGGAGATTTCGCCAGGGGGATCTGCATTGGAGATCTGGGGGGGCCCCAGCACTGCGGCCGGGGTTTATGGGAAGATTTTCGGAATGATTTTTGGCCAGAATCGTTTCGGGAATGTTATCAAGACTCCCCCGATCTAAAGCTTGATTCGCCCTGCAATCCTGGTCAGAACACACCCCCAGGAGAGGTCCACGGAGCAGCAGCGTCGGAATCCTTCTGGCTTCCCCAGAGATGGGCAACAGTGTGGTGGAGACGGAATAGAAAGAGCAGCAGCAGAATAGAAAGAGTAGCAGCAGATGGAGATCAGCTCTTCATCCTCATCATCATCACCAGCGGCACCATCATCATCATCATCATCATCATCATCATCATCATCATCATCATCATCATCCTCATCGTCATCATCAGCAACAGCAGCATCATCATATCATCATCAGCAGCAGCAGCATAATCAGCATCAGCATCATCATCATCATCGTCAGTCGCATCATCATCATCATCATCATCATCATCATCATCATCCTCATCCTCATCCTCATCCTCATCCTCATCCTCATCCTCATCCTCATCCTCATCCTCATCCTCGCATCATCACTCATCATCATCATCATCATCATCATCATCATCATCATCATCATCACATCATCATCACCATCATCATCATCATCATCATCATCAACACATCATCATCATCATCATCATCATCACCTCATCCACCATCACCATCACCATCATCATCATCATCATCATCATCATCATCATCCTCATCATCCTCATCATCCTCATCATCCTCATCATCATCATCATCATCATCACCATCATCATCATCATCATCATCATCATCATCATCAGCAGCAGCAGCAGCAGCAGCATCAGCAGATTCATCATCATCAGCACAATCAGCATCATCATCATCAGCATCAGCATCAGCATCAGCAGCAGCATCAGCATCACCACCACCACCATCATCATCATCACCATCATCATCACCGCCACCACCATCAGCATCATTATCACAATTATCATCATCATCGTCGTCGTCGTCGTCATCATCATCATCATCATCATCATCATCATAATCATCATCATCATCATCATCATAATCATCATCATCATCATGATCATCATCATCAGCAGCAGCAGCATCAGCAGATTCATCATCATCAGCACAATCAGCATCATCATCATCATCATCATCAGCATCAGCATCAGCATCAGCAGCAGCATCAGCATCACCACCACCACCATCATCATCATCACCATCATCATCACCGCCACCACCATCAGCATCATTATCACAATTATCATCATCATCGTCGTCATCATCAGCAGCATCATCAGCAACAGCAACAGCAGCAGCAGCAACATCACCATCGGCATCATCGTCGTCGTTCCTACTGTCATCATCAGAATAGCCAGCAGTATCATCATCATCATCGTCAACGCCATCATCATCATCATCATCATCATCATCATCATCAGCATCAGCATCGGCATCGACATCGGCATCGCCATCAGCATCCTCATCATCTTCAGCACCACCAGCAGCATCATCATCGTCATCAGCATCATCATCGGCACCAGGCCCCTGCCCAGAATTAACTGTTACGCTCAAGAAAGAAACAGTTGCCCTGGTCCAGATGTACGAGTGCTTCCACGAAAACAGGGAGCTCCGAGGAAACGCCCAGGGCCCCATGCAGATCCTTGACCTTCTCCAAAAAAACTCTGGAGCCCATGAGAGCTCCTGAGGTGTTTTTCCTTGGGACTTCGGCTGCTGGGGAGCCTGGCGCTGAGGCAGGAGCCTGCGGCGGCGGCAAAGGCCTGGGCCACTGTTCCGCATGGCCAGGGAGCCCCGCGGCCGCGACGCCCGCGGCGGAGGTTCGCCGCGCGGCTACGTCGGCGCCGGGCGGCGCGGAGTCGCTCCGCGACGGGGCCCCGCGGGTCGCCTGCTGCCGGGCGGTGGCGGCAGGGAGGCGGGCGACGCGTGCTTCCAGCTCGGCGGCACGCGGCTTCGCGGACGCTGGGAGCGGCTGGCCAGCCGCGGCTGGCCCCCGCGCCGGGGGGCGGGGAGGAGTGGTGGCGTCGTCCAGCGGCGGCTGCCGCACGGGCAGCCCGGCGCTGGCAGCGGGCGCAGAAGGTTGCGTCGGGCGGCGGGCGGCGCCGAAGTCGACAGCGTGCGCGCGCCAAGCTGCGCGCCACGGCAGCCGCAGCCGCGGGCAGGTTGGCCACGGCCGTGGAGAACCTGGTGAGGGCCCCCAGAGGCAGCACTCGGCTCGGTCAGGGTCGCGCCAGCGGAGGGGCCGGAGGGCTGGGTCAGGCTACGTAGTCTGAGGTCGGGCATGTCCTCCTACAGGCGGACTCTGGAGGAAAAATGAAGAAATCCAGAACAAAAATCAAACAGAGTCAAGAGAGCACGAAAGTGCGTCCCCAGACGGTGTTTCTACGATTCTTGAGTGTACTCCTCCTGTAGAGGGACATGCCCGACTCAAGGCCAGTCCACTCGGGGCCGCATCGCTCGACGGAAGCGGGTGTCCACGAGCGCGCCGCGGCTGCGCGTCGGCGGAACGAGACGCGGCCGAGTCAGGGCCGGAGGCGTGAGGCTTCCGGGCCAGGGCTCGACCTGAACAGTCTTTTTCGCTTTCGTTTTTGGTGTCGGCTTCCTTCGTTCTCCGTCGTTCTGTGGCCTGAACAATGTTTTTGGCTTCGTTTCCGTTTCGGTTGGCGCTCCACCTTTGCTGCACAACGAAGCCAAGGCGAAAACGGCCCACGAAATCGCCAAAACAACGCCTAGTTCGAGCCCTGTTTGGGGCTGGAGGCGTCGGAGAGGCCGAGCACGTTCAGAGCTCCAGCTAGTCCGTCGCAAGGCCGGGCTGCGTTCGCGCAGGGGCCAACGGAGGGCGACACACCCGACCTGGCTGGGGGTCGGGCCGAAATTCCGCGGCACGTCCTCGTCCCCGTCCATTGATTGCCAGGCCCAGGCCCAGCGCGTCGGAGTCGTTGTCGCCGCAGCCCGCGGCGTCGCCTACGCTGTCGGGCGCGCGCACTTCGGAAAGGCAACGGGGGTCCCTCGGGTCCATGGAGCCTCCCAGACCCAAGGGACCTCGTCCAGCGGGTCGGCCGGACGCTCGGTCGAACTGCTGGCTGAGGGAGTGCACAGCGTCCTGAGGGACAGGGCACTGGTCAGCATCGATCATAGCGGCGAGATCCTTCGGCGCGTAGCCAGCGCCCTGGTGCCGCGAAACGGCCAAGTCCCACTATATTTGAAACTCCTCCTCCTCCTCGCCCTTCTCCTTCTCATCATCATCACCATCAGCATCAGCATCAGCATCCTCCTCCTCCTCCTCCTCCTCCTCCTCCCCGTCCTCCTCATCATCATCACCATCAGCATCACTATCATCATCATCATCAGCAGCATCATCATCAGCAGCAGCAGCATCATCATCAACATCATCACCTGCGTCATCAGCATCATCAGCAGCATCATCAGCAGCAGCATCAGCATCATCATCATCACCATCAGCATACTCTTCTTCTGCATCATAATCATCATCGGCAGCATCGACATAATCATCATCATCGTCATCATCATCATCATCGTCATCATCATCATCATCATCATCATCATCATCATCGTCGTTATCGTCATCCTCATCGTCATCGCCATCGCCATCGCCATCGCCGTCAGTTTCAACAACAGCATCAGTATCGTCATCAGCACCATTAGCAGCGTCATCGTCGCAACCAACCTCATCACCATGATCATCACAATAAGCATCACCATCATCAGAATCATCACCCTCACCATCATCATCGCTGCTATCATTATCATCATCGTCATCGTCATCTCCGTCATCATCACCACCATCATCGGCATCGCCGTCGTCATCATCATCAGCATCGTCATCATAGTCAGGAATATCATCCTGATCAACACCAGCATCATCGGAACCATGATCAGCATCATCACCATCGACAGCATACTCATCATCATCATCATCATCATCAGCATCATCATCATCATCATCATCATCATCATCATCATCATCTGCATCATCATCATCAGCATCGTCTTCATCACCATCACCACCATCACCACCACCATCACCACCACCACCATTATCATCATCGTCACAACCATCAGCATCATCGTGACCATCAGCATCATCATCATCGTCATCACCATCAGCATCATCAGCAGCATCAGCATCGTCATCATCGCCATCGGCATCAGCAGCATCACCCTCGTCATCGTCATCACCAGCATCGTCATCATTAGCATCAGACTCTCTGTCAGAATCATCAGAATCATCATCAGCAGCAGCATAATCATCACCAGTATCACCGTCATCATCCGCATCGTAATCGTCAGCATGACCATCATCATCATTATCGTCGTCATCATCATCACCATCGCGGTTAAAGCACCGCCATCATCATCATCATCATCACAATCACAAACGCCATCAATATCAACATGTATGTTACCATCATCGCCACCATCATCACCGTCGCAACTATCATCATCGTCACCATCATGTTCATTAGCATTAGCATCATCATCACCATCAACAGCAACACGATCATCATTAGCATCAACATCGCCATACTCATTACCAGCACCAGCACCACCATCATCAGCATCATCATCACCAGCATCATGATAATCACATTCATAATCATCAGCATCAGCATCATAATCAGCATCATCGCCATCTTCATCGTCATCACCATTCCCACCATCAGCATCACTGTCATCGTCATCGTCGCCATCATCATCACCAGCATCGTGATCGTCATCATCATGAGCATCATAATCAGCATCACCATCACCAGCATCATCATAAACGGCATCATCAGTATCTTCATCATCATCAGCAGCATCATCATCATTATCATCATGGTAATCAGCATCGCCATCATCATCACCAGCATCATCATGATCATCAGCATCAGTATCAACATCAGCTGCATCATGATCCACCATCCTCCCTCCTCCCTTCTCCCTCATCCCTCCGTCCGGCGACGACGACAACGACGACGCTGCGCGCTGCCCAGCACGACCCCGCAGATCATCGCCACGAAGATCGCCAGCATGGACCATCCCTTCTCCTCCCCTCGCCCGCGCGAGCTCTAGATGCTTTGTGACTGAGCCCCCCCCTCTCCCCCTCCCTGCTCCTCTTCCTCTCTCCTCCTCCTCCTCCGCCTCCTCCTCCTCCTCCTCCTCCCTCCCCCTCTCCATCCTCCTCCTCCTCCTCCTCCTCCTCATCATCATCATAATCATCATCATCATCATCATCATCATCATCATGTGCCTCCTCCTCCTCCTTCTCCTCCTGCTGCTGCTCCTCATCCTCCTCCACCTCCCCCTGGACGCAGCCATGGCAGCCGAGTCCGCTCCCGACCACCTAGATCGCAGCATGCGGCGGGTGGCGCCGCGTACCACTTGCGCCACCGCCACGGACACGCCCAAGGCCAGACGGGTTAGGCACTGCCTGTGCTGGCTGCCGAGGGGGCCACGCTGGACGAAGGCCGAGGCGAGGGCCGTGTCAGCGCAGCCTGTGCGAGCCTGTGCACAGGCGCAGTCCCGCCAGCCCCGAGACGGCGTTCGGTCCCCCGGGGCTTCTTCAAGGGTTGAACCAGGTCTTGCTGACTTCGGCACCGCCCTCGCGCAGGCCCTTCCAGCACCCTATCTCGCCATCGCTCGGACGTCCATTCTCCGTGCATTTGTTTGACTTCGTGCGTGTTTTTCGTCAAATGATCAAAGATACTCCTCGATGGTCCTCGCCAGGAAAAAATACACACGTCCGAGCGATGCCAAGCTATCCCCCACCCCCAAGCGCTGGGGGCAGGACGGCCTGGACACGGCGCGGACGGGGCGGGCACCGCGCCAGGCCCGCTGGCTCCGCAGGGAGCAGAGCCCACGCGCGAAAACGCCTGCCTCGGCGAAGCGAAGAGCTTGCACGGCGTGGGGGGCTGCCCACAGCCAAGCACCGCGCGTGCATGGCATGGCCGAGGACCCCAGCCAGCGTGCTCCTTTCTTTTCACCAGAGATCACGGTCGCCAGTCGCCAGACGCAGAGCGTGGCCGCAACTCGGACCGGAAGTTCGGGCGGCTGTTCGCCAGAACGAGAGGAGGAAAGTAGGAAGAGGAAGGAACGGGAACAGGAGGACGAGGAAAGAGCGAGGGCGGCGTCGCCGCCAACACTTCGACCGTCCCATGGGCCGACTGCTTTAAAAACCGGCCCCTGCTAGACGTAAAGAAAGCACTGGCCATAGAAGGGGGCGCAGCAGCAGTGAGGAGGAGCAGAGAGAGGCGCACGACCCCAATCAGCGCAGACAGTGGAACAGTGCAGTGCCGACCCAAGGTTAGAAACAATAGGAGGGAAAGAGAGAGAGAGAGAGAGATAGAGAGAGAGATAGAGAGAGAACAACAACAAAAAAACGAGAGAGAGAGAGGGGGAAGAACAACAAAGCATAACAAAACTAGCCGCGACCTGTTCACAGCACCAGGCTCCACAAGTCGGAAGACCAACTGCAGTACAGGGCATAGCACTGCAAGGAGTGCAGTACCGCACCTACCCCAGTCACCAAGGTCCTTGCTGTGGTTATGCAGCGCAGGGCCCCTCTTTGCCCCGCAGACGTGCACGCCTGGAGCAGAGCCTAGCACGTGCGGGCTGGCACGTGGAAGCCAGACGAAACAAAAAACTCTGAGCACTCAGGCATGCACCAGGGGGTGACGGAGAAAAACAGAGTGAGAGAGAGAGAGAGACGAGGGCAGAGGACAGGAGGACTGCAGACGAGCGCGCGGACGCTCAACCCTCCGCGATCGACTGCATCACCATTCCGGGGGGGGGCGAGGACGAGACAGGCAGAGAAGGCGGAACACTCCGCCTTGGGGAACACTCCGTCTGTGTATCTTGTCACGGCGTCCGCCGAAAGCATGCCGCGGACACGGTGCAATAGTGCCCGAGTTCGGAGTCCTGTCACCACTGCCTTCGACGGCGAGCACGAACGGCTCCAGCGCTCCGAAACGAACAGCGACTCAGTCTGGCGGAGCGCAGCACCTGCGATTCCGACATCCTGCAGTGGAGCATGACGGACACCAGCACCATGCCGACGGGCTCTGAGCAGCACGACGGGGGTGCCGGTGGCACGATGCTGTCGAGCACAGCCGGCTTCCGCCATACGACGGGGAACCCCACTACACTGAAGGGGCCCTGGGACACACGAATAAATAGACACAAATAAAAGGATTCCCCATATTTTCCCATATTCTCTGGGTTTCGTCTTCCCCCTCACTTCCCATATGTTCCCATATTGTCCTGGGAATCGACGATATTGTGTCTGTGTTTTTTCCCACCTGATACACGCCAGCAGGCAGCACTTGCGGTTCAAACATCCAAGCATCACGAACGCTGCGCACCACGACGGGCTGCGGCGCAGCACGACTCACAGCGCAGCACGACAGGCTCCAGCAGCGCGACGGCCGCACAGTTGACGGTCTCTTGCCTTTCGCGGTTATCCCACTGTGTGGCGGCATCCTTGTTTCGGAATAGGGCGATTCACTGGCTAGGCATGTCCAGACCGATACGGATGACCGGCACTGGGTGACGATCTCGCTGTTTTCTGATCAGCGCTAGTTCGACACCAACCACTTTTGGAACTGAGCGCTACCACGGCGTCAACCATGACGGAGTCGAGAACCACGTCGACGTTTAAACCAGCGGAAACGAGCACTACCACTGTACCGCGTGCGTGACGCGATCGTACATCAGCACCTGCGCCAGCACCAACGACAGCGCCTACGCCGACACCAAAGCTGGCGCCTACAGCAGCAACCGACATCAGGCCACAACGCCCCGGTTAAGTGCCCAGCTACTGGCGCAAGCATCAACGACCGCGCCGACGCCGGCACCAATGCCGGCGTCTACACCAACGCCGATTTCAGCCCACACGTACGCTATCACCAACACCAGCGCCTTCGCCAGTGCGGACGCCAGCACCGACCCCGGCATCTACGCCTGCGCCTCCGCCAGCACCAACGCCAACGCCTACGCTAGCAGCGACGTCAGCCCCTACGCCAGCAACAACGCCAGCGCCTACGCCGACACCAACGCTGGCGCCTACACCAGCACCGCCGTGAGGCCGCAGCGCACCGGTTGGCTGGGCAACTAACAGTTGCGCAGCAGCGCTCGCGTTCACGCTTGCGCCTACGCCGGCACCATCGCCAGCGCCCCTACACCAGCGCCGACGTCAGTCCATACGCTGTCACCATCTTTGACGCCTGCGCCAGCGCCGACGCCATCACCGTCGCCAGCATCAATGGCTGCGCCAGCGCCTACACTAGCGCCGACGTCAGCCCTTACGCCAGCACCGACGCAGGCGCCTACGCCGACACCAACGCTAGCGACTGCAGCAGCACCGCCGTCAGGCCGCAACACACCGGTTAGTTGGGCAGCTAACCGGTGCGCACCAGCGCTCGCGTTCACGCTTGCGCCTACGTCGGCACCATCGCAAGCGCCTACACCAGAACCGACGTCAGCCCATACGCTATCACCATCTTTGACGCCTGCGCCAGCGCCGACGCCAGCACCGTCGCCAGCATCAACGGTTGAGCCAGCGGCTACCCCAGCGCCGACGTCAGCCCCTACGCCTGCACCAATGCCGGCGCCTACGCCGTCACCAACGCTGGCGCCTACCGCAGCACCGACATCAGGCCGCAACGCCCAGGCTAAATGCCCAGCACCGGCGCTGGCACCAACGTTGGTGCCTACACCAGCACCAACGCTGGCGCCTACACCAGCGCCGACGTCGTCCCATCCGCTATCACCATCGCCACCGCCTTCGACAACGCCGACGCCAGCACCGTTTCCAACATCAGCGCAGGCCAGTCTGACGCCAGCTTCGTACCCGACGCCATCGCCGTTTCCGACGCCAGCACTGTTTTTCGTACGTTGGTCACAAAACCTACCGATGCCGCGACTTCGAAGAGTGACTGAATTACCAGTGGCACGACGACGCGGAGCGGCACGACCGCAACGGCCACCAGCTGCAAGGCTACGACGGCCACCACGAGGTCGACGAGCTCTCCAATACAAGCGGAGCGTTGGCGCTGAGCAGCACGACCATGACGCCCGCGCACACACACACACACACACCCGCCCCGACACCAACATCGACATCAGCATTGACACCAGCATCGACACTGGCATCGGCGCCAACATCGCTGCCTGCTCCGACGCCAGCGCCCCCGCAGGCGCCGACATCAGCTTCGACGCCAGCATCGACACCAGAGTCGACGATAGCTTCCACTCTTTTGCTCGGCAGCTCAGGCGCCGGCAGACCTCTCCTCCAACTCCGACGCCCTTTCCGCCACCGGTTCGGGCGCCGACTCCGACCGCAGCCACGACCACTGGATCCAAGCTCCAACTACCTTCCCGACGCCTAATTTGGCTCCGACTCGTTCATCGGCTCCGACTCCGGCTCCTGTCCCGAGCTCCGACTCGTTCATCGGCTTCGTGATGTGAGGGTCGTTTCGCTGAAGTCTGCGACGACGCTGCTGGAGCCTGACTGCAAGCAGATTCGTAGAGATATTGTACCTTCCTCTCTTGTCTCTTTCCTCCCTCATTTGCCTCCTGGAGGCGGAACGCTGGCTAGTCCGCAGCCAGAAGGCTACGAGGACTGCTGGAGGCGGCGGCGGACCTCCTCCTCCTCCTCGTCCTCCTCCTCGTCCTCGTCCTCCTCGTCCCCCTCCTCCTCCTCTACTTCCTCCTCCTCCTCCTCCTCCTCCTCCTCGTCCTCCTCCTCCTCCACCTCCTCTACCTCCTCCTCCTCCTCCTCCTCTTCCTCCTCCTCCTTCTCTACCTCCTCCTCTACCTCCTCCTCTACCTCCTCCTCTACTTCCTCCTCCTCCTCCTCATCCTCCCCCTCCTCTTCCTCTACCTCCTCCTCCTCCTCCTCCTCCTCCTCCTCCTCCTACTCCTCCTCATACGATGATTATTAGTATTATTAATATTGGTAATAGTAGTATTATTAGTACTAGTATTTTCATTACTCATATTATTATTAGTAAACGTACGAGTATTATCAGTACGATTGGAAAATATTAATACGATTATTACTATTAGTATTCTTATTAGTAATATTATTAATATCAATTGTATTAATATCCTTCGCATTCGTGTTATTACTGTTGTTATTATGATTCGTATCATAAGTATTATTAGTAACATTATTAGTATTACGATTATGAATATTATTATTAGTAATATTATTGTTATTCTCAATATTATCCGTATTCGTATTAATAGTGCTATTACTATTATTATTAGTAGGTGTCCTCCTCCCCCTCGTCAGCATAATCAGCATGGTTTGATGATGACTCATATTGTTATTATTGTAAGCCTGCGAACTGTTGTTAGTACTAGTGGTGTTATCCGCGTTCTTCGTCTCAGTAGTATCAGTCTGATTCGTCTGCTTCGTTGTACCAGTGTTACCTATATGTCTACGAGTAGTCCTAGTAGTATTCTTAGTAGTAGTAGTAGTCGTCGTAGTCGTCGTCGTCGTCGTCGTCGTAGTCGTAGTCGTAGTCGTAGTAGTAGTAGTAGTAGTAGTAGTAGTAGTAGTAATAATAATAGTGGTAGTAGTAGTAGTAGTCTTCGAACTTAGAATATGAGTACGAACATGAGTAGTATCAGTATCATTGCTGGTCTTGTTGGCAACAATATCAGTCCCTCAAGTGTTCGTACTGTTATTAGTATTCATAGCATTAGAAGTATGTGTATACTGCGTGCTCGTAGCGTTATGGGTCATAGTATTCCAAGTAGTAGTAGTAGTAGTAGTAGTAGTAGTAGTAGTAGTAGTAGTAGTAGTAGTAGTAGAAGTAGTAGTAGTAGTTCACGCAGTATCAGTAGCATTCGAATTCGTATATGTGAACTTCTTAATATGGATACGGTTAGTCATATTGGTATGTGTTATTCTTATGTGTTATTCTTATGCCCACATCCTCCTCCACCTCCTCCTCATCCTCCTCCTCCCCCTCCTCCTCCGCCTCCTCGTTCTCCTCCTCCTCCTCCTCCTACTCATCATCTTCCTCCTCCTCACGTCCTCCTCACCTCCTCCTCCTCCTCCTCCTCCTCCGCCTCCTCTTCCTCCTTCTCCTCATCCTCTTCCTTCTCCTCCTCCGCCTCCTCATCCTCATATGGCTCTGTCTCATCATCCTCTTCCTCCGCCTCCTCCTCCTCCGCCTCCTCCTCATTTTCATCCTTCGCCTCCTCCTCCTCCTCCTACTCGTCCTCATCCTCCTCAGCCCCCATCCGCCTCCTCCTCCTCCTCCTCATCATCATCATCATCCTCATGTGTCTCATCGTTCTCTTACTCCGCCGCTTCGTCTTCCTCCTCCTCCTCCTCCACCTCGTCCTCCTCCTCATCCTCCTCCTTTTCCTCCTCCTTCTCGCCCTCTCTCCTCCACATCCTGCGTCTACTCCTCATCCGTCTCCTCCTCCTCCTCCTCCTCATCATCATCAGCAGCAGCAGCATCAGCATCAGCATCAGCATCATCAGCATCATCATCATCAGCATCATCAGCATCATCGTCATCATCATCAGCATCAGCATCATCATCAGCATCATCATCAGCGTCAGCGTCAGCATCATCATCATCAGCATCATCATCACAATCATCAGCATCATCAGCACCAGCATCATCATCAGCATCATCATCATCAGTATCATCATCAGCATCATCATCAGTATCATCATCAGCAGCATCATCACCACCCGTCCCCGCCTCCGCATCCGCCTACGACTCATCCCCCAACACATCCTCCTCCGCCTCCTCTTCATCCTCGTCATCCGTCTCCTCATCATCCTCCGCCACCT